>JANDEH010000062.1:443775-922261 GCA_024610705.1 Tetragnatha versicolor
CCTTAGGTTATTAACGAATAACCTAATTTGTGAAATACCTTTAATCACTTGCTATTAACGTTCATTTTTTTATCGATTCAGTACATTCAAGTTACAAAATTAAAAGAAAATTAGGTAGAATTCGTATTTTTCTAAAAACACTTAAATACAAATACAAATTAAGTCGACCAACTACAGGCGTAAGCCCAGCAAGGTTGGCCCCAGTCTTTTTAACCCAAACTACCGGAATCCCAGTATCTGTCAATTTTCCTCTTGAACTCGTTTACCCCACTTGAATTTACAATTGTTTCAGGCAACGCATTCCATCTATCCACCACCCTATTAAAAAATAATGCCTTTCTACAATCCGTCTTAAATTTGACTTTATTCAATTTGAAATTGTGACCCCTTGTTCTATTACCCTTATTGAAATCTAGTCCCTCTGTGTCCCCTTGCTTTACCATTTTAAAAAGTTGAATGAAATCCCCTCTAATCCTCCCCCTATTTCTAACTTTTTAGGGTATTTCTATTCTGCCACTCTTCCAATATTTTTTATTAATAGATCATTAGATTACGGAGTTTTTTTCTTTAAAAATAACACCCAATATCAGTAAAACACAGGGTATCACAATCAAACAGATCTTTTTGAAAATGTTTCTAAAAAATTTGATATTTTGTAGAGGATATTATGAGAAGATGGAAACTGATAAATAAAACTTCATATTCATTCTCACAGGTGGAAGTCCAATAACTTTTATTAGCCCTTAAGGAAAATGTTTATCGAAATGCTAAGTAAGGAATTTTGAAGCAAAAATAGATGAGAAATAGTTAAAATCACCAATAAAATTGTGGAACCCATATTCCTTTAAATTTTATTAGTTTAAAATTTTATTATTTACAGTCCGCCCGACACTATATAAATTTTTTTTAAAGAAAACAAAACTTTGGAAAAATGTTCAAATCTAAATGATAATTGCACAGATTTGACACAAACGTTTTTTCAGAGTTAATGAATAAACGTTTTGGTTCGGTTATTGTTTTATGGCACACGAATTTGATCATACTGCGACAAGTTATCTTTTATGAATAAACATCACTCAAAAAATTGGTTTCCATACCAATAAGGAAGTTGCATGTGTCAAATTTTCATAAACGTTCAAGTGTTCCGTATGGTTTTTTGAATGGTGAAATCAAATATCTAGTCGAATCTTATCTAGTCGAATTTTTCAAAAAAATTTACAAGTAATTAAATATTTTAATTTAAAAGTCGAGAAAAAACACGTGACTTAAAACGCTTAAGTGAAAAAAACGTACGATGACGTCAACAATCATACCATCAACTCCGTTGCTTTCCAACAATGGTCACCGTACGATGACGTCACATAGTGTTTTCGCTCGCTTTTAAAAAGGGGATTTTTGTCAATTGTTTTTGCAATCAAAAAATTTCTCGATCGGCCTCAAATTTTGGGTAGTTGCTTATTTTTGCATGAAGAATCGATTAAAAAAATAAAAAAATCATGCAACTTCCTCATTGCAACAAAATTGTACAAATTCGAAGGTTTTTCTTATGGCCGTTGGACTATAGTTGGTTTAGATTAACGCTTTTCTATTGGGCTACTATTTTTGCTATGATTTCACCTGTCAGAGAAAATAAGTATATTTTTTGGCAAAAAACATATTCCTATCTCTTCCTTTTATATCCTAAAAAATAAATTTTTTTCAACCCATGTTTCCTTCTGTTGATCCAATTTGAATAGCGTCATTAAATTACGGACACCCAATACTTTACATCAAACAAAAAAAACATTAAAACCCAAATGTTTCATCAACTTATTCCGTTCTTCCCCTAAAACCACCCACCATCCAAGAGGTGCGAAACCGAGACGGGGGTGCCGGTAATTAAGAAAAGGAACAACAAGAAGAAAAGGAAAAAAAGAACGCGTAAAAATGCCCGATGCGAGATTGGAATTGTAAATTTAAAACGCGCAATAGTAAAAATCAGACACGTCTTCTCCTTCATCATCCCTCGTCTCGCCTTACCGCGGCTTCATTACGCATGAGAGAGAGAAAATCCCTTTTTTCCCCTACGATTGTTTGCCTAATCTTCCCTCCATTATCATCGCGAACACGTGGCAATGCAAAATTAGTTATTTGGATTGCTGCTGTGCAGAAAAATTCAAAAGCGAAGTGTTTTACGTTGTGTGTGTGTGTGGTTAGAATGATTTTTGAGTCGTTAGTTGATCATTTGTGCGAGGCTGAGCTTTTAATGTGGAATTTGTATCATCGCTCCTTTGTTGTGAATTTTACGAGATGCTATTAATGATGTAACTGTGGGGAATGGAATGGGGATGAATTTGTAGCTCTTTGAGGAATTGTGTTTCGATTTAACTTTTTCCCAAAGAGCGCCGTTTAAAGATTTATTTAGAAAATTGGAGGAAAAAGCCGATTTCGTCACCTTAGTATTTAAAACTACTATCTCCATTCGGCAAACTTCGGGAATCCCGATCTTTGGCGATCAGATCGTTGGAGAAGCTCGTTTCATTGGTTTGTGAGAGCTGACTTGATCGAGCGGAAAAGATCAACCAATCAAATTATCCTTTCCAACGATCAAATCGCCAAGGATCGGGATTTCCGAAGTTTGCCGAATGGAGATAGCAGTTTTTGATACTAAGGTGACGATTTATGTGATACAAAATGAGGTGTTTTTGCTATATTTATTTGTAAATGTCTTTTTCTAGTTTTATAATTTTGTTGCGTGTGTTTATTTTGGTATTGGTATTGGAACTGGTATTGGAAGTTTTTTTTTGGATGAAAATAATTTAGTACGACCACCATGAGAAAGACTTTTGACGTCATTGGCATCGCCAGCTCCTGAAAATTGAGGGGGACGGCCCAAGGATTTGGGATTCCTCCACAGAGGGATTTTAAAATTTTAAGAATTAAAATTCTATAAATACAAGACGTATATTTATAAAAAAAAACCAGAACAAAAAATTTAAGATGTGTGTGTCATCAAACAACTAACAATTTTAACCTTAATTTTTCTTATACCTTAAATCTTCACTTACTGATCTTCATAAATCTGTTTTTGCTATTTTATTTTCTCAATTAAAAAATAATTTTACTGAAATTTATAAAGCTTATTTGCATAAGAGCTTAATTGTTCCTTATTTTTTCCTATTACACTGATAATTTTATTGATATTGTCTAAGTTTCAATAGGACCTCTTCACAGCCTCATGTGTTCCTTTTAAAGAATGCAAACGTGAACCAGCTAAGATACGTTTAATATATCTTCTTTGCGCATTATAAAAAAACAGTATTTTTTCACACTAAAAGGCTTAATTGTTCCTTATATTTTCCTATTACACTGATAATTTTATTGATATTGTCTGTTTCAATAGGACCTCTTCACAGCCTCATGTGTTCCTTTTAAAGAATGAAAACGTGAACCAGCTTAGATACGTTTAATATATCTTCTTTGCGCATTATAAAAACAACAGTATTTTTTCACATAAAAAGGCTAAAGTTATTAAAATTACTTTTTATAATATTTTCAACAGATGGCCAAAGTAGTTACTTAAAAAGTAGCATTTCCCAACTGCCTATCTCAAGAAGTCAATGAGTAAAAATTTATCTTGTATTTTCTAAGAATAAAAACTTTTGAGCTTCGAATTTTTGTTAATAAATAAACAAATTTATCGTTTAATAAAAGGATCTCAAAACATATTACCAATATTTTAAAAACGAAGCTTTCTGAAACGGAAATTTCCCTCTACAAATACTCAACAAAGAATTTCTGCGAATAACTTTGTTACCCACCAAAAAACACACGCACCAAAAAGCGAGTATTATCGCAAGAACAAAATTTTTCACACACAACAAAGTTTTGCAAAACTTAACTTCAAACAATATACGTTAATTCCTCCATCATTTAAAAAAAATAGTTATACACTCATATTATTTCGCGCGTGCGTTTAACACTTTTTCCCCCGCGAGCGAAAGCAGTAAACGCATTTAGCGACCAAGAAAAGGCACGCTTCCTCAAAATATGCAATGTAATTTCTCTCCACTTTTTCTAAGAGATCCATATCATTAACATTCGTTATTTTTTTACATACCAGAAGTTTACTTAAAGAAGTCACTGATCTCGAAGACGAAAGCTTTATCATCAGGAAATTCACCTACGATGGCGCGAGCATCCTTCTTTAAAGGGCGATTCATAATATTTTAAAAGCAAATTTAATATCTCCCTATACTGTAAAGTAATAAAATCGCGCGTAAATACTCGGAAAGGTTTTCTCACACAAGCGAAGAAAAAAAATACCATATTCTCCTCTCGCTTATAATGCTATTTTAAAAAATATACTCTCTCGCATCCAAATAAATGAACTTAGAAGCGAGGTTTTGAAATGAAGTTAGGAATGCTCTCCTGTTTCTCCCCTGCTTAAGATAATCGTTATCAAACTCCGGTAATTTTTTCCCTCGCTTTTTGCCCCCGTTGGCGAGTGTTCGATCCTTCATGTTCGGAATTCGTAATTACCGAAATTGTTTTGGCTTCTCTCTCTCTTTGGAGAAATTTGCATTCTCTGTGTGGGTTTGCAGCATTCTGCAGCAATTAAGAAGGGGAAGAGGAGGAAGGTTGAAAAATGGAGACGTTGTAGGAGGGAATCATAACTTGATAAGAGCGCCGAGATGAATAAGCAGTCAGTCGTATTTGCCGATCTCCGGTGATAAGCGCTCTTATGCGTGTGGAAAATGGATAAGTACGGAAGAAGAGCAACAGCTAAGGAAGTAAAATCGTGGAGATTACCTTGCATTAGTGTAATTGGAACCTAATATTTAATAATAAATAGGTTCAGCATATGTATGAATTCATGTTTGAAAAATGATAACGCAAGGGGTAGTTCATTTAATTTATTTGTTTGACATTTATAATCACTTGGGTGTCAATCCTTAATCCATACGACGTTCGTATTTGCCGATCTCCGGTGATAAGCGTGTAATATCTACACTGATTTATACTTTTAGAATTGCTAACACAAAGTTTTTTCATAAATGTTTTTAATATGTGAAATCACGAATAAACCAGTTTCTTTTTTCACAGCATTCCGCTGTCACCAGTCACCAGTCACCACTCAAAAGAATACTACAAGAAAACTAAGGAAAAACAACTCAAGTTAAGGAACTCAATGAAAATATCAAGGGCAGATCATTCGTCTGCTGATAATCTCAAGACAATGCGTGATGATGAAATCATAGAAGGTGCTTCAATCTGAGAAAAACGTAACAACCAGCATTGTGAGTAATGTTACTATTTTCTCATAATAATAGCTATTTTGTCAATTTTCTTTCCAATTTTAGACACAATTCTTGAATGATTTTTATTTTAAATTTTTGAACAATTTCCCTTAACCCATTAACGCCCAAATTATTTTCGATCAAAGAAGAAAACTCGAACTTTAACCCATCCCTGTTACAAAATAAGTGAAGCAAACGCAAAAAACACAGAGTATTAGAATTGAGGGATGTTTTCTCTTGCCATATGTGCAGTTTCGTTACTGTTGGGTGAATTTAAGGTAATTTAAGAGAGAATTTATGACCTTATATTCAGCGATCTAGAAATAGATCGCTGGGGGCGCTAATGAGTTAACTAAGCATGATAATGATCAACTTTAAAGCCCCATTTTATGGATGTACGTACTAACACTTATATTTAAATCCTACGTACAACGGTTAAAGTTCGCTCAAAAAACAGACCCACTACAATTTAAAATAAACATATCCGGACTCAATTTACTTTAAATTTAACCGTCAAAAACTATTCCAATTGAAAAGGTCTTGATTGAAATTTTATCACTACAGCCATTCAACTGTCTCAGGACTCAGTAATATTCACCATGATTTGATTGGTTGTGCATATGAGATTAACTCAAGCGTATAATGAGGCTAAAGAATTATTTAACTTGAAGTTATTTCTCAATACAAAAATTTAATGATCTAAAAGTTTACTACAAGGGGCTTGTTCATAAATTCACACTCTTTTCAGTGCACATTGAAAAATATGCTGGTCACGTGACCCGAAAAAACTCATTGCACTGAGAAATATATGAACGTTCTAGCTTTTATTAGTTCACAACAACAGTTCAGTTGACTTTTTGAATGGCCAGTTAACCGCACGGAAAAAACTGCAATAGTTTTTGAACGCATAGTTGGAGAACTGAGTGCAACGCGTTGAACGAGTGCGAGTTTTTGAAAAAGCCCAAGGTTAAAAGCATTTAAAAAAATTTCCAGCTTTTAAAAACTTTTTGTATGGCATGTTTTTCTACACCTTGGATTTCTATAAAATGTCTATGGCCACCATGACCTCTGCTGTATATCCTCATCTTCAAATGACAACACAGATCTTGTTGCTTCTTTCGTCTTCCTGCAGAAATAAAAAAAGACAATCTTGATCAAAAAGGTTTACCCAAGTATACCTCCATATTTCGCTTCATGAACCTTAAGTTTATAGAATAAATCTAGAAAACTTTTTTTCTTCTAATTTAGTTTTTTAACACTAGAAATTTAGCCTTAACTGTGTTGACATGATAACCAATTTTTTTTTGAAATCGTGTTATAAATGTTAAAAACTGTTACTAACATTCACTATACTGCCGTCCTAAGCGAAAGTGTATATAAACGCAATTTCTCACTGATTTACTTTGAGACAAATCTCGCCAAAAGAGTATTTGGCGGATTTTTAATTCTATGTAATGCGGTAAACCCTCCTTTTAAGATCAAATATTAGCTAAGCCCAAAAAAACATCTGTTATCAGTCGCAGCGTTGGGTTGCATTAGGATCCGGAATGCGTACTGCGTATACATATTTATGGCAATCAGGGTTCAATAAGGAAGTTGCATGTGTCAGATTTTCAAAAACAAACAAGTGTTCCGTATGGTTTTTTGTATGGTAAAATGAAATATCTAGTCAGTTTTTCAAAAAAATGTACAGGTAATTAAATATTTTAATTTAAAAGTCGAGAAAAAAACACGTGACTGAAAAAGTTTATTGTTTAAACTATAAGATGACGTCAACAATAATACCATCAACTCCATTGCTTTACAACAATGTTTAGTATAAGATGACGTCACATCCAAACTCTTGGCGTTTTCGCGCGCTTTTAAAAAGGGGATTTTTGTTAATTTTTTTGACAATCAAAAAATTTCTCGATCGGCCTCAAATTTTGGGTAGTTTCTTATTTTTGCAAGAGGAATTGATTAAAAAAATAAAAAAAAATCATGCAACTTCCTCATTACAAAATTACAAGTTATTAGCATTTCAGCTTCAAACTCGTGCGAGTCACATATTCCAGATTTAATAATAACATTGATATACTCTCTGTTCTTAAAACAATAAAAAATATGTTTAAAACTATTCAGTTTTAGTTTAAATATTATTTTCAATTTAAATTGATGTTAATTTCAATCTTACAAAAATATTAGTTTGCTTTCAATTCTGATATTTAAGGAGTTTTTTCATGATCTTGCCAACCATTCTAGTGGCTTGGAAGTAGCGTGTTGGATATGAACTGTCCAATCCACATCCTTCTCCCCCTCCTGGGCAATAAACCTCCAAATCTGAACTCTATTTTTGAACTCATCTTCCTGTTTTGTTTATTAGGAAAAAGTCTCTGTTCTTAAAAGTCGCATATCTAATCTCTCTGTAAAATTTTATGTCAATCATTGAATTAACTCATTAAACCTAATTTTAGTAACAAAAGGAGATTATCATTATTCAACTCTAGTATAACAGCAGCGGTCCATTTTTCTAAGATGTCTAATGTCTACTACTGGTTGATAATTCCATCTACGCTTCCCCAGGTAGGCTGCATGCTTAAATCATATTTTTTCCGCTATCGAGGACATTTAAATCCATCAAGATACACTCTCGCCAATTTAAAAACGCGTCAAGGGAGAAAGAAAATGAAGTTTTAAGAAAAATCGTTTATGTACATTTTCGCTTAGGACGGCAGTATAGTGCTTTCGTCATACCTATCCTAAAAGTTTGTTCTTTTGAATTACTTTAGAACTCTGTAAAACTAGTTTTTCCTTTAGAATAGTCTTTATGCCAGAAAGCCAACTAACATTCTTACGGGCCGAATTCGACTTCTTTTTTGAAGGTTAATATAAAAATATGTAATAAATCAACGGTAATCTCGGGCAGCTCTTAGGATTTATAGGGTTAAAGAACTTGAAAATAATTTCATCCTGCGAGTTAAATCCTGGCCGTCTACCAACACAAACAACACACATTAAGATAGGAATTAAAAACCCAAAACACACTATCGATTCGCCCCAATTCACGGGTATGTAGAAAAAAAATCGCCAAGATTTCTTCTCGCATCTCATTTCCAGCCAACAACAACAACGTTCGAATTAAAGGTTCCGCGCGGCACGTGATTATTTTGGAAGAGATTCGGCTGTCATTGCGATGATAAATTACTTCATAGCCTGCTGCCACCCTTTTCTTGCTTTATATTTCAATTTCGTATATATTTACCCGCTCCATAAACGGAACATTGGGTTTTCGCGTTTTTTAATCCGCATTTTCCTCTGATGCATTCATTCATTCTGAGGCTAGATTCAAAGGGGGCTGATGCATTATGCAGAACATTCGGAACTTAAGGGCTATATGCTGTGTTTATTTGTTCTGGAAGAAAAGATCGAAATAATAATAGTAAAATTCCGAACCATCCCGGGTCGTGTATGGATTAGTTTTTTTTTTGTTGTTGGTGTATGGATGGGAAATGTTTGAATTAAGACATTTCAGTTTTGTCGCTCTTTTTATACTATAAGAAAGAATGCGCTTTTTTTATTATGTAAACTTTTGCGTATTATATACGGAATAGAAGTGTTCTGCTTTAAATAAGAATCCTGAAATGTACATTGTGTTGAATATTTTTTTGAACGGTTATGACAGTTTTTCAAAGGGATACAAGTTTGGAATATTGGTATTTATTTTAGAGATTTAAAAAATAAAAAATATGAGTTATGTTCACCCGAAACCCAAATAACTGATGTATTTATGAAAAATAGAATGTTCCTAAAAAAGGCACAATCAAAAATTATGATAACTAGGGAGCTACCGCCCCCTGCTCGCTATCGCTCACCAACCCCCGTTAAATGCTGACGCAGACACTTTGGGACCGCTTCGCAATTCCTGACAAAACCCAACTCACTGCACTTACTCACTTTATAAAACATTTTTAAAACAGGGGTCGTACATCTCCGGGGAATTCTTTCGAAAACAGAGGATATACATTCAGTGGCGGAAATTTAACAGTTCCTTTATGGTAACATGAATTGGCGGGCCGCCTTATAATTCCAAGAAAATTAGCAACAGAGCAAGGTAAACATTCCTTTACCATTTCTCCAAGGTAATGTTTTTTTTTCTCAGATCCATTAAGAAGCACTGAAACATCTCAGGAATAAATTTAGTTTTTTTAAATTTTTTTATGATTTTCATCGATTGGCTGTGAAAAATGTAGTAATTACCTTAAAAATCCCGAAAATTTAGAATTTTATCTTCATGAGAACAAACAAACGTCGAAGTTGTGTCAGTTTCATAGCAATGACACGAATGATTAGACTTCCAACATTTTCGATTTTTATCTTTATTTCTAAAACAGTCCCCCATGCTATCTAGTTGTTTGCGTTTTGGCATTATGAAATAAAGTGTCACATTTTACTACCTTAAAAAACATACTTGCAAAAGGATATAAAAATAATAGCGAGTTTATATTTTGTTGTATTGAAATTGAAATTGAGGTGCCACAACGACAAAGATAAATATAAAAATATTAATTTGTTATTTAAAAAAATAAAATATAAATTAATTATACATAAGTTTTAAATATAATTAAAACAGTTTAAACAACAGAAATATAAATAATGTTAAAAATAGCCCAAAATATATTTTTTAAATTCGTGTTATCAATAGAGAGAGATGATTATTTTATCTATTTGAATATTTATTAACCAGTGAAAGACCATAAAAAGAAATATTTTAAAATTTAAGATTTTTTTTTAGAATTTCTAAAGGCTTATTGCACATCCTCAAAAGAATTCGGACAGTTTGATACCAAATATGTGTCATACGAATCAGCAATTAAAAAGCCTTTCTCTGGAAACCGTTCGCCAAAAACTTTTTTTTAGAACAGAGATAATTTTATGAATCCGAATGAACGAAAATTCCAAACTTTAGTCCGGGTAAATAAAATTAACAGTTCTTTACCATGCCAACGACGTGGCAGAGCAATAGAAATGAATTATGACTAGTGGGAAACGACTACTAGTAAGCCGCCAATTTTATATACACAGACTATAGTAAAATGATAAAATGTAACGGGAGTTAGGGATACAATAACCCCTTATTTCAAAACACCCTTATAACCTTCGATTATATTACTATACATATACGTACAGTAGAACTCCCATTATCCGAACTCCAACTATCCGAATCGCAGATTATCCGAACCGCTTTCAGAATTTCAAACCCACGCTTTTAAACTTCATGGCATAGCTTGAAAAGCGAAGATAGAAGTTCTTTAAGAAAATTATTGCAAGCAGCAAAAAACACAGATTTAAAAGAGTTCGTTTTGAAGTGCCCAAGTTCTATGGGAGGGAAACCCTATTTTGGGTTTGATTCTTTTTGAAAAAAGCCAACATCTTAGCTTAGATGCTCTGTTATTCATACTTTAAAGAAAGTAACGGTTGGCTAAGAACCTTATACACTCTTTTTTTAGGGAAAAATCCAATTATCCGAATTTTTGATTATCCGAATGAAGTCCGGTCCCAATTGATTCGGATAATTGGAGTTCTACTGTATTAGGAAAAAAATTCATCAATAGTTGTTCCAAGTGTTTTTACATTGGCATTTTCAAGAAAAAAATCATAACGTTTTCCCCGTTTTTTTTCCCCATCATCAATTTTTGAAAATTTGGTAAAAACTGCACCACTAAGCATTTTGTTACTTTTCAATTTAATTATTTTCAGCAAATTAATTATTAATAAATTTAGTTAATGTTAATTACTTTGGATACGAAAAAAATCAAAATAAAAGGGGAGACTGTTGTACCTTCCGACAAAAATCGCGTTTAAATTTTTCTAAAACAGATAAAATCGCATTTCGACCATTTAAAGTGTCTAACCTTTAGTCCCAACCTTAGTAAGTCGGGTGATATTTTTTATCACGCCAAATCTTAAAAATTGGAATTTTTAATCATTTTTAATGACTTGACGAAATTTGTGTCCAGAGGTACAACAACCTGCTCTCCCTATGAAGACACCCAGTCTATCGACACTTAGTTTGGCCAGCATTTTGTTTCTTTAATAAAACTTCAAAGATATTAAACGGCTAAAATATACTATTATTTATTAAAATAGTATATTAAATGAGGTATTCTCCCGTTTTGAGATTAAATTTTTTTTAAAATAATAGATACAAAACCATGAAAAATGACGTTTACATCAAGTATTTCCGTAGCCTAGTTTCCGAGATATAAATTTTTGAAATTTCGTTTTTTGTTTGGGCTCGAAAACACTTTCGAATCACAAATCATGCGATGTGAGGTCTCATCCAATAGATGCCCGTTTTCTGATCACGTGAAAACAGAAAACGCAATGGTTTTCATGCGCTGTGACGTCACATCCAATAGAAGCCCGTTTTCTGACAACGTGACTTTTCTGACGTTTCGGCAAAAAATAAAATTGATTTTTAAATTATTTAAAACACATTTTTGAAGTTAAAAATCAGAAATTTGGGAGTTTTAGACCATAATGTATCGAAAAAGTATAAAATCAAGCAAATCCCTCACTCATGCAAATACCTCATTATAATAACGTAAAATTATCAATTTCTTCTCTACTTCAAAACTAGGCAGTCTCAATTAGTGATGGGCAAAATCGATAATTTTAGGTATCGAATACTTTGGTATCGAATACTTATAGGTATCGAATATATTGGTATCGAATACTTATAGGTATCGAGTACTTTTTTTCAATGTCGGGAATGAACCTGAAGGGACAATTTTTTTAGGGCCTATTCATAATCAGACTAATATTCAAAAAACTGAAAGCGATCCATCAAAAAGCCCCGTAGCTACGGGCCTGGAGGTGGATAGAGGCGAAGGATTTGGCGGGGGAAAAACCTAGCCGCGTCAAATTTCTCTCGCGGATGATAACGACTTGGGTTTGAGCGTTGCAAAATGAAAACGGAAACAGGCTGCGTTTGATCTACAGTAGGTATTATAAAGATTACTTCATTGAAAAATTTAAAACGAAATATGTCAATAAAGTATCGATACTTTTGTGGGTATCGAATACACTCGATACCTATAGGTATCGAGTACTTAAGTATTTGGTATCGATACCTGCCCATCACTAGTCTCAATACATAAATATCGAAAGCTAAATAAGAGAGAGAGAGAGCTAATAATAACAACAAAAAGCGTCTTTCCGCATCGATAACCGCGACCGCCGCACCACTGTTCCCTAAACCGCCCGAACGAGTATCTGCAAGAAAATTAGTCCTTTCATTAGACGAACGTTAATTCCTAATTAATGGTGTGAAGTTGTAGTAATGCAACGCGAAAAAAAAAACGGTCGAAAAGAAGAGGGGTGATTAAGAATCATCTCGAGAAGCAACTCATTCCTTCGTTACGTTCGATCTGGAAATGTCTTAATTTCCCCCTCTGGGGTTAATCGGGGAGAAAATGCCAGGAATTTAATGAAATGTGTAATGTCTAACAATTGTTTTAAGTTTAACTCTCTCTCTCTTTCTCTGGCTTGCCTTTTTTATTTCTTCTTCTTTCCCCGATTCCTACTGCAAATAATTAAATTTAGCTTACGTATAAGTTGTTGCTCATTTCGGTAAAAGCCAGCAGCGGAATATTAAGAGAGAAACGGAAATTTATTTTTATGTCTTTTTAAATGAAGACCATTTGTATGGGCGTTTGAATGGGTTTCCAAATGCGTTAAGTTTTGCCCTTTTATGAAGGTTATGAGTGGAGGAGCAACGAGAAAGAAGTCTTGTTTTTGATAATTACTCGCGTATTCATTTCGGAGCAAAAAGTCGTCCTTTTTATGGAGCAGCGCCACTTAAAGGAGAAATATGGCGCTGTTTTAATAATGAAAAGTATTTAAGGCCGGGAGTAATTAATTCGGTGAAAGAATGGGTATATCGAAAGGGACGATTGCCGCGCGGTGCTAACGCGTGCATAAACGCGGCGTAATTCAAAGTGACAAAGCGTTCATTTGGCGTTGTTTTCGAGCTGCAAGAACAAACGGAGAATTAATTAAGGGAAGGAATGGATACTCAGAAAGAAAATGGGTTTTGGCGTGAAATTAAGATACGTATAGTTCGCGTGATAAACGGTTTTTGGAAATAAATTCTTTGTTGTTATGTATGATAATTTTTGAATTGTTTTAAGTGTTCTTTTGCTTCTTGGTGACAATTATCAGCGCGATCGAACTGGAAATAGGACAGCGTTTAGGTTCTATGTTGGAAATAATATCTTGAGTTCGTTAAATTTTTAATTTTTCTTAAGCTAATTGTGTTAGGCTAATAATTACATTAGGTAATTGTAGTTGAGCAGTTGTTAAATGCAACATTAAATAGATGTTTGCATTCAAGAGGGGGTTTACCTGCCAACTCTTGAATATTGATAGGGTTATGATTCTGAGACTTTTTTTAAGTATAAAAAGCCTGATGTTGCATTCGATGAACTTTTGCCCATGTGTTAATTTTATGGTATTATTTTCTTTATATCGAAAAAAACCTTGTGGACCCAACATTATTTCATTTTCTGATATGGCAATCACACACCACTTACTCAATCATATATCACCTAACTTAAAATGCCCTCAAGCCTTAAAATTCCTTTGAAAATACTGGATACAGGAACCATCAGGCTATTGATGTGCCTCTATCCAGTATGGTGGTCGAGCGGGCTGTTAACCTGGTGGAAGAGGTTCTAAACACTTGAAAACGAGGCAAATTTATCATTTATAATTTATAATTTTCCGCTTCAAATAAAATTTTATTTAACTGCATTTCAGTGAGTGCTTCAGCCGTATGTAATATCTTACTAGATGCGCAAGCTTTTTCTTTCACAGTTTTAAAAAATAAAAGTTATTTCAAAGGGTCATGGACCAAGACTCATCATTTCCCACCGCAGGCTTCCATATCTGAAAAAAATCCTAACCCTGATACACAGGTTGTTTCAAACAAACGCTCAATTAGGTAGAATTTACGTTAGTTTTCACGTCCTAAAATGCTCATTTTTATGAAATTTCCCTCTTTATGATATAAAGATATTTTTTAGTCATTTATTACCTAATTTATAAAATTGAAAAATTTTCATTTTCTAGTTAAGATGAGCGTTTTAGGACGTAAAAAAATTACGTAAATTCTACCTAATAAGGAAGTTGCATGTGTCAGATTTTCAAAAACAAACAAATGTTCCGTATGGTTTTTTGTATGGTA
The DNA here is from genome assembly GCA_024610705.1 of Tetragnatha versicolor. NCBI lineage: Eukaryota > Metazoa > Arthropoda > Arachnida > Araneae > Tetragnathidae > Tetragnatha > Tetragnatha versicolor. The sequence continues at coordinate 458,281 of JANDEH010000062.1, forward strand.
AAATGAAATATCTAGTCAGTTTTTCAAAAAAATGTACAGGTAATTAAATATTTTAATTTAAAAGTCGAGAAAAAAACACGTGACTGAAAAAGTTTATTGTTTAAACTGTAAGATCTGTAGAGGTTCAAAAGTTAAAGGGGTGGACAGTAATCTTGGGACACCCTGTATTAGCATTTTTTGTTATTAGTTTATTTTTTCTTTAATATTTATCAAAGTTTAAAAAGTAGGCGTCTTAAAAAGTAGGTAAGTCTTTTTTCCCACCTAGTACTTGCCAGGGTTGGCTGGATTGGACCCAATGGGTTTTTTCAAAAAAACCCTTGTGAAAAAACCCACATTTTGGACCCAAAATCAAGATTTTGGCAGTTCCTTCAAAATTTAATGTGTTTTTTTCAAAATTTAGGATATTTATAAAATTTTAATGGGTTTTTTCAAAATTTAAACTAGGTTTTAAAAACTAAATGGTGTTTTTTTCAATTTCAGGGAGTTTTTTTAAAAAAAGTTAAATAGGTTCTTTCCTTATTCAGTGGGTTTTTTTTCATTATTGAATGGTTTTTTTTTCAAAATGTAGGAAGTTTAAAGTTCAAACTAGGTATAAAAAATAAAGAAGATTTTTTTAAATTTCAGTGGGTTTTTTCAAAGTTGAATAGATTTCTTTCAATATTGAATGGGTTTTTTCAAAGTATAAAAACTTTGAAAAAACTCACTTAACTGTGGAAAAACTGGCATTATTTTGACAGAACACATTTAACATAGAAAGAACTCACTAAAATTTGAAAAAACCCACTTACTTTCTGGGAGAAAAACACTTAATTTTGAAAAAACTCACACTTTTTCCGAAAAAACCCAGTTTTATATGGGTTTTTTCAGGGTTTTATTGAAAAAACCCGAAAAAACCCAACCCACTTGGGTTTTATCAAAAAAACCCGGGTTTTTGTCAACCCTGGTACTTGCAATATCTAAAAAGAATTTGATACCAATCTATGAATATTTTCTTTCAGAAATACGATCTTACGATGAAGTATGTAACAACCATATAAGTTCCGATTTAACTTCACCAACGAATATTTGATTCAGAGAATTTTCATTACTCCCATCATCAAAATCTCATTCATATACAGATCTCATCATCCATTCATCATAAAAGTCGCATTAAATTTCACCCCACTTCATTTTACAACTTCTCCTCTTCCAAACTAACTATACTACATTCATTCATTCATTCACCCCCTTGATTACCACCATAGCGCGTTATTAAAACGACGGAAAATTACCACCACCAGATTAACCCGAATAAAACAATCTTCAACAACACTTTCCTCGACGACTCGGACAAAGACATCAGGCAACCCAACTCCCGGCGGCGGCACCTCTACCTGAAAAGAGCTCACAAAAACACTCAATTGGCGACGGAATTACACACAAATAATCTCGCCATCGGCATTAACCGCCAAAGGCGCTTTGTCTCTGTGAGGGCATATTTTACACTAGCTTGCCCGTCTGTGAATGCCGGGATTAGGGATTCAATCCTCTCTAAATCAGGGGAAACGGATTAATATCGAATTTCTGAGATGAAAGGGGAGGGGGGGGAATATTTTTAAGGGGGCCAAATGGTTCTTAATCCGTACGATTTACGAGGCGTACTTATTGAAATGGCCCTCCCGCTAGATGAGTTCTGCAGTGGAAGTATAACATTATGCAAATTTTCCCCGCCATCTTTGGCAGTTAATGCCCATAAATGACATTCACAATGCCTTTTCGCTTTATAGTTTGCGCGCGTCGGGTTTTATTATTGATGTTATTGCAATTAGAGGGAACTGTTCTTTATTAAAGAAGCGGGTGATTTATTCTTAGGGACAACTGGTGCCGATGAATGGACTGATTGGAAGGCAATGATTTAGGTCCCCGGTGGCATCGAAGCAATATTGCTCAATGGAATTATTACTTTGAAAAAGAAAGAAGAAAGGGGGGGGACTTTTGCTTACAATATATAATTAATGTCTAACCCGTTGGTCACTTCTTGCATGGTTGCCGGAATGGTCAAATTTCAAATACTTCCGTTTTGATAGAATGCGATTAGAGGTGCCAGTGAAGACAAGAAGATTAAGACTTTAGGTTTTAGCTTAATTTACTTTCCCTGTTTCTAACTAACGAGCAAATCAAACGTTGATACAAAAAGAAACCATGATGCATAACATCATTTCGTGTTTTTGTTGATGAAATATAGCTAACATCCTCTATCACCAAGAGTAGGTTGGGAATTCAAACTTGAAACCCTCCCCCCGATATTTATACACATATTTAAGTCCTGTTTTTCCCATTGAAAATTCATCGGGGTGCGCATGGAACGAACCTCTGATGAATTACAGCTTCAGGATCACTTCAAAGGTAGGGTATAACTTTTGGCTCCAAAAATTTTTATAAATTTTTTTAAGAAATGAGATAGCCCTCATTTTTTATCTAATGAGGTTACCCATGGTACCCAATAGTGTTCCAGGTCAAAGCACTTATCTTCTTCACCACAGACTCAAGATAAAACACTCCAAAAATTGCGATTTTCGGCATAGCGTCCAAACCCAATTTAGGTGTCATGTTAACCAAAATTGAAGGGCAATTTCTATCTTTAAAAGGACCATTTGTTATCAGTAAATATTTTTTTGTGTATCCCATGGTAGCTTTATGCACCGATGGAATTCCATCGATGGAGCGCTGTAAAAAACGATACTTTGTGAATTTTGGTGCAATGACGACCGATTAACTGATGGAGCAGACAATGATAGGCCTGTAACACAGTATTCTAACAATTTGAAACATGTCGAAAAGTCACTCAATGATCCGGCACTGCCATGCGAATGAAGCCTCTTTCATCCCGTGCTGACGTGATTATAAGGGGTCCAGACCCCAAATTTCAACTCGCCTTACCCTTTTTGGACCTCTGCTTTCAAACCAATATCAATATTGCCCAGTTTCCCTTCATCTGACCAGCGGTAAAACAGTGTGAAAAACATCCCTCCGGGAGGCCTAACATTAATCCTCTTTAACCTTTTACCTGCCGATGTTCCCAAATGGGAACATCATTTTAAGGAATTTTCTCACCACTTAATTTTTCATGCAGGAATTTGATACTTGGTAGAAAGCAACTCAAAGATATGAAGTTATTTTACATGCAAAAGTTTTTCATGTGCAATTTAATCCTTTTTGTAGAATTTACATCAAAATTAGAGATTTTTGGCTCTTCCAAAAGTTCCATAAGTTTCAACTTGTGAAAATTTTAAATAAATTTAGTTTTAAATAATTTTGCTGTGTTTAGGTAGCTTAAGTACACATCTTCCGATTTGGCTTGACAGAATAGCTTCATATTCTAATTTTGGAGAGTAATTACCAATACAACGTATATGTTCCCAAATGGGAACATCGGCGTTTGGGGTATAGTATTTGAGGGGATTTTTATAACATGCAAAAATTCAAGTTATTTCCTATTTTCTTTAATTTTTTGAACCTTTTTTGTCTCAAAGGATCTAAACAGGTTAAGAATGATGTTTTAAATTAAAAAAATATGTAATTTTTATTTTTTCACCTGATTTATGGAGAAATAAATTCCAAATTTTTATAGCAGATTCTTACAATTGTATATATTTCTAACTCCCTGATCGATTAATTTTCAGTAATTATCAAAAGGGGTAATGAAAAGAGCATATTTGGAGTGATTCTGAGGATTTGCGTACATATTTTTGTTCAAGTACTTTTTTTAATAAAAATTTTAGGAATAAAATTGAAGAATTTTGAAAATAAGGAAAAGTGCTTACATCTAAAAACACTCTTCTAAAGTAAGATGGATGTAAGATATATGTGGTTCAGTTTGGAATATTCCATGAGAAACACAGCGTCAATAAATCAATGGAGATAATTATGATTTTCAATTTTGAAAGCTAATTAGATTTGAATGCAATTAGTGGATTTTATGATAGATATCCGAATAGAACCGTAATTAAAACTAATTTTTCCAACAGAACCGTAAATTTTTAGCTTTAAAGAGCATGGGAACATTCTTATGTATTTTTTACACCAAAATATTACTAATAGTGCAAGAATAATTTACGGAAAAGCTTCGCGTACGCAATAAACATGTTGTAACAGATGAAAATTCTGCTTTACAACTAAACCCTTTGTCTCGTAATATTTTACTGACGCGCTCGTGAACTTTTTAAAATGAGAGAAATGAAGTAGCTGGGTATTAGTTTTGTTGATGATTTGGCTTCTGTAAACAATGCTAAAAAATTTGAATTAAATTATTATCTTTTAATGTTTATTAAACTGGCGCCCTAACTCGTGGCCGGAACACGATCCCATCATCTGGATGAAGTTGTTGCTGTGCCGATGGAATCCGATGTGGAAATTTTCGATGTCCGATGTGGAAGTCTGATGCTAAGAGTAATATTTTCGATACAATCGTGGCTGGAACATGAGCCCATAATCTGGATGAAGTTGTTGCTGTGCCGATGGAATCCGATGTGGAAGTTTCCTAAGTCCGATGTGTAAGTCTGTGTAACAGATGAAAATGAGCTACTTAGCTAAAGGAAAAAACCAGATAAGGGATGAAAAGTTCTCCCGACGATTAAGAATGAACGTTGAATATCAATTCATCATCTTTCGTCATCTCATCTCTCGACAATGAATATGAATTATACCTGTTCAAGAGACGATGAAGGGAAACACCTCAATAAAACCCAAAGACCTGGATCAAATTCCTTATTAGAAGATTTCTCCGGTATGTTCCGTCAAGGGGAAGAAGCAAACCCCCAAGTTTAAACATTTCATTAATTAAATACTGAAGATAATCTACCAGTTCCAGCACCTCCTTCTAAGAAGACACCAATCTTGTTTCAATGCTTTACCATCTCCTGTGACAATGAGTAAAGATTCTACATACAATATTGGTTCTCTCAAGCCATTATTCACTATAAAGTGATCTAAGTCTTAAGCAGTCATGTGACCTAAGTCTTAAGCAGTCATGTGACCTAAGTCTTAAGCATTCATGTGACCTAAGTCTTAAGCAGTCATGTGACCTAAGTCTTAAGCAGTCACTATAAAGTGATTCTAGTCACTCAAGTGATCCAAGTCTTAAGCATTCATGGGATCTAAGTCTTAAGCAGTCACTATCAAGTGATCCTAGATAAAGTGATATTCAGTCACTATCAAGTGAGCTTCGTCACAGAAGGTTGTAAATCAAGAAGTCTTTATCTTGTCCTAAAGGGAGCAAAAATCTGTATAAAATGTCTCGTTTCATGTGAATAACTGATCTCTTCGTTTTATCCAGTCTCCAAGACGTCCAACCTGCTTTCCGAGGACGTTTGGGCCGCAGGTTGAGGGGAAGTGTGTAACAGATGAAAATTCTGCTTTACAACTAAACCCTTTGTCTCGTAATATTTTACTGACGCGCTCGTGAACTTTTTAAAATGAGAGAAATGAAGTAGCTGGGTATTAGTTTTGTTGATGATTTGGCTTCTGTAAACAATGCTCAAAATTTTGAATTAAATTATAATATTTTAATGTTTATTAAAATGTTAATTTTTTCTTATGAAAATCTATAAAATTATGTCAATCGTCCAAGTATGGATAATAAATTCGAAAAAACCGTCCACAATCATAAAAATGTTCATAATTATTGAGTAGAAACTGATTTCAATAATTTTATTTGAATTAATTGTAAAATATGTGCCTTTTGAAAATCCCCCTGAAAACTTCACCCCAAACGCCAATGTTCCCATTTGGGAACATCCTCAAAATCATACTTAGGATTTTTTTTCCGACAAAAACTGACTAGAATGGTTTTAGTAATGATGAAACAAGCCATTTAAGCCAAAAATCAGAACCTTTAATTTGAAATTTGAATTGCGGCGTTTAAAAGGTTAAAACTCTGTTAAATGTTCATATAACATCCGTTAAGGTCTAAGGGGTATAATAACATCTAATGACAAGATAATCAACGGTATACAACTTTCTTACAAGCCCTTAACGTCCCGTTGCAGCCACCCAAGTATACGAATAAATCAGTGGTTGAAAAGACACTACTCAGCTCTCGCTATATGCGCTATAGTTCTGAATTTGATATCATTTGATAACCTAACCCAAGGGTTCTCAACCTTTTTGACTCTGCGACCCCCTTTTCAGGGAAAATATTTTGGCGACCCCCTCAGACTCAAAATGTTAAGACACTTCGTCTCTCTCCCTACTCATTACTCATATCATCTCATTTTGAAGCCTTGGCTGAACAATTCAAAGATTATATTCCAGCAAAGAATATGGATGGATATTTATGGGTATTCAATCCCTATAATGAGCAAGCCGTTCAAAAGGCTGAATTAAGTACTCATCTGCATGATGATTTAATAGAATTATCTTGTGATCAGTGTATGAAGTTGAACTTTAACAATGCTTGTGTTGACAAATTTTGGATAGGTGTTAAAAAAGAATATCCAGAACTATTCAAAGCAGCGATAATGGTATTATAACCATTTGCAACATCCTACAAGTGGGAGCAAGGGTTCTCTAAAATTGTGCACTTAAAATCAAAGGCAAGAAATCGTTTGACACTTGAAAACGACTCTCCTGTGTTACTGACATTAATCCGAACACACAAAGACTTATTAATTCCATACATTCTCAAATTTCTCATTAATTAAATTGTTAAGATCTATAAGTTTTGAAAATTGTGTCTGTATAAAAAATGACTATAAAAATGTATAAAATATAACTGTTTTTAATTTTTGTCTCGCGACCCACCGGTTGAGAACCCCTATCTAACCATAATGAACATACCCTGAAAATTTCAAGTTGATCGGATATTCCTTCTTGTTGCATTTTTTATGAACAGGAGTGTATATGAAAGTAGAATGGTTCCAAAGAATAAATATTTTCACTTTAAAATTTATTTACAATACCCCAAGTTGCAGTTTCCACCTTTCTCCTGAAATATCTTTGGGTTTGACCCTTAATTTTTTTTAATTAGGAGCTATTACTTACCAGTTGCACATAATATGGGGATGTCGAGGTTCCAAATCATACGAATACTTCTTTTACATAGTGTACAGATAGCAGATCCTTTCTTATTAAAATAATGATAGAGAACATTTACTCTTAAAAAAGCAGCACTGGTTCTATGATGAGTATTTTAGTGGAAAATGCGAGCAGATTTAAAACTGAAGTTGTGCTCTCAGCTCCCATTAAGATTGGATTCCCATGATCGTCATTTTTGTTCCCTCAAAAGCAGTTAAGTCCAAAGGAAAGCTTACTATTTTCAAAGACTAAAAACTGCGCAGTATGTTTTTTTTTGTATTATGAGAATACTTTAGCCCCCAGTGTACTGAAGCTCTAAATAGAAGTTAATTAGCTCTAGCGGATTAAATTTCCTAAGATGAGTATTTTATTTATGTCGATTAACCCTTAATCTTCAATTTAGTGACTCAGAAAAAATATTTGCACGAAAAAATTGCAGAAAATCATAGTGTAGTAGGTAAAGAGTTAAGGCACCATTAATATAGTATAATTGAATATCATTGAAGTTAAATATTCACTGGATAAAAAAAGAGTGAAAACGCTTTTAAATTGAAAACAAATATCACCTTAGCTTTAGTTTACCAAACAAAGGCTAATAAAATAAAGACAAATTGAATTGAAAAGATTGAAAACGCTTTTAAATTGAAAACAAATATCACCTTAGCTTTAGTTTACCAAACAAAGGCTAATAAAATAAAGACAAATTGAATTATATTTAAAATTTAATAAAAAATTACTCTAAAAGACCTTGATTTCGCCAATTTCAAGGGGAGGGTGTAGCTATTTTCTCCCTCCTTATACTGACGTGTAGAGCGAACCTTAGAAAATTTTTTGCGCATAATAAGTCAATTTACTACTTTTTGGACTTCCCCTTTTTTAAACTGACGATTCAATTGAAGTCTTTGTTTCTTTATTAAGGGTGCAAGAGTTTTCAGTAAACACCTTAGGCGTCCTAAAATTTCTAGAATTAGAAATACCTTAGCAAAATAAATCCATTCACTCATTGTATACATTTCTACTCATTGAAACTTCAACCAATCTTTTTTGGCGAAATTCGCCCGAGCTTTGAATTTCTCTTTCACCAAAACTTCCAAAAACTAGAGAGCCTATTTATGAAAGAGAGACGACAACTCGCTTAAAAGCGTCTCTGCGCATCTAGTTCTGTCCAAACTGTATCATGCCGCCGGTCTCGAGTCCAATGCTAATCCTATGAAGGGCTGTGGCGAACAGAAAACCTGTTTACCGATCTGCGCGCGCTATACTGAGTTGTCGCCTCTCTTGTAAATACAGGCTCTCTACCAAAAACAACCGTGCTCTATTTTCCCTCAAAAAAAATAAATCTCCATAACCCTGTAGTAATTAAACACAAACACCTCCGATTCATATTTATAGCCCGGGACATTAAGGAAACAATTAATATGGATTTTCAATTGAAAATGGCACCATAAAAGCGCCAAAGAGACGCAATACTGGGGATAGCCCGTCCCTTCTTCAGTGGCACCATAACTCACGCGGATTGTGATTTCATAATTAAAACTACATAAGCCCTTCAAAACTCCTTAATATATTCGCCCATCAGAAAAAGGGAATAATAATGAATGAAAAAAGCTTCTCCGCTCAGTGCAGGTCGTAAATTAAAATAGAGAGGGAATTCGTTTTTTATTTTTCGGCCCTTTCTTGGGTCGCAGGAGGAAATATTCAGCCATCGTACACTCCACTACGTTCTAATGAGTGATCTTTTGACAATTTCAATGGACCTCAAAGTTATGGCCTTCGGTTTCTGTTCTATCAGCTACCCCTTTGATATAGCGCAGGGGGTGTTGGGAGAAATGCTCCTTAGAACCGCAGTGGTCCAAGTCGATCAGGGCCGTCACCAGACTTAAAAGTCTCGGGAGTTGTTTTGACTCAACATTTTTTAAGGTACTGTAAAATGGGGTAAGTTTGGCCCAAATGGAGTGGGTTTTTTTCATATTAAAAGCAAATGAAAGTAGTTAATTTAAAAAATTTGACAAAGTCAGTGGTTCTTGTTATTTTTAACACGTTCAGCTGTAATATAAACCGCTTTCAAAGTGTAAATTTAAGCTTTAAATATTTTTTTGAATTTTTAGAAATTTTGGGCCAATTCCCTGAATCGGGTTAATTTTGGTCCAGACCTCAAAAAACATAAAATTTAAGTCATTGAGTTGCTTTCAGCCAGTGCTAAACTATTTAGATGTGTTGCTAAGTTACCTATCAATAGTAATGATCTATTCCAAGTTTAATTTATAAGAAAATCAAGCAATTAGCATTATCAAATTGCGTCAACAATTCCAAGTAAAGTGCTGGTTGATGCTTGGTTGATAAGTTTTTTTAAGCTGGATTCAGACCTGAGTTAGAATATGATTCTTTTATTCATTAGAATTTTTCTTACATAATTTTGGATACGTCAATAATTGGAAAATTTTCCGAGAGATTAAAAAAAGAAAGTTTGGTTTTAAAACAAAACTTATCTTCAAGAAATTAACTACAAAAAATATAAATATAAATATAATATAAAGAACATAAATTTATAATAAAAAATATAAAAAAAATTATAAAAAATATAAATTGGAAATTCATAATTTATAAATATTTTATAATAATAATAATAATAGTATCCTAATTGATAAATATAACTATGAATAAATAGAATAAAACAAAAATAAATTTATGTGTACTGCATTAAGATCTTAAAGATCTGTTATTTAAATCGATAAGATCCGTCAAAAAGTATTATCAAACTGAGTCATTATTAAGCAGCAAATGAGTGAATGGGAGTAAATGGAGTAAATGAATATGGTATAGTTAAACATTCACTGGATAAAAAAAGGTTGATAACACTTTTAAATTAAGAACAAATTTTATTTTGGATCACTTTAGAGTATAAAATATAAGAAAATAAGGATAAGTTAACACTTAACTTTCAAATTTATCAATAAAAATACAATACATAGACATCGATTTTGCACAATTCAAGGGGTTGTATTGCATATAGGGGCTACATTTTTTTATTCGCTTAAAATATTAATAATATTTAAAAAAAAACATCATTGTAAAACATATTCCGCAGTAAAAACTGCGATATTTTAAAAGAATATTGAATAGTAATATAATATAGAGGAGAGGAGTTTATTATGAAACACCCTTCATATATTTAAGAATAACTCTATTAGTTTTTTAATAAAAATCCACCGAATCATTTTAAGTACATAATATTGAAGGGCCAATGGTCAAATAAATCAGCATTTATTTTTTTAACAAAAATGTACAGAAAAAGTTACAAATGGAGGGTAATATGGAACAGTCGGGTAAAATGAAATAGTTGGATTTACAGCTATTGAAAACTAATTGGACCTTAGAGAACATAGCTAATCTTAACTTTTAAAAATATTTAACAATTTACGTTCAAATAGTTTTGTTCATAAGTCTATTTACAATAGTCACATAATCGTCTTTATCTGACCCTTTGCTTATAGAACATTCCATTATACCCGAGATGCCATCTTGTATTATGAACCCTTTTACTGACCGATGAAACATGGATAACTAAAAAACGATTGCAGTATAAGAAACTACTAATCTTTTAGTGTACATTATGCTTAACAACAAAATCAAAGTCTCATAGTTACTGGTAGGTTAAAAGGTTTGAACATTTACCGTCAAAAACTTTCGAAAATACTAAAAAACACTTTGCTTTGCTGCGACTGATCAGACAACAAGAAGTTTAACTCTTTGCGCATTGCATCATGGGGGATTTCTTAAGACTTTCGTGGCCTTGTCACGTGATAGCAACACGAAGGGGAGCAGAAACTCAGGTGTTCCATATTACCCGACTATTCCATAATACCCTCCTCTCTTCTACATTTTAGCCTTAAAGCTAAATTTAAATACATTTAACTATGTCAAAAGCATCGAAATTACGTTTTATTTAACAATGAGGTATTTGCATGAGTGAGGGATTTGCTTGATTTTATACTTTTTTGATACATTATGGTCTAAAACTCCCAAATTTCAGATTTTTAAGTTCAAAAATGTGTTTTAAATAATTTTAAATTAAATTTTATTTTTGCCAAAACGTCAGAAAAGTCACGTTATCAGAAAACGGGCTTCTATTGGATGTGACGTCACAGCGCATGAAAACCATTGTGTTTTCTGTTTCCACGTGATTAGAAAACGGGCTTCTATTGGATGTGACCTCACAGCGCATGATTTGTGATTCGAAAGTGTTTTCGCGCCCAAACAAAAAACGAAATTTCAAAAATTTATTTCTCAGAAACTAGGCTACGAAAATACTTGATGTAAAAGTCATTCTTCATGGTTTTTTATCTACTATTTTAATAAAATTTAATCTCAAAACGTGAGAATACCTCATTATCTTTAGATGTAATTTTTTTCCAATGAATTTTTTTCTTTCTGGAAGGGGGGGCACCCTTGCCACCATCTGAATCCGCTACTGGAACTTGTTACTTCAAGTTATGGTTGCCTAGGAAATATCTCGCTTTACACGACTCCCACCACTTACGCTCGAAACGTCGAGGTGTTGGAGAGACCTCGCTAAATAACGGCCATATTAAATGAAAAGACCAAGACAAAGTTGAGGTAATAAAACCGGGGGGAATATTATTAGAGGGCCGGGTTGAGATGTAAGACGGCTGATGAAGACGTTCCCATATAGTGAGGCCCCCTTTGCTTCACTTTATGGGATTTATGCTTCGGATGTGCAAATGAAACGGCCGCGGAAAGAAATAAAGATGTTTTTGCTCCGAGCTCTGTTTGTTTGTGTGCGTGTTGGATGTGAAGAAGCAAAATTACCGTAAAAATGGGTTCGTTGCTTTTATTCGGTGGCAGACCGTTGATTTTCGGGTAATGATATTTGGGTTTTTCCCCCGAATGCTGGGGGTAATGAAGAGACATAAAAAGAGATGGGAATTGCTGGGTTTTGACATGTGATTAAGAATTGAAGTTGTGTTTGAGGTATTTTGGTAGTTTTGTTTGGGAAAAACTCTTCCTTGTAATGTTTAAAATATTTGTTATGATTTCCATGTCCAATGGGCAAGTCGAGAATTATTAAAGATAGTGCAGAAAGAGAAAAGAATATTCCTTTTTATATTACTTGTTTATTTTATTTAGAATTGCTAACACAAATCAACTCGGTCTCTGAACATTCTTATACATACTTACTTGTTCAGAAATATTGAACACCACCAGTGGCGGATCCAGGATTTTCTTTTGGGGGGCAACACTGAAATTTTAGTCCTACCTGGGACACAGCAGAAACAAAATATTTGCTTTGGGGGTTGACTCAACATTAATTCTAAGGTACCCCAAACGAGTATTTTTTTTGCGTTGAATTTTTTTAATCACTTAAAAGTAACACTGTGGTTCTGGGGAACACCCATGAAAAATTTTGAAAATTTGTCTCTAAAAGTAGTGTTTCAGCTCAATACTTTGAGAACCTTTGGGTTATATCGAAAGAGAATAGTTACTTTTAATCAGCAAAATTTTGATGGAACTAAATTATTTATTTATTTATTTATTACAATGCCAGGCTTTGAAAATTAAGTCATTTGCCTTCAGGCTTCCCAATATTTAAAAAAAAATTTGAACTATACAATTAAAATCTTTAAGTGCAAGGCACGTGTCGATATGGCAACTGTCCATTGGTCGTCCAGAGTCACAAAGACAGCAGGTCGGAGAATCCTTAAGTCGTAGTCTAAAAAGATGATCATTGAGGCAATCGTGTCCAGTAAGAAGACGGAAGGTGGCAACAGCAGAACTCCTAGGGAGGTTCGGAATCGCTCGACCTTGGTCAGAAAGGCATTCCCAGGCCTTACCCTTCGCTAGGGCAGACAAGTCCTCTCTAAATCTTTTCCTGAACTCCAAATTGATTAAAATTTTAGCAGAATGAAAGGGTAAGGGATAATGAGGAAGTTGCATGATTTTTTTTTATTTTTTTAATCGATTCCTCTTGCAAAAATAAGCAACTACCCAAAATTTGAGGCCGATCGAGAAATTTTTTGATTGTCAAAAAAATTAACAAAAATCCCCTTTTTAAAAGCGCGCGAAAACGCCAAGAGTTTGGATGTGACGTCATCTTATACTAAACATTGTTGTAAAGCAATGGAGTTGATGGCATTATTGTTGACGTCATCTTATAGTTTAAACAATAAACGTTTTCAGTCACGTGTTTTTTTCTCGACTTTTAAATTAATATATTTAATTACCTGTGCATTTTTTTGAAAAACTGACTAGATATTTCATTTTACCATACAAAAAACCATACGGAACACTTGTTTGTTTTTGAAAATCTGACACATGCAACTTCCTTATTAGGCCTCTGTAGGACGGTGGTACCTTTTTTTGCAAGAAAATCAGCTCTTTCATTGCCTTCCACTCCACAATGGGAGGGAACCCACTGTAAAACAACCAAATCAGCAAGTGAATTTAATAGAGACCTACACTCCAATATACGTTTAGAAAGGCATAAACCTTATTGTTGGTGATGGCCTGCAGTGAAGAGATGGAATCAGAAAAGATAACTACAATGGACATCTAAATTGCTAGGAGGGTTAAGGGTCTTTACCCGGAATATTTTTTATTTTAATTTGACATTTTTTGGAAAACAGCCGAAATGGAGGGACTGCTTCTAGAAAGCGGCAGAATTTTCAAAGGAAAAACAATGTTAACAGATGTCAAGGTTTTGGGGAGGGTTTGGGGGTTCTCTCCTGAGAAAAGTTTTGGAATTTCCCTCTAAAAATTGCTGTCGTAACTCATTTTGAGACTCTTCAGGTTGCACCCGAAAAGGACTTCTCCTTGTAAGTTGTAGAATTCTTAAGAGATAAAATAATATATAAATACTGATGTCAAAATTACGGACTTGGGATTGAACTCCTAAAAACTTACGGATACGGCTCTGACCTAGAAAGCTATGATACCCTCAAAAACTGTTATGTATACTTATTTTTCAAATTATCTCTCTATTCTAAAAAAAAGTTTTTGGTGAACGGTTTCCAGAGAAAGGCTTTTTAATTACTGATCCGTATAACTTGTCTTTGGTATCAAACTGTTCGGATTCTTTTGAGGATGTGCAATAAGCCTTTATAGAATTTCTAAAAAAATTCTCAATACTAAAATATTTCCGTTTTTCTGGATTACGGATAAGGTTGCAGGTAACAGCAAAAAACTGTCGTTCAATTTATTATCCCTCCAATCACAACCACCAATCAACGCCATATTTTATAATGAAAATAATTCCTTTCACGCTTTAAAAATGCGCTTCAAAATACTTTCTAAACAAAATATCTTTAAAAGACTGATAAGAGTTTTCCCAGAAACTTACAATACTATTTAAATATAGAATTTCATACACCAAAATAAATTGTTTGTAAACATTGAGTGTAATGTAGGTTTTGTCTTTTACTATTTTCAATAGTTTAAAAGGTATTGAAATAGCTGAAAGGTATTTCAAATTTCAGTAGAACTATGATATTTAAAACACACATACAAATATTTTTTATAAAAAGTTTGGTTTTAAAAAAATTCGAATTAGTTTTAGAATTAGTATTGGGATTCAAAGTATAAATTTTTTCTTCTCTTTCTGGTCGTTCACTAGAGAAACAGCCGATTTTTATGGTTCTGATTTCTTTTATTTCCGACGATTTACTAGATACACAAGTACATCTCTCTATTCTAAAAAAAAGTTTTTGTAAATGGTTTCCAGAGAAAGGCTTTTTAATTACTGATCCGTATAACATGTTTTTGGTATCAAACTGTTCGGATTCTTTTGAGGATGTGCAAAGTGCCTTTAGAATTTCTAAAAAAATTCTCAATTCTAAGATATTTCCATTTTTCTGGATTACGGATAAGGTTGCAGTTAACAGCAAGAAACTGTCGTACAATTTATTATACCTTCAATCACAATGACCAACCGACGCTACTCATTAACGATGAAAATAATTCCTTTCACGCTTTGAAAATGCGCTTCAAAATATGTACTTTCTAAATAAAATATTTTTAAAAGACTGATAAGAGTTTTCCAGAAACTCACAGATCTACTATTCAAGTATAGAATTTCACACACCAAAATTAATTGTTTGTAAACATTGAGTGCAATGTAGATTTTGTCTCTTATCATTTTTAATAGCTTAAATAGTATTGTTTAAAAAGTCTGTTTTAAAACTAAAACTTGAATGATAAAACACTAGATATTTTGACGAGTTACTAGGTACTATATTAAATTTAACAGATTCATTGCTGAACGTTTTTGTAAATATTGAATAACAATAGCACGAGCAGACTTGATGGATATTTTCAAGGAAAACGTGTTGATTAAATTATTGATAATTTAACCAATAAATATTCTAACTTTTAAGAGAGTGTGCTTCAAGAAAGTTGGTTGAAGTTTTTTCTACTAATTGTTATAACGAATGTTTTATAAATAAATAATTTTAGTGAGCAGGGTTTTGTGGGGATTGCGAAGCGATCCGAAAGGCTCCCTAGTTTTATAAATTTAAAATTTTTAAATGGCTTGCTTTTTTCTCTAAGATAGTTGATGGTAATTAGTAGATTTTCTGGATATTTTTAGAAAACATTATTAATAAGTTTAAAAAGGGATATTTCAGTAGTAGTTTATTTTGATATTTTCAAGGCAATGGTCTGAATTAAATTATCTATAAGCTAGAGAGATAGATAGTTTCTGTTTTAAAGGAGCATTAACTAAGCCGACGAGCCCGGGATTGTGCTGGACTGTTGAGATGAAATAAGCGAGCTCTGCTCGCTAAGATCGCGAAGCGATCTGAAAAGAACTGCGAAGCAGTTCCGGGGGTTGGTGAGCGATAGCGAGCAGGGGGCAGAGCCCCCTAGTGTTTTAAATTTTACTTTGAAAAATGATATTAACTAATAATAAATATACAGCATTATTTTCACAGTATTTAAAAGACCTTGGTAGAAACAAGAAAATTGTTAATATTTTCCCACGGGACATTTTGAAGGATTTTGAATGATTTAAAATAAGGTAAAATCACAGTATTTTAATGAAATAAACCTGAAAAGTTTAAATCTGACGCCCCCCTAGTAAAAAAATTATAGAATTTCGGGTATAATAGGGTAGGGTGATTAGTTAGTATTAAAATAATTTAAAGTATAGTAAACCCAATATCATTAAACTTAGGGAACAAATTTGTTAAACTTGGGACTTAGCGGCCACTTAATATCCTTTCAAATAAAAATATTTATTCCTACTCATTCATATGCCTATAGAAAAAATGTGTTCTTTTCTTTTGTTCTCATTCCGTACTATTAAAACTGATAATGGGCTGCTTAAAAGAAGCTACAGTTAGTTATAAAAATGTGTATGTGACCATGTCCTTCAACTTCTTTTCCATAGACTTATGCAGCCCACTTTCGGAGATCTAAGGGTTGAGAACACTCTAGATCTAGAAAGGGGGAGGTCTGGGGATCAACCCCAGAAATTTTTTTATTTTAAGCTCGAAAAAAGTGCCAATTGTCTCCAAATATGTCTTTTTATGCAGTGTATTTTTTAGTCCTCTGGGGGGGCACGTGCCCTCGTGCCCCCCTGGATCCGCATCTGAACACCACTAAAGTAAAAAAATAAGAAGAAAATAAATCTTTCAACTTTTATTAAGTAATATAATTATAAAGAAAGCATGCAAAAATTTGTGGAAGGCATCGAGGCTATTTTATTAAGCAATCACAAGTTTCTATTCATATAAACAAAATCAACTCATAACAAATGTTTTCTGAGGTTTTTATAGAGAAATACATCTTTTAAATTTTTTTAATACAGTAGTTTCCGTTTAAAATAGTCAATAAATAATGCACCCTTGTTTTATGAATTTATCAACGCCAACATGAAAGTAGATGAATTAAAGGACTTGTCAATCTGCCATAATTCAAGATACCAAAATGTCAGATGTATTTTTTTCTTTAATTTTACAGTAGAGCCCCGATTATATCCGCGGAATTGGGTGGCAAGGGTATACAGCGGCCGTTAATGCCGAATCAAGTTTATTATAGGTTGATTTCTTCATTGTTTTTCTTTTTTTCATCCCAGAAGCACTCTTCGACACGATGCAAAGGCCAAAAATTGTCTTTTTGCTTTAAAACGTCTCGTACTGGCTCGAGGATAATCCGAAACGCGGATAATCGGGGCTCTACTGTATATTATTAGGCATTTTTAGTAGTATTTTATGGTAACAAAATTTGGTTTCTATCTTTTGCTGTGTGGTTTACTTTACTTTAAAAATGAATAAATATATTAAAATATACGCATTAGTAAAAGGGTAAATTATGCTTTAATATGTTTGAAATTTTTTCCAGTAAAATTTCCTGATTTTTTTTAAAATTTTACCTGTTGAAAGAGTTTTCAATAATCCTGTTCTGTCCTCAGCTCTTCGAGGAGTTGCTTGAAATCCTAAAAGGAACTTTATCGTTCACCCAAAATAAACAAAAAATACAAATAAAATAAAATTTATATTTTTCTAAGGAATAAGTTTTAAAATTCTATATGAATTTGATTATGAAATGTTTTTTTTATACTAAATCACAACGTTTCCTGTTAGTTACGTCACGGTTTGACGTAAGAACACGCCCCATTTTCTAGCTATCTAATTGGTCAAAAAGAAAGAGCGAGCGAGAATCATCTCTGACTCGACTATTAGGTAGCCAGAAAGTGTGGTGTGATCTTACGTCAATCGGTGACGTCACTGACAGGAAAGGTTGTAATTTAGTATAAATATCAAGTATTTCGATGTTTTCTAAAACAAATAAAACGAGTGATTGTTTTAAATGAAAGCCCCAAATATCTCTAGACAGAATAAGAGTGAAATTACGCTTGCAAACTTGTCAAATATTTAAATATTTAGTGTGGTGTCTCCGAATGAATTGCAATGAAATTGTCATCTATATATATAAAAATGAATGTTTGTTTGTTTGTATGTATGTATGTATGTATGTATGTATGTCCTTTATAGTTTTAAACTTTTCGAACCTACATTAACTATTAAATTATACCACGTTGATCTACTCGCTCCAGGGAAGGTTTCTGAATAAAAATAATTTAAAATCGAAGCGTTCCAACAACTTTTTTGGTCAATTTTATGCTTAAAAACCCATATTGCATGCCCAACTTTAGGGCAAAACCACATTGTTGTAAATATAACAATAGAAGATGTAACATTAATTGTTGTAGGCATAATATCGATTGTTGTAGTTAAAAATCCATTGTTGTAGCATAAACATAAAAATGGATCCTGTATTTAACTATTTCCCCATTTGGACTGGCGAAGCCTATCTGTAACACGCCAAATAATTTTTTTTAAAAATGGACTGGCGAAGCCCATCTGTAACACACTAGAATAATTTTCTTTAAAAATGGACTGTCGAAGCCCATCTGTAACCCACCAGGTGATATTTATTAAAAAACTGAAACCCGGGCGAAGCCCGGGTCTAGCGCGTTAGCGCTAGTTGCATATAAAATAAGGTATTATGTATTGAAGAATATTTAAAATATTTAAAAAATCTAGAGCCCCGATTATCCAAGGTGCGGCTTATCCGCGAGTGCCACGAAAATTTTTTAAATTACAAACCAAAATTTTTTAACAGAATTTACCAATTTTTAGATGTAGAGCAAAGGTTTCTGCTGTACTTAACATATTTTAAAAGTTTTACATATCATGTTTTTTGTACAATAAAACAAAGTTTTTATGCTGAAATGTTTTTTTCGTGTTTTCACCTCCTTTTTAGTCTTTTTTCGGGTTATCCGCGATACCCTTGCCACCCAATTCCGCTTGGGCTCTACTGTATTCAAGTTAACACCTTTTTGACACAATGACATGTAATAAATTATTTTAATCTCTCTTCGAAAGATTTCTATGCACTCGATGTATATAAACTATACTTATCTGTCCTTTGCGAAAATCATTATGATTTAAGAGTGTGTTGTACAAAAATACCTTTAAAAACATCATTATGGGCACTAACCATTTATACCTTACCTCGATATAAATTTAAGTAGTGATGTTTTGAGAAAGTTTGATATAAGCCATAAATATTTTGAATTCCTGATCAACACATGGTAATTTTCTCGGTAGTATAGAGATTTCGAGTTTATTTGGTATTAAACGCTATCAATGTGTTTTTTGAAGACATTTTACCTACCTATAGATAAACAACGCATTAATATTTAAACGCAGCATTAACGTGATGATACAACAACATTAAAGTGTGTATCTTTTTGAAACGCTTCACTGTAAGAAAGCACACCCAAGAGAGTTAAGTGGGTAACAGCATCTCCACGGCTTTCTTATGCGAAGATACTGAAAAACATTAAATTGATTAAAAGAGCGCGAGTTTCTGAAGACTTGTTCAAAAGAGAATTGTTTTATAGTTGGCACATTGAAAGCTTTAAAACAAACATTACCTAATAAAAACGAAGCTGCTTCGTAAAAGGGTTAAAACTTTTTATAGAAAAATGCCCACGTATGCTAAATGGGGAAGCGACTCTTTTTATGCGTTTTATTTTCGCATCATTAAGACAGTCTTTTGTTTCCGAGGTATTCTGAGGGGAAAATTCACCCATTATGGTCGTAAACGACCGGGGTCTTTTCTTCAGTTCAATAAAGGTGGGCCTGCTCAGTATCTTCAATAGAATGGTCATTAAACTTGTGAACGGACAGCCCTCTTAAAAGGAATTGTACTCGGTTCTTCGACTAAAAAGATCCTCCCCCTTCCAAAAAAGGCGCATCCGTTGCAGACGACAATTTATGCGCGCGAAAAGAGAGATGTTTTAAAGCATAAATTCGAAATTGCCGTGCCACGCTAGAGAAAAAAAACAACAACAGCCGTAAAGCAGCAAAAATGAAAAGTGATTATTTGGTTACTTCGTTTTGGCAACGTATAGCCTCTTTGTGTTATTTTTCTTCCTCCATCAAACTTCATTAAATTAATGAAAAAAAAAGAATGGAACCCCTGCTCGCAATTAGCAGTTATGCGACGGGAAACTTTTATCTACGTCAAAAATTTCAATATGAATTATAATTCTCTGGCAGAGGGTTGTTTACGCGGGGAGGGAAAGGAAAAGAAGGCAAGAGCCCCATTTGGAGACCAATCACGGGGCTTATGGCTGCCGAATAGCCCCTCAAAAAAGTACAGCGAAGGCCTGTTTGAAGGGCAGAAAGTGAATTAGAATAGAAGTAGAGGAGAATCGTTTACTGTTGAGGGGTAAAGTGGTGCAACTGTCATTCAACCGTCAGCGTTTTTTCATTGAAATTTGTTTCATGTTTTGTATTGCATACGTAACTCCAATCAATGGGAAAATTCAATTGATTGTTTTATAGTCTGTTCATTTTGAATAGGCGCCTGAAACAGGATCAGAAACTCTCAAAAATAACGCTCATCACGCAACTTCAGTATTTCAACAAGTATTTAACGCAACCGTATTTCAACTACTTCTGTTAAGCGAAAAAAATCTTGTGCAAATGTTGACAACTCAGTTGAAAAACAACGTTTATTTTACACAATTTAAAAGTTTTAAAGCAGTAGACAATTGTTTCGGGGATCAATGGATCTCCTTCATCAGTACTGAAAGACGAATATAAACATCAAATCGGCAATTTAAACAAAACATGAAGGCAAAAAGTTACAGTTTAAGTGAAAATACTATAGAGGGAAAACACAAAGCGTTTTAAAACTTTTAAATTGTGTAAAATAAACGTTGTTTTTTCAATTAAGTTACTTCTGTTTAGTCTGTCTTGTCATTATTGCACAAGAAAATATTTTCCATGATAATTACAATAGTAACTGCTTCTGATACATTATGCCTCAGGCGCCTATTCTAAATGAACAGAGTATAATATAATTGGTCCTCAATTTTGTAAAATATCTTTTGAAAAAAATATGACAACTTTTTATCACAATGTTTCATACTTGTTATGTTTTTTTCTAATACATTCACAAATTTTAAGTAATTTACTTCAGGTATGAGTGGTGTATTTTTTCAATAACATTGATCCTTTATTTTTTGAAAATAAATAAACAATACTGGTGATAAAAAATTGAACACAATTTTTTATTACCTTTAATATTATCATTTTGAATATAGTCTCATTAATATAACTGTCTCAAGTATTTTATGTAACTTTACTTTAGGTATGAGTCAATGGCGTATGGGCGTATGTAGGAATTCTTTTGGGGGATAGCCCGAGTTAAATCCCCCATCCTCAGGTCTGGAGTTAGATTTTTGTTCCTGGGGAAAAACAGGAGCACCCCCCCATTCAAGAATTAATTTTGGTTAAATATTTCGTAATTTAGAGCATTGTTCAATTTGGTTATTAATAAGATTATGTAAAAAAACGTGTGGATGAGATATAATTCTAAGCCCAAAGGTTGTCTGTGAGTCCTCCTCCCCCAGAAAATTTTTGTAATTTTGAACCTTAAAAGTGTATTTTAACTGGATTTTATCCACTTTTTTGGAATTTCGAGGGGGGTTACAGGCTCTTAAACTCCCTTTTATACACCTCTGGAACACTAAGGAAATATTGCTCTATAAATTGCCTTATAAGTATTCCATTATTTATTACTCCTTTTCTCTCTCATGTAAGTAAAATATTTTATAAACTAGGATCTAAATATTTCAACTAGTTTTCTTGTGTTTTTTTAATACACTTAACAAAGATTGCACCCTTCTTCACACAAAATAAGTAGCGAAAAACGTTTATCTACACTTAATGAAATTGTTACCTTGTTAATGAATTGAACCCTTGCTATATAATTAACAGTATTTGGAATAAAAAACTAGTCCCAATCCTTAAATTTTCTACTCTTTTAAAAGAACCTAAAATACATAGTAACTTACTATTTATCAATCTTTTCTACTTTTTTCTTCTCAAAACGATAGTAGACTAAGTGTATTGTAGGTACTAAAATGAACCAATGTGTGTACGTATATGATTTTGTTTTTTTAATACCTGCTTATGAGCATAGCTAAACCGTGTGTGTGTGTTGGGATCCAAGGATTTTGTTAATCGATATTATTTGTATTTGTATAAAGCAACAAACAACATCTACTTAACGTTGATAGTAGTATTTCAGAACTGATAAATTACAAGAAGCTGAAATGTCAAATAATAAATTAAAACGTTCCAAATCAACCCCTGATAGTCTCTCAATGAAATACCTCTCGAGACCGTTCAAAGAATCATTGGAACGTCTTGAGAAAAATGAGCTTTGAACTCCTAACAACTTCCCCTTCGAATAAAATCGGCACTAAAACGAAATTTTGCCTCAAAGGAGATCATTGTGAGGCAGGACTTGGACCGTTCTTCCTCTTTCCAGCGTCCTTCATTGGCGTCAGGTACTTGAGCTCAACGACCGTTTTGATGGGACAGGCGCCAATTACACCGCCAAAAACACAATGTGCCGCTTTGCCGGAAACACGACGAAATTTCAGGAAACCCGAGCTTCGTTATGACCGTTAGCTTATATTAATTACTCTAATAAAACACCCTCCGTCCCATAACTCGGCAGGAATCGGCCAAGGTTTTCTAATAATCTTCGAATCTCCTGCCACTAAGTTCCATTATATTAATTACTTGCTCCATTAGGGCAGTGGATATGCATACATGCCTCCCGTATATATCCCGGCAGCCCTCTATCTCCACTACCGGACATTAATATTTGGCGATTGCCCGCGCGCATTGCGTTTTTTTCTCTCCAGCCACTTATTAATTCCCGTTCTTGCAATCTGCCGGCTGCCAATTAAAACTCGCGAGGGAGAATTTTTATGGAAACTCGAGCCAGGGTATTTTTAATTGTATCGCTGTGCTGTACCTCTTCCCCTGTTTTTAATTAAAGGAGAACCATCAGGTGTTTTGTCCCCACAAACTCTCTGTGGCAAAAATAAAATTTTCCCCGTCGTACTACTACTACTATCTCTGTGTAATTGTCGAGAAGCATCGGCGGTATATACTATTACTTTTTATTGCACTCTTCTAATGACTGTTTCGGATGGATTTCTTGTTCCGATGATGAGCCAACTTCTGATTACATCTCTCATTTGAGGGGGTGTTAAATGCTTCGGGAAAACGCAAACGACCCCGTTTTTAGAGGGACTATTACTGTTATTAGCAGTTCATTCGGAATCGAAGAAGGAAGAAACATGGAATGGGCTTCCGAGAATTAGCTCTAATTGAATAAAAAACCACAGCCTCTATTACTCCTCTGTGTTGTTTCATTAGGTAAATTGAAGACGGTTTTTTGTTCGAGTATCTTTGCTCATTATGCAACTTGTTCTATAATCCGCACCGTGTTGAGATGTTTCCGATTTATTACTCTATCGGTGAAATGTGAAACTCGGAAGTTTTCAAAAGTATCTTTCGGAACTGTGTGAGTTGTCCCGATATTTCCATCTCAAGCATTAAACAGATTAGGCCGCCTGTGGGTTCTTATATGAAAATACCGACTTTGTAATAGTAGTTCTACCCAGCTCAGAAGTAATCATGCTTTTTTATGATTGTTTGCTAGAAATGAAAGCAGATTTTGCGGTAAATATGGGCTATAATAGATAACTATATTAGAGTCGATAATATTTGAGATTAAGTAGCAAATTTTTACACGTAAACTTAAGAATGTGTATTTTATGAATCAGTACTTATGACTGATCCTTGAAATTCAAGTAGTTTTGGTTGGTTTATAAAAATTTCTTTGTCATTTCAAGCATTCATGCACTTTAAAATTTTAATTAAGCTAATATAAAACTTAATAAATTAAGTTTTAATTAATGAACTTAGTAAACTGTGTAATTATAGCTTATTATTAAAATTCTTCGAGTGCTAAACAATGAGATGTTTTCTTGATTAATAATATAGGTGTCGATTTCGGAATTTAACAAAATATATTTTTTAACTCTCTTTAAAGTCACCCTACTTGATTTCTAAGAAATATAAAATTTAATCTAATCAAATTTCTTATTAAAATTACAGTACAGTGTGGTGTATGGATACAAATTATTGGAGCTTCGAAGAATAACTTTTACCAAACATTATTATTTTTCTTTTTTAAACTAGAAATATTCAACACTATAACTTTTCATAAATATATGACACTTAATATCTCTCTATTCTAAAAAAAAGTTTTTGGTGAACGGTTTCCAGAGAAAGGCTTTTTAATTACTGATCCGTATAACACATATTTGGTATCAAACTGTCCGGATTCTTTTGAGGATGTGCAAAGTGCCTTTAGAATTTCTAAAAAAAATCTCAATTTTAAAATATTTCCATTTTTTTAGATTTCGGATAAGGTCGCAGTTACAAAGCAAGAAACTGTGAATTTTAAAACAATTGAAAACATATTTCACTGGTTTTTTAATATTCAAATAGATTAAATAATCATCTTTCTATTTATAACACGAATTTAAAAAATATATTTTGTGTTATTTTTAACAATATTTATATTTTTGTTGTTCAAACGGTTTTCATTATATTTTAAACTTATATATAAATAATTTATTTTTTATTTTTTAAATAACAAATTAATATTTTTATATTTATCTTTGTAGTTGTGGCAACCTAATCATTACTATATTTACAATAAAATATACACTCGCTTTCGGAAATTTTGAATTTTGCATTTATTTTTTATATCCTTTTGCAAGTATGGTTTTTTAAGGTAGTAAAATGAAACTCTTTATTTCATAATGAAAAAACGCAAAACAACTAAATAACACGGGTGAATGTTTTAAATATAAGGATGAAAATGTTGGAAGTCTTGACATTCGGTGTCGTTGCTATGAAAATGACACAACTTCGAAGTTTGTTTCTCATGAAGATAAAATTCTAAATTTTCGCGATGTTTAAGATAATTACTACATTTTTAACAGTCAATCATTACAAATTTTAAGAAAGTTAAATTTATTCCTGAGATATTTCAATGCTTCCCTTAATGTATCTGTGAAAAAACATTACCTTAGGGAAATGGGTAAAATAATGTTTACATCGCTTTGTTGTTAATTTTCTTTTGGTTCAATTCCGTTATAGTTCCCGCTAAATATCGCCAATCTCTTTCGAACGCTCAATATTTATTTGTAAACCAATTTTCTAATTTTTAATGATAAACTGAATAGTTATAGATCTAATTAAACACTTTAATCTATGAATTTGAAACAATTTAGCAATATTTATACTTTATAGTGTCCAAAAGAGATTAGTGATATTTAGCGGGAACTATAACGGAATTCAACCCCAAGAAAATTAACAACAGAGCAATGTAAACATTTTTTAACCATTTCCCTAAGGTAATGTGTTTTTCACAGATACATTAAGGGAACCACTGAAACATTAAGGGAAGGCTCATATTTAGCGGGAACTATATCTGAACCTTTCTTGGAATTATAAAGCGATCCGCCAATTCATGTTACCATAAAGGAAATGATAAAATTCCACCACTGAATAAATATTCGCCATTTTTGAAAGAATACCACGGAGAAGTACTACCCCTGTGTTAAGAATGTTTTATAAAGTGAGTAAGTGCAGTGAGCTGGGTTTTGTGGGGAATTGTGAAGCGGTCCAAAAGTTACTGCGTCGGCAGTTAACGGGGGTTGGCGAGCGAAAGCGAGCAGGGGGCGGTAGCCCCCTAGTTATTAAAAAGGTTTTATTTAGTTAAGATCTAATATAATAAAATTGAATGTGTGTATGTATGGTTGTCTTTTATACAAATCCACAGTTCTCTTCCGATCTGCACCAAACTTGGTATACCAACGTAAAAAAAACACAAAGAAAAACATAGGCTATGTTTCGAAAACTTTTAATGACCCCTTGACCCTCTTTCGACCCTTTTTATGGTCATTTTGCTGAAATAGCTTTATTTCTCCTCAAGAAGAGATCTGCTTACCCATTGTTACAAAGAAAACTTAATGCTAAACAACAAGTTTTTAATAGAAACACTAGGTACAAGTCTATTTAAAAATTATATTGCTAATTTAAAAATCTATTTTCATGAAATTTAAAAGTTTAAGTATAGTTTAACATATTTTTATCTGAGAGTTTATCTAATTTTTAAATTTTAAAAGCTTTATGCAATATCATTGTTGTTAAAATGTCTCCATGGAAACGAGTAAGTAAAATCAAAAAGTGATAATATTTTAGCTTTTAAGAAAGTTAGTTAACAAACCAAAAACTATTAAAACTCCCTTTCAACTAGAAAATATTGATTTTTTTCTTAAATCTGAAAGTGGAATAAGCTTTAATTATTGAATAATTTCACCGAAAACGTTAATTCCGAAAGATATGATTAATCAAGGGATCTGAGCAATTTTTAGAATATTTTTTCCATGTTGTCAATGTGGAAATCCTTCAAAAGTTATATTGCTTTAGAACTGAAGAAATTTTAGTCCATCCAATGACACCGGGATAAGAAAAATTACTAGGAACACCGGGATAGGAAAAGTTACCAGGAACACTAGAATATAAAAAGACGCCTGGGATACCGGGATGATTGGAAGATGCTGATTATACAAAATTAGAAATTGTATTTGGGAAAACTTAAAAATAATAAATTTATATACTCTCCACCCGTGCAAGGCCGGGCATATCAGCTAGTATTATATAAAACATGACAACAGTGAAACATTAACTTTTCATGGCATCAGCTATTAAAATAAAAAAAGAATATATTAGCGGCTTTTAGATATTGAATACTGCTATCAGATGTTGTTATTGGTTAACCTGATTAAACAATTTAATTTGCTTAATTGCAACTAAATATTCCTTTTGTGAGACGATTAAAGGTTTTTTATTTTCTTTCGAAGCTTAAAATTAATCCATAAGCTGTAGATTTTTTCTATTTTAAAGGCATTCCAATTTAAAAAAAAACAAAAATTCACAGTGCGAACGAAAAGCTAAAAATTGAAAACTAATAAACAGCTATTCAGTAATAGAAAGAAAAGTAATAAGCAGTTTTTCAATAAAAACAGGAAGACCCTGGAAAACCAATATAAATTTTACATTTCATCGGGGGAAGGGAACACTTAGAAATTCAAATCCAAATCTCTTTTAAGCAAGAATTTTGCAATCTTGCTTTGGTCACGTTTTACCAGACCGGATATTTCCTTTTAAATATTTACTCGCGAATTGGAAGGGAATAATAAGCTCTCTCCAATCCAGTCCAAAGGCGCCGACGAAAAGTCGGACTTAAAGGGAAAAACTCCCGCCACAAAAAAAATCGGACTGAAATTTTCCTTCTTCGAAATTTAATCAAATCTCTCCTAAGAGATAACCAAGCGATTTCGCCATTTGCATTCCCCGTGTATTTGCACAAGGAATTAAAATAGTATATAGAGAAAAGAAAGGGTGGAAACAAACTTAAATCAGCCTCATATTTTACGATCGCCTGGCGCCAATCTCCCGAACAAAGGCGGAAGAATCTATTCCTAAGTCTCCGCGTCATAAAATGGCGAAACAATTACTGTGGTCCGAACGGGAATAGGAACTGGATTTTTGCGAGTAGCGATTTGGCGGGCGATATAAAAAGGAGGTTCGGACCTAATATCGGTTCTGAGTCCCGTTTATTGCCCCGAGTAATGAAGTTCGTGTTTGTGGGACTGGGATTCCTTTCCCCACCCTTTTGCTCTACGGAGGTGTTTTCATCGAGACCTCGGAAGAGCAGGGTTCGCCTACTCAGAAAAGAAGTGATGCCTTTAGGTTGCCTTCCGTCACCTCACAAGGAAACTGTTGGGAAATAAACCAACTTTTTATAAAGATCTATTGTTGCAATAATGAGGAAGTTGCATGATTTTTTTTATTTTTTTAATCGATTCGTCTTGCAAAAATAAGCAACTACCCAAAATTTGAGGCCGATCGAGAAATTTTTTGATTGCCAAAAAAATTAACAAAAATCCCCTTTTTAAAAGCGCGCGAAAACGCCTAGAGTTTGGATGTGACGTCATCTTACAATAGGCATTGTTGAAAAGCAATGGAGTTGATGGTATGATTGTTGACGTCATCCTACAGTTTAAACAATAAACGTTTTCAGTCACGTGTTTTTTTCTCGACTTTTAAATTAAAATATTTAATTACCTGTACATTTTTTTGAAAAACTGACTAGATATTTCATTTTACCATACAAAAACCATACGGAACACTTGTTTGTTTTTGAAAATCTGACACATGCAACTTCCTTATTTAAGAACTTGAAACCAACTTCCATAAAAGTAACTTATAATTTATTAAGGAAACCAACTTTCTTGAGATGTATTTTAAAGCTACTATTTTATTAAATTTTAATATTTATTTATTTATTTTCTGATTATTTTAAGATGGCAATAGTTAAATATTAATGTTCAAGAAAAAGATGTTTTTGTTGTTTTTTAATTGAGTTTGTGAGAGTAATCCTATTTGTTGGAAAGTAATTAAGTTAGTAATTTTTAATGATTTTTGAGTTTATGAGAGTTTTAATTTTGTAAATATTTTAGTAGTGTGTAATGTGTAAATAAATTAGATTATATTTATTTACTTGCGTCTGCGAGTTTTTTGAAGGTAGCAGCTTGAAAGCTTATTTTTGCTGCCGAGAAACGTTCCCTGGCAAAAATCACAGAAATGGACGCAAACTTTACTGGCATATGAAGATGACTCAAACACTTACTGTGAAAAAAATTAGCTGCAAAATTACAGTAGAAAGACTAAAAATTCTTAAAAATCTTCATGTGTAACACAAAATACAACCTTACTAGGCAAGAAATGCAGCGAAAGCGCCCAATGCTTAAATCAAATGGTTTGGAAACTCAAAACCTAATTTTCAAATTTAATATAATCCTCCCCGAAAGAAATTCCGCAGCTGATTTTTCCCAGTGAGTAGTTTAAGTCATCTTCTTATGTCTGTAAATTTTTGTCGGTTACTCAGTTTTTACCCTTTAGAATTTTGCCACTTACAAGAATCTTTTCCTTTTAGGAGCTCCCCAAAGAGTTTGAAAAAGAGATAAAGCACTAGTTTAAAGGGGAATATAAAAAAAATTTCTGGGGGAGGACCCTAGCCCCCTTGAAACTTTGAAGTTTATTTACAACTCTTTTCCCTAGAAAGTTCTGTGGTTTACAAGAAACTGTTCTCTTTGGACTGTTCTCTTTGGAACTGTTCTCTTTGGAAACTGTTCTCTTCCCCAAAGGAACTCAAAATGAGATAAAACACTACTTTAAGAAGCAAATTTTCAAAATTTTCTTTTTTCTTGGAGTTCACGTTGTCAAATTTTGAAATTATATGTAATATCATTCAATTACTACTTTTCAGTGTTCTAACACTTAACCTATAAATGTGCTATTTAGGGGATACCTTGAAAATGAAGTTGAGGCAAACCCAACCCCAAAAAAATCTAGTTTTAGCGTGGTCAAGACCCATTTAAAAAAATCCTTTGCCTCTCAACCAAAAACTGAAATGACGCCCCTGGATCCGCACCTGGGTAAGGATCACTTAGGATGAACATTGTAAATGAAACAATGTAAACGATCCTTTAGTTTAAAAGAGGGAAATAATTAGGGTTTAGGAAAGGGGATTCTATGTTTGAAAGGGATAAACCAGCAAAGTTTAAGTTTATGAACCTCATCGGTTAGTCTTAAGTGTTAAAACAATATCAGGTGTCATCAATTAGCTTTCAGTGCTCCGTCCATCTCTATTTACTCATAATCGAACAGGGTATTTTCGCTAACATTCTCCCTCAGACAAGAAAGACACTATGCACACGTCCCCCGGATCTAAAGCAACTCCCAAACCCCTTCTCGGTGGTCGGGGCGGGAGAGTTATTGGACCGGGCCTTCATAGACTACTGCAAAAAGCGGGCCACGAAATAATAAGGGCCGAGTCGTAAACCCAGGACTGACCACCGGTCGTCAGCTGCCGTCCCTGTGATAAAGCCCCGGAGGCCTCATCAAAAAGCAGCTACAGATGGCACAAATGTATACACCTCCGACTTTATCCCGGGCGAGCGGGGTTTTTATTGGGGCGCGTAAATCCGCACATATGAGCCCGAAAATTGGAGAGTTTGATTGATAAATATCCCGGAGCTGTTGGAAATCAGAGGCAGACTTGATTTAACTTTTCCCCCCAGTTATATAGTACATTGCAAACGCTAGCTAAATATAATAAACAACCAGGGTGTCCCAAAAAAGACTGACACATTTTAAAAATCAATAACTAACAAATCGAAAACTCTAAAAAAGATAAATAAAGTACGTGGTTTGTTACATAGAGTATAGAGCTTACAGAGATTTCAAACGGCAGTTTTCCTCTTTAGTAACTTAATTTAATTCATGCTCCTAGATTATAATTAGTTTCACTAGCAGCCAATCAGAGAATGCGAAAGTGATTCCTGATTGGATATGGAACTTCTATCAAGTGGCATTTAAATTTCATCGGTGTTGTTTTTTTCCCTCCATTTCCTATTTGGATTTGAGTGACAGCTTCAGTGGGCGAATGCCAGAATTAGCAGGAATGACGAGGTATCAAAGGAGGTAGATCGTTTGGCCTGAAGTTTGTC
This sequence comes from Tetragnatha versicolor, assembly GCA_024610705.1. NCBI lineage: Eukaryota > Metazoa > Arthropoda > Arachnida > Araneae > Tetragnathidae > Tetragnatha > Tetragnatha versicolor. Next base: position 488,885 of record JANDEH010000062.1, read on the forward strand.
TATGGGAAAAGCCCTGCTAGAAAAAGTTGCCATTAGCGTCTATGGCGATGAATCCTCTATTAAGCTCTATACTCTGTGGTTTGTTACATCTTACTTTTGGGAATCTTAGATGTAGGATGCAACAAACCGCGTATTTTTATCTTGTTTAGTTTTCGAGTTATTAGTTATTGTTTTTTAAAATGTGTCAGTCTTTTTTAAGACACTCTGTATTTTTGTTTTAAAAACTATTTTTGAGCAAATTGATCACTGAATATGCTTTAAGGCAATTTATCTCACTGTCCCACCGGTGGGGCACATTGATACAAAATAGATTTTTTTCACAAAAGTCGTTAAATTTAAGTTCCTTAAACATACATTTATTTTTGTTTGGTTTCATAAATTTGAGTTCTTCTATACTTAAATACAATACTTTAATACTAAATACTATACTTTAATACCAAATACTATACTTTAATACTAAATACAATACTTTAATACTAAATACTGTACTTTAATACTAAATACTGTACTTTAATACTAAATTCTGTACTTTAACCCCTTAACTGCCACGGAAATCAGCAGCAAGTGGCTCCCCAGTGCCAGCGTTTTTCTCCCGCGCGCGCGTACTTACACTTTTGCAGAGCGCGCGTTTCTTTTTCAACTCGTTAACTACTCAAAAGACTGTTTATTTCGTTCATATAAAGAAATTGCACCCTCTCAATGTATGGAGTACCAGTTAAAACCAGAATCATGACCTAATAGAGATAAAATAGTAGAAAATAAGAAGTAAATCAAATCGATCCGTTATAAGCATTTTTCTTATTTCCTTGCAGACAAACAAATTTAAAAAAAATAAAAATCCATTTTCTATGCAAAGGGAACTAAAACGGAAGTGTTCGACACAAAATATAGCATAAAAAAGATTAAAAAACTCAAAAAGAAACACAGGCCATAACTTAACAGCTTTTATTTTTATCGCTAAAGAAAAAACACAGTTCAAATTCATCCCCCTACTTCAGAGAAATAAGAAATTCTTTTGGAAACACTGTCAAGGTTATTCCTGGTATTTTTGGTAAAAACACAATGCAACACATCGTACTTTTACAAAGCGTAAATATACGCCATTGGCACTTAACACTCGGGATTTCCAAACCGTACATTTACGTCGACGGCAGTTAAGGGGTTAATACTAAATTCTGTACTTTAATACTAAATACTATTCTAAATAGTATACTTTCATTCTTAAATACTAAAAGAAAAAGTTTCTTAATAAGTCACTTTTTCTTTGTTCACTTTTCATTTTGTCAAAAAAAAGAACAAATGCAAGTTCGGGCAGTTTTCCTACGTTGTACGTTGTAATGAGGGGGGAGGTTTCGGTTTGGTTATCTTTGTTGATAAGGGGAGGGTCAAAATGACCAAAAACATGCTTACATAATATTTGCATGTCCCCTTAATACCATTAGTTATGCATTTCTATTGTTTTATCAGGGAAGGACGCATTTGTTAGCGTTTTATAAATTTTAAGGTAAATCTTAAATTAATATAAATACAGGGTGTACCTGCAATGATGCAACAAACTTTCATGGATGATAGTTCCCATCAAGACGAACAAGAATAGTTATAGTAGAAAGGGAGGGGGTCGCAAATGAGTTTTAAGGGGTAAAACCACGGGGTGAAAATTAGCCAAAAAACTTTCATATTTGTGCAGGAAGAGGAACAACTGTTGGATTCCGTAATTTTTTACATCAAAATAACAAAAAACTTGTACTTTCAAAAAGTAATTTTAACTGTAATTTCGTGCAAAAGATTTATTTCGATCAATCTTCCTTTACAAATTAACTTATTTTACTAACTTCTTTTGCAAAATAACTACCGGAATCGAACCATTGTATCTCTTCCTGCACAAATATGCAAGTTTTTTTGCTGATTTTCACCCCGGGGTTTCACCCCTTAAAACTCATTTGCGATCCCCCTTTCTATGAATTCTTGTTCGTCTTGATGAGTACTATCATCCCTGAAAGTTTGTTGCAACATTTCAGATACTATCTGTGTATCTGAGCCATTACTTGCTTCATAGCTTAAATCAGGTGGTAGTGTACTACCATTTAGCTGAGACTGTGCTCTCACTGCATTGATATTCAATATCGTGATTATATTCACTCTAAATAATGATACTTTAAAAAACTACAGCCCCTTTGAATTGAGTAGTTTAGAGTAAGGTTTAATCATCACCCCTTAGTTACTTCTCTCTACGTCTGTACTAAGTCTAAATAAAAAGATTTTAAAGTATATATCCTACACTTAAGAACATCTAGAAAATATGGAAATGGCGTGAAATTTCACACAAAACTATCAGAGCTAAACAAAAGAAAAACCCTTCCTCTATTTTCATTGGATCTCCGCTTTCTCCGCTAAAAACTCCCTTTCCACAAATTTCCCATTTACAGAAAAGTTGGAAACGAACCCATTACGGAACTTAATGCATCAAAACAGAGTGAGAGAGAGGGGGGAGAAAAAAACACCACCTCGTTATTTCCGTGACGTATATTTCTTCATTACTTACACCCGAACTATAAATTACAATATTTAGTCAAACGTGTTCGGTTGTCGCTTATGTTTTCAACCCTTTCGCGCCACTCTTAAAAACATACCCCTTGTTCCGAAAAGAACAAATGTACTTAATCATTACTTACTCTCTCTCTCTCTCAACGCTAAGCTAAAGCTCTCTGTCGTTACGCAGAAGGGAACCGGCCCGATTCATTTATTTGATGAGGAAAATCTTTTTTTTTATGAAACGTTGCCAACGGAAGTGAGAAATGAAGGGATTCGAAAGTAATTGTATCGTGATGATAATTTATAGATGTGTGTATCATGTTTCGATTAGTTGTGTGATGTATTCGTGTGGTATTGAATCAGTCGAATGAAGAAACATTTGAGCTCCTAAGGATGAAAGTGGTGTAAGTCCAAAAATACAAAAATTGAAAAAGCAGGGACTTGGATTCCTTCTACGTGTCTTTGCCTAGATTGGTAATAAGGAGCCATTCATTAATTACGTAAGGGTCCCGAGGGGGAGGGGGGTTTGGAAAAATCTCTACATACCCTTACTTGGGGGGTGGGGGAGTCAAACCCATTCTTACGTAAGATTTACGTAAGATTGTAAACAAATTCCAATTATTCTAGTTAAATTACTATTGAATATTTATTATATAGTTATTGAATATAGAAAAACTTAAAAATGCTGAAGATCTCGGTATATTATCGAAGCTTTATTTTTTTAAAATGAAGGTAAAATCTGATCGAATGTATCTTTTTTATTGGAGTAGCATTAAGTTAAGATAAAAAAATAAAACTGGTGAATCCATCTTCCAGTTGTCAAAAGTCGAAACAAAATTATTATTGTTTTGAAAAACGAAATGGAATCTTACGTAAGAATAGGGGGGAGGGGTTTGAAAATTCTTACGTACCCGGGGGTAGGGGGGTCAAAAATTGCCAAAATCATCCTTACGTAATTAATGAATGGCCCCTAACCACAGAGTATAGTGTTTAACAGAGGGTACATATCCATAGACGCTAATGGCAACTTTTAAAGCATTAACTTCCCATAGACATTTCGAGACGCGCGGACCGCCTCCTTAGCTCCACGTAACTCCTGCTACGTCACTGCCACTCTCACTGAAGTGTCACTCAAATTGGGAGACATCAGTGAAAATATCTTTTTTGTATGGGGGTTGAAAAGTCTTTAAGGATAGTACAATTTCAAAGAAGAAATTAGAACTATTTAAAACTTATTTCAAAGATAACACAGGCCTGCGAAATTTAACTTTTTGAAAAATACAAAAGAGGTTTTAAGTGAATTTTATGTTATTTGGTATGCTGATTTCGAAAATGACCACCATTTTCCTCAATCACTTCAGGATTTTTTGTATTATAGATTTCATAGTTTTACTAAAATCCTATTTTAAATGTAATTATCGCGGAAAATTTTCTCGTACTATGTTTATAACACCAAATTTTATATGTAGATGGTGTAAAAATACTTATTTTGCTCAATTTGGATCTTTCGAATCACATTCCTGGTGCCTGGCTCAAGATTTGGTCATTTTAGACGGTATTTTTTGACCCAATGTCAAGTGACCATTCTTGCTGACCAAAAAACATGGAGGTAATTTTCAAATCACAGCAAATGGTCCAAAAGTGTTTGGTATACTTTATTTTATTGAAGAAGAGTATGAGGTTTTCATAGATTTCTTTTAAATGCATCGAGAGTCCTACCAGTGACCGGAAGAGATGATTCGCTAATCAGTAAATCAGTTGGAGGAAAAAACCCACTGTAACATCAGGTTCATGAGAAACTGGACGAATGGCCGATGGAATGCTATCAGAATAAGGGATTATCTTTTGATTTTTGCGTTTATACCCACGGGCATGGCATGTATAGAAGCAACAATCGTCTAAATGGTTTTTCGGCCCCCTCTATGGCATTGTAAAGTTCCAAATCAGCAGTCTTCTTTCCTTTGAGCTAAAACCATAGATCATTGATACCCTGCACACAAACTTCATGATAAGCCCATGATTTATCCTGATCTCCAAGTTTCCGAGCAAAATACAGAAGATAAGCTTGTCTTACTCTGTAATACTACTCATGGAATTTGTAATACCGCTATTTCGATACATCCGTAACAAAAATCATCTGACAAATTATAAAAACGTCTCGAACTCGAAGCCTTGTATCACAAGAAAAGTAGTTGTTTTAATTGTTTTTTGAGGGAGTAACCACTTGTCACTGCATAAGCGCGCCCATGGCACTATAAATTACTTCGCGCGACGCTAATTGTTTAGAAAATTCGACGGGGATGGAGGGAAAATGACAGGGAGGTGTCACAGAGTGGTATTTTGTAGTTTTCACCATGGTAGAATAGTGGTCATGCAAGCAGGAAAGAAATTCAACATGAAAATGGCAATTTTCATGAAAATCCTAAAATTGAATTAAAAAAACTTGATGTAATTGATTCTTTTTATTATTTTTTCTGGCATCAGAACCGAAAAATACATCAAGTTCAGCTCTTACTTATCTTGTATTTTTTTCATCGCAGGCCTGAGTAATGGAGATATTTTTACAGTTATATGTTTCTTTTCAGACATGTATACGTCCATAAACATAATAACAGATGTCTTTTTTGTGAAACCATACAATTTTTTGTACCGTTTCAACACCCCCCCATACGGAAAAGAGATTTACACTTATGTCTGAAATTTCGTACCTGTGTTATCATGTCCTATCATGTCATTAAAAAGGTCAAGGATTACTAAAAATTTGGATCCCCCAAAAATTTTCATTAGTAACGATATTAAAAGAATAAAGTTACTACTTTCTGGGTCCTAAGACCTAAACGCAATCAAGCACATGTGAGAAATACTAAAAACCATGGTTGACGGTAAGATACCACTTACCAAAAATGATAATTAGACAGATATCTCTCAATAAAACAAAAAAAATCCATTTACAGACAACAAACATGTTTAAAAACATGCATTGAGATCAGGAATAATTATATTCCTTACAAAAATCATTCAGTTTCGGTTAAATACCTCTCACATAGACGTTTCTATCACTGCTCCAAATATGTAATGAGACTACATTATCAATGGAGGGCCCATTTACCCCCTTAAACTTTTCGTAGGGAAAATTTGTTCTAGGTCCCTGTATTCTCACCCATTGAACATCTTTTGGTAGGAATTTCATGGATGAAAAATAATTCTACTAGTTGTAATGTTGAAAAAACAGTTCGTACTTAACTTTTGGAAGCCAAGTGTAGTTTATTTCACTCCTTATTTACAGATAACTAATAGATTTTATAAGTTGCTCCTTTTAGTCTTTAGCTTAGTAGGAATTTGTTTGGGAACACATTTAAAATTTTCATAAATGATTTGGGTACAGAATACATCTGATTAACTGGTTCATTTTTTTCATCTTGTAAAATTAAAGCATGCAATGTAAAAAATCCGTTAAATTCAAAGATATCAAAATATTGGAGAAAAAGAGTTCTATTTTGGGTAAAAAGTTGTGATACTATAATATATCCACAGAAAATAAAACTGAACACATGCTGACACAACAAAGAATACACGATTAAAACATAATTTCCTCTTAAAACGAATGACCCAAAAAACTTTCTTTCAAACTCTTCCTCATCTGGTAACAATGCGTGCTGTCGATTTTTGCTCCCAACTTAAGTCATCAGTTAAACAGGAGTTTAAGTTAAAGTATTTTACTAAAAATTCCGGAAATGCGAGAGTTTCGCTCTAAAAACCTCTTTTTCCGTACGCCTAAAAACAGCTAAATGCTCTCCAAAAGAGAAAAATCCAACTCGACACGTTGGCCAAACATCATTACTTCCCAGCTTTTTACGGGACAAAACCTCACGCTCTCCTCTTTCACTAACTGTAACCGCAAAAATTCCCGGGCGGCGAAAATTCACGCGTTCCGAGCGCGAAGAATCACAGCCAACCCCCCCCCTCCCACCGGAAAAAAGACCCCCCAACGAAAGCTCCCCGCGATGATGATTCTTTTTGCATAACAATGGCCATTAGTCCCCGCGGCAGCAAAAATCGCTCCTTTCTTTGCCCTTCCAATTAGTTCAATACGGGGCATGAGTAATTTCGAACACCCCCTCTTTCGGGACCTGGCAACGCAACCCTTTTGGTGCGTAATTGAGAAGGGAAGCATTTGTTTTAAGCCCACTGCGGCTATAATTATGCAAAGCGAACCGTCTTGAGTTTACTTCCTTCTAAAAGTGGAGCATCATCCACACCCCATCGAGAGAGAAAAACATAGATGCTCACTCCTCTTTCATCATTTATTAGTTCTTCTTTAACCCCCTCGAACCCCCGCCGCCCGCGATTTCCATCGACTCCGACATAAAACCCAGGCCGGTCAGGGTCGAGATGATCGTCAGAGAAGGGGGCGTGGCGCCCTCCGTTTCGAATGGTCAACCGCCTTAAAAGTTGTTCGAGAACTTTTTTCTGGTGGAGGGTCCTCTCTCCGAGTTAAATGTCTTCAATTATGTATCCTAAACGTAAAATATTTTGTTTGAGCGAGCAAGAAATCCCATTTGTAGTGGAATTCGCCTCGGGAATTTTTGTTTTTAAAACTTTCTGAGGGTGATTTTGGTTGTTGAGAGTTTAGTTTTTTCCTCTTCCCATAGATGCAAAGAATAAGGCGAAAAGTGTTGATGATGGAGGACGACTCGAAATGGATAAATTCGGAGAGGAAAAACCTCGAAGTGTAGTAATTACTATATTACACGTTCGGTCAGAAAATGCACAAAATGGAGTGTTGTTCCCTCTCGGAAGAGAAGAAGGATCGTATTTGTGTGTGATTTATGAAAGGGTGGGGTGTTGTTTTGGAGCTGTAAAATGTTTCTTTTTCCGAAAGGTTAAGTATGACTCTGTGAATGTGGAGAAAGCATTTATTTTGAGGTTATGATTGCGGTTAACTAAATTATGCGCGGTTTGAAGTTGAATTTTATCCGTTCCCAAGTGAAATCGAGTTGGAATATGTTAAAGTAGTTGTTGGCATTGGCGTCGTCGGCTCCTGAAAATTGGGGGGGGGGGACGTCCCAAGGATTCAGGATTAAAATATATTGAGTGTTTAATTTGTTCCAATAAAATTACTTCTCAAATATGAAATAGTAATAATTCCAACAAAAATGTTTCTTGAAGCGTTTTGAATCAATAAAAAAAGAATCTCAGTTAACTTCATAAGTTTTTGACAGCTTTTACCGGAATTTCATTTGAAATTAATCAAAAATCCTTTCTTTTGATCATCTCGCAAGTGATTATATTAATTTATTTCGTGAAGAGTAACTAATTTGAAAGCATTCAAGTCAAGAGATTCACCAAAGTTGAAATGAAATTCTTCATTTACAATTCAACACAATAATTCACTTATTTTTCCTAAGTTAAATTTCTGGCATTTAAAGTGTCATAAAATTTTAAGCGTTGCTAATGAGATCTGCTTATAAATTATGTATATTCGCTTTAGAGAACGCACAATTCTTAAAAGCCGAGGAAAAAACCACAGGATTCGAATGCAACGTTCATTTTTGACGTCCCAAATTGACTTCCAGTAATTGATAAATTATCCCGCGATCAACCTTTCACGAAACGACGATGAGAACAAAAAGGCAGAAAAAAAATCGAAACAAACATTTATTAAAAATGCATTTCAATTTATCATTCTGCCCGGTGTGGATTTTTTGAAGGGGAAAAACCTGAATGCTCTTTCAATTAATATCAATTATACAGAGTCCTTATTTACATTTTTTCCTCTCTCTCCAAACGCAAAGCTTTTGAGCGATGACTGGCTAAACCGGGCATGTCAGCCGTAGAGAGTGCTCCCTCTTAAAATGTGGGCTTGCTTAATTGCATTTAACGCTATTTTAAGAAACCGGGGCAAAAATCGTCCGCCATTGTGTTTTTCCGAGGCGCTTCTGTTTAAGAACGTTCGAAAACGACGTATGAATGTTTAATGACCTTCTCGCGAGTGATTCTTTTGGAAATGCCGAACCGGGGGTGGAGGGAAAATAAAAGAAGGAATCATTCAGTGCTCGGGAGGCCGTGAAGAAGGAATTTTAAAATATTCGAAAATTAGATTACTGCGCGCCTCGATCTAAATAAAACCACCGTTGCCACAATTCACTTAAGAAAGATCAAACTTTCGATGAGGGTTTCAGTCATCGGGACATTAATCAGGAGAAAACAACTTTCGAACGTGTCAGGCGAGGGATTTAGTTGTTTGAGGATGGCAGCGGTGCTTTCATTAGAAATGGTAAATTTGAAACGAATGGAGTTTGAAAGCGAGAGAGTTGCTACAACGTAAAAAAATCTCAGAGAGAAGTGAAAATCAAGTCTCTATTTTAAAGATCTGTTTTGAAGTTAATAGGGCCAGTTGTTTCTAAAAGTACAATCATGTCTTTTTGAAAGAAATGTTGACGATGGAGCTACTCGATCTTAGAGATATGACTTTACCTATAAACTACCTGTTATTTTAATTTAATTAACATATCGTCGGCTTACAGGCGAAAGGCACTAAGTCATTTTTGGATCTAAAACTATGTGCGAGGTTTGGCCAAATTTGGCAATAGACAATGGTTTTCTTTTTTGCCAAGCCAATTAATCTCCTTTCATGTTGCGAGATTTGGGGAATAGTCCAAGGATCCACTACCACTTTAAAAAGATTAACCAAAAGTGACTTAGTGCCTTTCGCTTGTAAGCCGACGATATTATTTAACATTTTTAAAAAATGATAGTAATAAAATATATAAATTTATTAAGATGGAAATATTAATTTAAGATTTTTATAATAAGGAAGTTGCATGTGTCAGATTTTCAAAAACAAACAAGTGTTCCGTATGGTTTTTTGTATGGTAAAATGAAATATCTAGTCAGTTTTTCAAAAAAATGTACAGGTAATTAAATATTTTAATTTAAAAGTCGAGAAAAAAAACACGTGACTGAAAACGTTTATTGTTTAAACTACTAGGGAGCTACCGCCCCTGCTCGCTATCTCTCGCCAACCCCCGTAAACTGCTGACGCAGGACCTTTTGGAATTGCTTCGCAATTCCCACAAATTCTAACTCGCCGAACGTAATACACTTTACAAAACAATTAAACAATTTACAAAAAAAAACGTCAACCAACTTTCCGAATATACTTCCCCAAATCCCCTCCATGAATAAAGCTCCCTTAAAAGTTTCAATATATATTAACTCGAACTTATCAAAAATTTAAACGAAATGTTTTTAAAAATATTCATCTTAATTATTTTCAATCTATGATTATATAAAAATAACTATTTCTAATTGTTTATCAATATTCGAACCAAACAAAAACCCGTTATTTTAAAATAACTCGTTAGTATAATATGCCTAGTGTTTACCATTCATATTTTTTTTAAACCCAGACTTGTTAACCCAGACAATACCGTTTAAACAATCGAAAATAAAAAGAGACAAAACATCACTCTATGTTTACAATTAATTTCGATAAAATCAGACTAAAAATTATAAATATTGGACAAAAACTGTGAAATTTTAGTATGAAATGGCGTTCATTTAAGTTTTTAGCATATGTTTTTATCAGTCTTTGAGTGATATTTCATCAAGAAAGTCCTTTTTTAAAAGGTGAAAAACATGTTTCATCTTAAAATATAGCGTCAATCGGTCGTTGTGATTGGATGCATAATAATTTGAATGACAGTACTTGCTTTGTAACTGCGACCTTATCCGTTATCTTAAAAAATGGAAATATTTTAAAATTGAGAATTTTTTTGAAAAATTGAAGGGATTACTCGGAAATCCGGAAGGAATCCGGACATTTTGATACCATATATGTGTCATTCGGTTCAGTAATTAAAAAGCCTTTCTCTGGAAACCGTTCACTAAAAACTTTTTTTTAGAATAGAGAGATAAGATGACGTCAACAATAATGCCATCAACTCCATTGCTTTACAACATGGGTGTCTAAACTATGACCGTTTGAGGGCCACATTGCAACGAAAAAAAATTTCCTGGGCCGCACATACAATATTTTTTCAACAAATTGAAATAAAAATTTACTCTTTGTAGTTTTATTAAAATAAATTAATTCTTTTTACCATAATTTTTAAAATTTTAATTAGATATGTATAGGTACATATTTAATTTAAATTTGTAAAAGTTTCGTTTCATTTAGTTTGGATTCCATAAAGATAGAAATAATTCACATGGATAAATTTGCTTTTGTTGAACAAGCAAATTGATATAGGGTTCAATAGACTAGGTTGTAATTCTTAATGCATTTTCAAGATGTTTGTTCACAAATATAGGTATGCCAAAAGCTGAAGACTTTAATAAAGCATGATGGTGAAAATTAGGATATTTATCGCGGGGTAGGTAATCTTTATAAAACTCCAGTAAAGAAACATTCCTAAATTTTTCTTTGAATGTCGTTGTGCAGTTCAATGCATTCTATTTGAAGGTACTAATTTATTTACTTCTAGAGAAAATGGGGTAAAAATATGTTGAAATGAACTTCATTTTTTCGAAAATTTTGAAATCTACTTTCAAACTCTTGGATTAAATCACAAATTAATGCAGCATATATTTTGTGCAATTCACAGGCTTCTGTGCAGCCAAGTACTGAAATGTGTCAAATATTTTACTTTTATTTGATTGTGCCAAAATGTCGACTTTCTTTCAAACGCTGTTAATGTCTGGATTCTGAAACATATCATTAACAAATTGATTTTTTCCCTTGAAGTCTCAAATTTAAACCATTCAACTGTTCTGTTAAGTCTTCTAAAATAGCTAAATCTAAAACCCAATCTTCGTTTTTAAATTCAGTCACAGGGGGTTCCCCTTTTGTTTCCTTAAATATTTTTATTTCAGTTTGAATCGATTTATATGAAAAATATTGTAATTATTTATTTTTAAAAAATAAAAATGTGCAAATTTAAATATTTTCATAATTTGCGTTTGGGCCGCATTTTAAAGGCTTTTGGGCCGCATGCGGCCCGTGGGCCGCACTTTAGACAAGCATGCTTTACAACAATGTTTAATATAAGATGACGTCACATCCAAACTCTTGGCGTCTTCGCGCGCTTTTAAAAAGGGGATTTTTGTTAATTTTTTTTTGGCAATCAAAAAATTTCTCGATCGGCCTCAAATTTTGGGTAGTTGCTTATTTTTGCAAGAGGAATCGATTAAAAAAATAAAAAAAATCATGCAACTTCCTCATTAGTTTAATTTTTATTTAAATAGTAGTGAGGAATATATAGGCCTATATATTAATTTATTAGTTGGAGTTTATATCAATGGAGTTGGTGAATATTAATGGAATCAGCCTCTGATTCCATTAATATTACCAACAGTATTAATATTACAGTAATATTCACCAACTCCATTGATATCCTGCCTTAATGACTCAGTTTCATAAAAAATTTTAATAGTATTTCTATATTTCTATATATTTTCTTTATATATATATATATTTTCTATGAAATATTTATATTTTCACTTTTGTGCTGTGAATTAAGCAGAAACGTAATTTAAATGTCGATTTAAGGGATTTTAAAGATTTTTCATCAGCTGAAATTTTAAAAGGTAAAAAGGGTATAAATTCAACTTTCTTCAACAGTGAAATATTTTTTTAACATTCTTTCTTCGATGATTTTGTGGTTATGCAACCTAAATTCCGTTACTTTCATACACTTTTTTTTCTCGACTTTTTTCAAAACATGGTTTTTGGACTTATTCCCTTTTCCAAACTGACGATTCTTATCTGATCTTTAGTGGTGTATGGTACCCAGCAAAAGATAATACAAATTCTGTCAAACTATACGATTTATTCTGTATTTTTCTCAACAATTGGATTTGTCACAATCATTTACAATAAAAATAAAAATTTTAAAAACTTGGGGGCTCTGCCCCTGCTCGCTCACCAACCCCCGGACCGGAACTGCTTCGCAGTTCTTTGAAGATCGCTTCAAAGTAATATAATAAAATCATAATTAATAAAATCATATTTTCAAAATAAAATCATAATAAATAAATCATACAAATAAAATCATATTTTCCATCAATGCATAAATAAACTTCAGAATCATCATGAAGGCGTGCTGGTATATATTCCTCTTCACCACTATCACTTTCCAGATTTTCATCATTACTGCTAATTGGAAAATCCTCATTTATATACTACTCAATTTCCTGTTGTGTCAAAATTTTCCGTTTAGGATTTCTCCTAAAATATGAATAAAAATAAGACATAAATTAAATTTGTTAATTAGATGAATAGAATTTTTTAACCAAATTAATTATTTAAAATAAAGTGCCGCAAACAAGTGGACAAGACCCTTTCCCTTAAATTTTGAACTCTTTTTGGGAAATTTTCTATCCCTAAGTGTCAAAAACATCATATGACGTTCATGATGTACAGTACACAGACAGAAAAAATTTTCTACAGTGGACAGAAAAAATTGCATAACATTAGCTTGTGTTCATAACGTCCACTACAGTGGACAAAAGAAAAACTACTTGTTATCCCAACAGAATTAGCTTCTCAACAGCATTTTTTTACTTATACTTAAAATAAAATGTCTAAAATCACTAAATTTGAATAAAATATAAAATTAAAATAAATTATTATTACAATTACAAGTTATACAGCAACATCGATTTAGCAGGAAAAGACATCTTAAGCAGAAAAAATATCTTTAATAAAACCCCTAAAACGCACGCTCAATTGGATTGAATTTGCGTAGTTTTTACGTCTTAAAACGCTCCTCACAAGGTGAAAATGAGAATTTTTCATTTTTATGACTTAAGTAAATGACAAAAATTATTTTAAGTATTACATTGAAAATATCTCATTTTCGCCTCGTGAGGAGCGTTTAAGACGTAAAATCTACATAAACTCAACCTAATTGAGCGTGCGTTTTAGGGGTTTTGTTCAAGATATTTTTCTGCTTAAGGTGTCTTTTCCTACTGCATCGATGCTGCGCTTTTTTTTCGCATACCTCAAATAATCTCTCTATTCTAAAAAAAAGTTTTTAGTGAACGATTTCCAGAGAAAGGCTTTTTAATTACTGAACCGAATGACACATATGGTATCAAAATGTCCGGATTCTTTCCGGATTTCCGAGTAAGTCCTTCGATTTTTCAAAATAATTCTCAATTTTAGAATATTTCAATTTTTTTAGATAACGGATAAGGTCGCAGTTACAAAGCAAGTACTGTCAGTCAAATTATTATGCATCCAATCAAAACGACCGATTGAAGCTATATTTTAAGATGAAACATGTTTTTCACCTTTTGAAAAAAGAACTTTCTTGACGCAATATCACTCAAAGACTGATAAAAACATATTCTAAAATCTTACATGAACGCCATTTTATACTAAAGTTTCACACTTTTTGTCCAATATTTATAATTTTTAGTCTGATTTTATCGAAGTTAATTGTAAACATAGAGTGATGTTTTGTCTCTGTTATTTTCAATTGCTTAAACAGTATTGTTTAACAAGTCTGGGTTTTAAAAAAAATATGAATGATAAACACTAGGCATATTATACTATCGAGTTACTTTAAAATAAGGGTTTTTGTTTGGTCCGAATATTGATAAACAGTTAGAATTAGTTATTTTTATAATCATAGATTAAAAATAAGTAAAATGAATATTTTAAAAACCATTTCGTTTAAATTTTTGATAAGTTCGAGTTAATATATATTCCAACTTTTAAGGGAGATTTGTTCATGCAGGGGATTTGGTGAAGTATTTTTGGTAAGTTGGTTGACGTTTTATCTGTAAATTGTTTTATAAAGTGTATTAAGTTCAGCGAGATGGAATTTGTGGAAATTGCGAAGCATTTCCAAAAGGTCCTGCGTCAGCAGTTTACGGGGGTTGGCGAGCGATAGCGAGCAGGGGGCGGTAGCTCCCTAGTTTTTAAAATAAAAATTATCACTCCAAAAGTTTCCACTAGATGGCGCTTAAAAATGTCTCATTGGATAGGGCATGGCCACTTTACTATACCTAGACCCCTCTTCCATGACTAAATCTGTAGGGGTTCAAATGTTAAAGGGGTTGGACCAGTTTTCGTGGGACACCCTGTATAGTATATTGACCCTGTTCATAGTTCAGAACTTGTATTTAATTTGAAAAGAAAAGTCGGGAATTATTGACCTATAGTTCTTAGAGCAGTGAGATAGGGGGTAATATCATCAATCCCCCTATTAAAATACTGATAACAGTTCTTAAGTAGTTAAACTGGTATTTGAGCTAAAATTTCCCACAATTTTCAAAAACTTGAAAGCTGACCATGATGAATAAATCAAACTACTCGCTGTTTTTTACCCCCCTGTCAAAAACATCCCTCAAAAAACCTAACTCCGATTCTTTGTCTCCATAAGAGTTTAGAAAAAAACTTCTATAAACCCATCCCCTCTATAAAAAATATTTATCCCCTAGGCAACGTGCTAAGGCGAGAAATCATCAAGAGTTTATAAGAGGGAGGGGGAACTAAAAATTAACGATTGAAGGGAAAGATAAAACAATAGCCCTTAATTTACTCAAAACAAAAGGCATTATCTCGAATTTTTTTCGGTCCCTTCTTCTTGAACGTGATAGCTATTCACGGGTAGGCTGTAGAGGAGGTAGGCTTTGTGCCCCTCTGAAATAGGGTGAGCTATTGTATTTATCTCTTCTTTAATATGTCTTTGATAGCTAATGAAAGATGGATTCTATATCAAAGGGAAGAGAAAACTTATTAAATAGGAGTAGTTTTTTTTCTCTTCTTCGCACCTTCAGATATTTTCTCTCTCTTTCAGACTTATTTTCCGATATTTTAAAAACGGAGTCTGGAGAAAAAACACACACATTCGTGGACACATTTCGTGTACTTATCAGAATATATTATCAGGACTATTTTCAAATTTGATTTTGTAAATTTTACTTATATATTGGTAGCCATTTTAGATAGTGTTTTCAGGTGACGTCACGACCATTTGTTTTCTTCCTTGCTGTGGGTCAAAAAGTCTGTTGCTAAGGCCGTTGCTAGGTGCGGCGGTATCTGTTGTTGTCATGTGATTGCAAATGCTCCAATAGAATCATTCCATGACCAGTTATTTTCTTTTAACTGTTAACTGCTGTGGATAAAACAATATGTTTCTAAGGCCGTTGCTATACTCTGTTCATTTTGAACTGGCGCTTGAAAATATTTCCTTCCCCCACCACTGATCGGTAACCATAGCAACTATCCTCGTCAAAGTGACGAAGAAGGCTTACTATTGGCTGCTCGAAGAGCGAAACTATGGTTACGCGTCTAGCGTGGGGGAAACCACTGTTACTCAAGCGCCAATTCTAAATGAATAAAGTATAAGTCATGTGATTGAAAATGCTCTATAAATAAAAAAACCCCAAAAATTTAAAAAAATTTTATTTGTATTAAAACCGTAAATAATTTTATTCGCCTACGATTTTCATGAACCTGTTAATGAAGATTAATAAGTTTGATACGTTATTAAAAAATGAAAGACAATCCGCTACTTCTACCTACATTCTCTAAAACAAAAAAATGATTACCCGTCAAAAGTTAAATTAAAAATTCACAGTTAGTAGAACATGAAATTACCAAAATGATTTAAAGTTGTATTGTAGTCGCTTATAAAAAATCATTATACAGGGATGAGATTGACGAAAAAGCAAAAAGTTTGAAAAACTGCATTAACGACATTTTCAATATTGTTTTCCAGTATATTTTTAAGTAGAATTTGCATGTCAATGAACTTAATATAAAAAAGATTTGAAAAATAGAGTTACAAGTACTAAAAAGGGGATTTGGGGGTAATCCCCTAGAAAGTTTTTGGAAATTTGATCCTGAAATTCTCAAGGTTTTATCTTATTTTTAAAACGTTGTCCGAATTTTTTTGCGGTGGGAGGTTTGAGGAAAAAATCTGAAATTTTTTAGAAAAATCGGAAGAATCTCATGCCTGATTATACAAATTAATATACTCAGAAAATAACAAAAGGAAACAATAAATTGCTACAACTTATGAAATGATGAAAAGCATTCACTGTCAAACGCAATTTATTTTGGTGAGCTAGATTAGGCTTGGCGGCAAAATAATTACTTGTTTCTACTCGAGTCTTTATCAATAAAGTGTATTAAAACTTCATAATTTGCAAGATAAGCAATATGCACCCATAAAGACCCAAATTTTGCAAACAGGTGGCTAAAAATAATGCACACGATTTATTTCTCTTACTCAAGAACTGGTTTCACGGTGACGACACCACCACAAAAAGCCCCCAGAGTAAACATTCTTAACGGGACAATACCACAAAAGCGTCATTACGTAGCCCACTGACTCCGCAGTATTCTCCGCCCTGCCGAAGAAGTTCAAACATTCCGAAAACGCTTTGCTATAGGGTGAGCAAAAACAAAAAGCCCACAATCGGAGCTCGCAAACCAATCGCAGCAATACCTCGCAAACAAAGCCATCAGGTAAAGGACAAAAACTGCTACAACACCTATATATCGTCATCATCTGATGGGAATAGCTGAAATGCGTTTTTACCGTCAATACCACCACCTCTGTTTCTGGCCATCCGAGCGAAGATGCATTTTTGACGATCGAGGGTAAACATTCGGTCATATTTACGCAAATTTCGCAGGGACAATGGATGGAACCTCTCTCTCTCTCGGAAAAAAAAGAGCCGAGTAGTTCCGAAAAAGCGAATCCTTTCTTCGCAATTCATTCGGAATCGGAACGCGTGATAATCAGGGCGTTTTGTTATACATGTAATGTTTAAAGATGGCTACTTAGGGGCGGAACTGGAGAAAAACCAACCTCTGCTGTGTGTTCGGAATTTATTTGTGTTCCATATTTATTGAGTTTGAGTACATATTGCGTTTACTACCCCCGTGGGCCTTTTTTAATGGAAGGGGGATTTTTATTTGAATTGCACCTCGATTGCATTGTTGTCTTGGTTTCATAATAGGTTTTTAACCTTTCATAGGCCGCACCTATAATACATCCAACGGAAGTAGATTTTTTGTTTGTATTTTGAAGAAGGGACAATTCTAAGGCTGTGTACGAAATTTTTGGGATCAATATGTCCAATATTTAACAAAATACGAATGTATCAATGCACCTCTCCATTTGAAAATGAGTGAACACTCCGACCCCTGGTGTGGAAAATTGCTTGTTGTAAAATGTCAGAGTAGTCAAGGGGCGTTTATTGTAAACACAACTGCCCAGGACACCTGTTTTTCCTACCCGCTTTTCGCGGAATTTTATCGACACGAGTCACAGTTTTCACTTTTTTTATTTTTTGAGGAAAAAGGTGATTTTCGAAAAATTACAGAAAAAAAGCCACAAACAATTTAAGTACAAAAATATCTATATAAGTAAAACATGTCTCATAGAACATAAAATATGTTGAAGTAATTTATTTTCCGAAATTTGGGAAGCTTAGAGGGGTGAGTTAAATCGATGTTCCACAAGTGGAACGTTGGCCTATAAAAGGTTTTAAGGGAAGTTTGTTTTTAGAACCGGTCTCTTCCTTTGGTTGAGCGTTCACAAGCGAGAACCAATAGGAAACGGTAAATTGAATTTGTTTATAGTTGTCTTAACCTTAAGTGTTGTAGACCCTCCCTAGATAATTAAATTCCCCATTACAACAACTGTTCCATAAATGAGGAGTAAGAAAATTAAAAATTAAAACATTTTCCAAAACGTCTCCTTTTTTAACCTCACAAAAAACCGATGTTTCAAGAGGGTCGTTACCTAACCAAAAGTAAGGTAAATGAACCAAAAGTGTGGTGGGCCGCTTCGCTTAAGGATATTTCCTCCATTACATCCTAAACTTCAGAGTAATTTGATAACTTCTAATTTTATATATGTTACGGACATTGTGATAAATTCGAGCATTATTAATAATGCCACGTATTTCGGGCAAAGTGATAAATACTCATTGATATGTTGCACCTAACATATGTAATACGTATAACCTCTTTTATACAAACATTTATGTAGTATAACAACCCCTGAAAATACCAAAACGGTTGTAGCTTATTTTAATTTATAATTAAGGGTCACGTTTATGATCCAGTGATAGCAAATATTCGATGTACTACTAAACCTTCCAAAAGTTTGCCTAAAACCTAATTTTTTAGGAGCTGGAGAAAATGGTGGTAGTAGGAAATGGAAAAAGTAGTTGGCCGGGTGGCCCACCCTACTGTTCCGATTATAATAAAACAAATCTAGTAACAAAATGGCTTAAATAGATATAACTTTCTTATTAACTTCTTATTCAAAATGTACATTTTTCAGAGTTGGGATCCCTATGCTCATTACTGGGACATTTAGTAAAACAACTATCTTTCAGTATCCTTGAAGTATTTATATTATTTAATTGATAATATATTCAACTAATTTAGTTTCTTATCAAACAAATAAATAATACGCTAAAAAGAGTCGAAAAAATAACATCTTAAGGGAACTATAAAGAAAAGGCTTTAAATATACTATTTTCAGAAACCAACTTCAGCAAAAAATTTTTTACATCCTAACTGATCAGAAAATAAGTGCTTTTGGTAGTTAGTTAATAAGCGTTTCAACCTATTAGAAAAAAAAATCTCATCGCCTTGAAGTATTTGAATTTCTTACTTTTGAACTAAACATGCCAAGTGGCCCCAGGGACATTTTTTAAGTTCAGTGCTAATCATCAGTGATCCATCTGTTCTTAAGGGGTCATCAAAACGTGACAGTTAAACCTTAAACTAGTGAAGCTTTTTATATTGTATTCATAGATGATGCTGTTTAATGTTATCACAAAATTATAGCATTTATAGAGATTACTACTTAATGATAGTTCAAGCTTGTGAAAGATAATTTTTTTCGTTGCGTGATTTTAAATAAAACTAATACCATGAAAGTGGAAGATTTTCAATGAAGTGCGCACAAAAGTAATAGAAAACTTTTTCTTGTTTTTGTTTGGGGAATAAAGTTAAGCTTATATATGTAAACAAAAACTCTTATAAAAGTTTAAAATTTTTCTTTGCTTGAATTAAGCATAGACTTATATAAATTAACTTTGATTATCAAGATATTTTTTTATGGTAACGTTAAACCTAAAGTGGGAAGCCTTAACGAAAACTCTTTATTTTATATCCAAGCACACCATTGACAAATTAATAATTTCTTGCTACGAGTTTAAGAATATAAGGATTTGAAAGTAAAAACTAGTAGGTATTAAATTTTCCGATAAACAACCATTTTCTTTACGTTGGTTCAGAAAGGACGTTTTTTGGCAAAGTGAGAGTGAACAAAAATAGCGTAAACGCCTGAACGCCCCAAATTTTGTGTAGGATTCATTGGAAATTTCAGGCGGGCTAGTATTGAAAAGGTCAAAGGAAAGAAAGCATTGAAAACATAAGGTTAATTATTTCCATCGGAGTTTAATTGATCCCTAGATAAATACGACTGTGGAAAAGAACTCTTAACGCACGAGCATTCTTTGTGTAGATTAGGAAAAGTAAAATAATTGGATTTGGTTTCTTGTCTGACGATCTCTTTTATTTCTGTCCCTTTCAAGTCCCCTTTTGTACGAATCGCGCAAAAAAACAAAAACGGCTGTCATTCACGTTTTTGCGTGCAAACGCCCGCTTCATTATCGCTTCATATAATAAATAACAGCAGGTCGGGTAAAAACGAGATTAAATTTTGAAAGAGAAAACCGGAATTAAAGATGAAATATGACGACCGCGGAGTATCAATGATTTTTCATTTGCATTCAATTTGGAGGGCCTTTGTATTTTTTGCTTCTGCGAGGCCTGTAATCTTCCTGAATGGCCTTCCTGATGAATTACGGAATGCTCGGCAAATACACGTTTTTTTGTACCGTCTAGAATCGTACTAATCGAAATGCTGCTCTGAGAAGCGGGCTTAATACATCATAAAAACCAGAAATTAATTCAAAACGGCGCTTTCCACAATTAAAACTGTAAATTAGGCCCGAATTAAGTCCTCGGCAAACAGCGTTTTGTTTCCGATGTGCGTTTCTTCGTCGGCATTAATAAGTTGGAATAAATTAAGAAGCCCTCTTCAAAAAACTAAAAAAGCGCCGACGAAAAAGGACGTCGTATTTATTATATTAACCGGGAAAAATATCTGCGATTGCGGACGGCCTACTTTTTTTTCCTTTTCGCCGTCCGTCATAACAGTTGGTGTAATGTATGTTGTAAGCAGTTACAACAACCTCCGCAAAGTTGTACAGTACTAATGACTGTATTGTGTAAATTTCGAGCTGGGCATTTTTAGTTTTTTTTTCTCCACAGCTCTAGAAGCAACTTCATTTATTTTGAGTTTTTTTTCCATCCTCCTCTGCCTCCAGCTGCCATTTTGTGAGTAGTTCTGTTTCGTCTTCAGCAGCATTTACATTATGCAAATTCAGCTAAGTAATTGTATTTACATAAGACAACGATGAATAATTCGCTGCTTAAAACCTCCACTTCTTCTGGCGTCTCGTTTTGATTTTATTTCCGCTAATTTTGTGTTTTGTTTTGCTCTTTTTCTGCGAGCGTGAAAAGTTAGTTTTAACTCCTTAAATGCTTTTTCCATCTGAATTTCATTCGGGGAGTGAGGTTAAATCTTTTCGCAATTGAATTGTTAAACTGAGTGGGTAAAACACTTCGCTCTTTTACTGAATATAATCTTTCTCGCTAATGGCACTTTTTCGCAGTTTTTTGAACCTTGCTCTTTGCACCGTTTCGAGGGGCCGTGCATAAATTACGTCGTCGCACCAAGTCTCTTAAGAGTCGTGGAATCTTCCTCTACTATGCAAAGTCTGCACATATTTTTTCAATTCTCAGCAATAAATCTTTCAGTTCTCTCACTTTGAATGAAAAAATTTAAGACGGATTGTAGGAAGCATTATTTTTTTAATAGGGTAGTGGATAGATGGAATGCGATGCCTGAAACAATTGTAAATTCAAGTGGGGTAAACGAGTTCAAGAGGAAAATTGACAGATACTGGGATTCCGGTAGTGTGGGTTAAAAAGACTGGACCAACCTTGCTGGGCTTACGCCTGTAGTTGGTCGACTTAATTTGTATTTGTATTTGTATCAATTTCAATCACAAATCGGACTAGTATAACACATCTTTTAAATATTAAAGTTGATTTTTCGTTTTTGTAGTGCACCTGGGATAAAAACTTTTTGAAAGTTGAAGGCAAGTGCTTAAATAGGTTACGTGTGATGAACGGACCTGCACTGAGCGGACATATAAAAATCGCGCGATGAGCGGACATTGAAAAGAAATCGAGATCGAATTCGAATCGGTAAGTTACTGATTAAATATGATATTTCTATTTGTATTAAAATAATCTGTATTTTATTGCTCTAATGTGAAAAAAGTAAAAATTTTTACTTTTTTACACTCATTTCTTAACTAAACTTAACTTAAAAACTTAAACACGTTTCTAGTATAATCAAAAGTGTTTAAGTTTTGTAACAAAAATGAGTGAATAAGTGTAAATATAAATCTCGTCTGCATATTCTTTCGGCCCAGGAAAACTCAATGAAACAAGCACTCGAATAAAAAATTAAATTTTGATTTCCAACATCAGAAAAACTGTAAAATATTTAAGGGAGTTGGGGGCTTCCACCCCCAGATAAAGGGGGCTCGGTACTCTTTGATGTTACACAAAACATGCAAATCACATAAAGAGCATTGAAAATAACCAGTATCAATGTAGGGGAAAGTCTAATAAAATCAGGATCTTAAATTTATTTTTTGAATAATATTTTTAAAACAAGTTTTGGCCATACATCTTCAAGAATTTAAACTATTTTTGTATGGATTTTTATCCATGAAAATCCTACTAAAAGATTTCAATAGGTGTAAATACAGGGCCTGATGACAAATTTTTCCTACTGATATTTTAAGATATTAAATGGGCACTCCATTGATAACGGAGTCCCATTACACATTAGTAGCAGTGACAGAAAGGATATAGGAATATGATTGCTAGGAATACGATTATTCCTGAAATCAATGCATGTTTTTAAACGTCTGATACCTTTAAATAATATTTTTTATGTTTTATTGAGAGATATCTGTCTAATCATTTTTACACTCTTAAAACGATTGTATCAAAATTGAGTAAAAAGTACTCAAAAAGGCTCCGATCCAATAAGTACTCAAATTTGAATACATGAATATACTCATTTCTGAAAATGTGCATACTCAAAAATGAAACATCTTGAGCTTGAACTCAAAAAGTGAGCTCACGATGTTTCATTTTTGAGTATGCACATTGCACATTTCAGAATGAGTATATTCATGTATTCAAATTTGAGTACTTATTGGATCGGAGCCTTTTTGAGTACTTTTTACTCAATTTTGATACAATCGTTTTAAGAGTGTAGCTTGTGGGTCTTTTTTGGTAAGTGGTATCTGACCGTCAACCTTGTTTTCTAGTTTTCACATTTGCTTGGTTGTGTTTACGTCTGGGGACCCTGAAAATAACTTTATTATATCAATATCATAACTTATGGCAATCTTTGAGGTATTCAAATTGTGATTTTGTGTAGTTTTTTTCACTCATAAAGATAAATCCTAGACCTGAAATGTCTTCTAAAAGAAGCAAATGGGACATGAGAATACAGGTACGAAATTTCAGACATCAGTGATGATCTCTTTTCCGCCTGGGGGGTGTTGAAATAGCTATAAGGGTAGTAGTTTCACAGAAAGGATATCTGTTATCAACGTTCGAAAAATGGAGTATTTTTAGTGTTTATGGACGTATGCACGTCTGAAAAATAAACATACATCTGTAAAAAAAGGAATTTAAAAGAGATCGAATTTGTTCTTTAAAACTGTACTACTCCAATAGAAATTTCAACACCTCCCATACGGAAAAGTGATTATCACTTGATGTCTGAAATTTCTTACCTATATTCTCATGTCCCATTTGCTTCTTTTAGAAGACATTTCTGGTCTATGATTTATCTTCATCAGTGAAAGAACTGCATAAAATCACAATGTGGCTACCTCAAAGTTTGCCATAATAATGATATTGATATAATGAAGTTACTTTCAGGGTCACCAGGCCTAAACACAACCAAGCACATGTGAGAACAACTAAATAAAAAGGTTGACTGTCAGATACCACTTACCAAAAAACACCCACAAGCTAAAACTTGCTAAAATGGATTAGACTGTATCTCTCAATAATACCTGAAAAATATCCTTTAGAGATACCACACATGTTTCAAAACATGCATTGATTTCAATAATCATGTTCCTACCAAAAAACATTGAATTTTCGGATAAAAACCACTCGCATAGCAGTTTCTGTCACTGCTCCAAATGTTTAATGGAACTCTATTATCAATGGAGGGCCAATTTACCCCCTTAAAATATCGGTAGGGAAAATTTTTCCTCAGACCCTGTATTCCCACCCATTGAACATCTTTCAGTTCAACTTTCATGGATGAAAAATAATTCTGCTATACTCAGTTGCAACTTAACTTGAGGCTGTAGAAATATGCCGAGAGCAACCAAAGAAAGTAGTTCCCAGCGCGGTGTTCGAATTTTGAGTGAAATTTAGAGCTTCAATTTTGAATTACGATTAGTTTTTAAAATCCACGTATATTAAGCATCTTTTCATCCCGATATGCAAAAAATAATATAATATTTTTTTTAATATAATATTTTTTTATTTTTTGCTTTAAAAATACCATCTACAAAAATAAGATTTGGTCACCAAGAGGCAACAGAGCCAGTACTGGTGACTACTTAAATTATATAAAAAGTAGGTAAATAACAATAATAATTAAGATTATATAAAATTACAAAATTCAAAACAACAGAAACGATAGAAAACAAAATAAGGTTTTTGAATTAATAAATAAACACAAGACATAAATTTATCAAAATATACATAGATTAAACATTCTGGACAAAACTGGAAAATATAAAGAGTAATTTCGCTTCTAAACGTGGAAAAATAAATCAATATCGTCAATTTCAATTAAAAACGTAAATAAAACTTTCTTGAAATGATAATAGTTGTTTATTGACTGCAACTCTAATGGTAAACTATTATATAACTTAGGAGCTAAATATAAAAAATGCTTGCGATATATTTCTTTACGTATAGCTGGTAGTTCAAAGATTATATTAGGACGTCTATCTGAAATGTTTTCTTTTAATTTACAAAGTGATTTATTTTTAAAAAGTTGTAAAATTATTCTAAAAAAGGCATTATAACGAATTGATAGTAATCTTAGGGATTTATAATGAGGTGTATTAGTAGTTTTAAAGTAATTTAAAATTTTGAAGCATTTATTCTGTACAGATATAATCGGATACAAATTGGATTTATAGTCACTCCCCCAAACTAAAATTCCATAATTAATAATAGAATAAAACCATGTGTAATAAAGAGTGATCAGAAAGTCTTTTGAAATTTTATTTTTTAGGTAGTAAAACTTATAAAGAATAAAACGAAGTTTTTTAGAAATTTCATTGACATGCGTTTTCCATTTTAGGTTGCAATCAATATACAAACCAAGGTATTTAATAGTATTAACAGATTGAAGAGAATAACATGAACAATTCGAAAACGCTACGCAGTTAGGCGAGTGATACTTAGGTTCAAAATTAAAGCTAGGGTTCTTCAAACTGAAATATATGTATTTAGTCTTATTCAAGTTTAATTCTAGGTGATTTGATGAGAACCAATTACCAATAGCAACTAAATCCTGTTCTACTTGTAATTTAAGAGTATCTAAATCGGAACATGAATAAAGCAGAACCGAGTCATCAGCATACGAAATAATAGATCCAAATAATTTTAATTTACAGAAATCATTTATAAAAACTAAAAAAAGTAAAGGTCCTAAAATAGAACCTTGAGGAACACCCTTGGTGAGAGAAATAAAACTACTATAATCACTGTCTATTTTTACTCTTTGTTGTCTATTATGTAAGTAAGATACAAACCAATTTAAAATGTTACCTCTTATTCCAGCATAATTGAGTTTTTGAATTAAAATTTTATGATTAACGTTATCAAATGCCTTGGAAATATCCAAAAATATGGCTAGGGTCTTTTTGTTATCATTTATGCTGGTATAAATAAAGTTAGTGAATTTTAAAAGAGCATCTGTGGTGCTTCTTTTTTTATAAAACCATATTGGTTTTCAGCAAAAAATTTTGTCGTGTTTAGAAAATCATAAATTCTATTCGATATTAATTTTTCAATCAATTTAGAAAAAACGGGCAAGATTGAAATAGGTCTATAATTTGATAAAATATTTTTGTCACCAGATTTGAAAATGGGTGTTACAGTGGCACATTTTAATGAATTTGGGAATAAACCCAAATCAAAAGATGAATTTAAAATTTTTTTTCAAAAACTCAACATTATTGATGGAAAATTGCTTCATAATTTGAAAATTTAAACCGTCATAATCGTAAGATTTTTTGTTGGAAAAAGAATTTAAGACATCATATATTTCACAATCAAATATTTTTAAAAAAACGAAAGATTTTTCACAAGGTGAAATATACTGTTTAAAATTATCATCACTTAAAACGTTTGAAGACATATTATTGTGACAGAAATGAGAATTAAATTTCAAAGCTAAATCACAATTACTTAATGAGTCAGGTAGTTTATTAGACTTACTTTTATTTATGATATTATTGACTAAATCCCATTTTTGCTTGTTAGACGAGCACTTGACAAATTGTTCTTTATAAAACTCATTTTTCCTACATTTTATTTTTATTTTGATTGAATTTACAGTTGATTTATATGCTACTTTATAGATTTCATCATAAGGATATTTTTTAAGTTTTTTGAACAATTTTTCTTTCCTTAGAACCAAACAATATATAGTTGGAGTCATCCAATTTTTGTTAAATTTTTTACCGAATTTTCTTTTAAATTTAAAGTTGTTTACAATAGAATTTATCTTAAACAAAAATGAATTATATTGTTGGTCCAGAGAGATGTTGGTATCCCATTTCATTTTATATTGTGATAAGTAATTTAATAGCTGATTATAGTTAATTGAGATATCAGAATTATTTTTTTGTTTTGAATTAAGTATTTTGCTTGAGTTTAATTTGCATAATATTGGATAATGATCCGTTAAGTCATTTAAAAAAACTGCAGTTTGGGGAGACATATAATTTTGATGTTTAATAAATACGTGATCTATGCATGTAGTAGTGAGTAGTGATCTAGTTGGTATATTGATATAAGATTGAAATCCATAATGATACACTAAATTCAGATAATCTTGTATACAGTTATTAGAGTCGTTAAGAATATTAATGTTTAAATCACCAATTAAAATTATTTTTTCATAATTTTGCTTAGCTAAAGTAGATTGAAGTTCTAAATTAAAATCTGAGATAGAAAATTCATGTGAACGGTATACAGAAAATAAACACAATTTCAAGCTTTTACTATATAACAAAATAGCTTCAGCAGTACTTAAATCCGAGTCTATTTCAATGAGATCAAGGTTTTCACAAAAAAACACAGCAATACCACCTGATCTGTTATTCTGTCTACAACAAAATTTGGAATTAAACCCATTTATTGAGTATAAGCTTTTTTCACTGTCATAGATCCATATTTCTGACATAACAATTATTGAGATATGTTTTATACATTTAGAAGTAAAAGCAATAAAATTATCAAAGTTCATACGGATGCTTCGAATGTTTACATGAATAACACTAATATTATAAATATTTCCTGGCAATAAAAATTTTTCTAAATCATCCAAATACAATAACTGTTTACAATCCGGAAGAGTTACCTGAATTGAATCAATTGGAAAGGTCGCCATTTAAGTCCTCCTCAGTTTGTATACGATAAATTTTGGATGTTTCATTTTTTCTCAGGTAGATCTTGCCATCTCGCACCCAGCAAAACTTGAAGTGGTTTACTTTTTTGAAGTTCCTTGATAAGTAGAATATTTTTTTAAGTTCAGGTGTGAGGTGCTCATTGAAGTATACAGGCATGTCAGTGAATCGTGGATTTATTTCAGATGTAGTTATCTTTCTTTCTTTCAACTTTTTTTGTATTTCATCTTTAGCTGGCTTAGATTTAAACTGTACAATAATAGATTTAGGTCTTTCTTTATTAAAACTTGGCACACGGTGAGCGATCACAACGTTATTGATTAGATCACAACTTGCCAATTCTCCTATTTTTGATAGAATTTGTTCGATATTTTCATTCTCAGATTCAGGGATGTCCGAAATTTCCAAATTAGCCCGACGTGAATACTGCTTCAGCTCTATAACAGATAATTTTAGATCCTTGACTTCTTTTTTCATTAACAGATTTTCTTCTGCAATTCTTTTATTTTCAGATTTTAGGTTTTTATTAGCATCTTCCAATTTCATCACAGAACTTTTTAATTCTTGAATAACTTCATTATTAAAATCCAGAGACTGTTTAAAGTCATCAAGCTTGTCTGACACAAATTTTTCAGTTCATTATTCTGTTTTTCAATTAAGCTCATGATTTCAGGATTTAGGTTGATGATCGTCTCCGGTTTCACTGTTTCAGCTTTTGTTTTATTAGAAACATCTGGAAGTGACTGACTACATGTTATGCAGATCCACCTTTTCTTTTTATCAGCTGTGTATTTTCTAAAAGTTTTATCGATGAAGCCACAGCAAGTGAAATGAAAGTTACCTTCACAAGTACCAGTACAAGATAGTAGATCCTCCTGGTGAATATCCTCGGCGCACGCTTTGCGTTTCATTTTTGACGATTTAACAATAATGAAGCTTAATTATAAATTAAGTACATAAGTTACATATATAACTGAAGAAAAAACAGTATTCAATTCTTTTTGTATGTGGAAACTTTGAATATTTTCAAAAGTTTGGAAGAGCGAAAAATAAACACGTTTCACAGATTTCCAGCTGTTGCCAGAAAAACTATCAAAAATATTCAGTATATTTTTTTTAAAGTGGCGTAGCAGTACAACTCGCTCTCCAACTCGCCTGCCAATAAGAGCATCTAGCAACCCAGCAGGCTTTCTGTTTACACAGATTTTTTAAGCGGGGCCATGACGTCAAAGAATGCTCCGTTTCCGTCCATGCTCCGTTTCAACATTAAAAAGGCAATGATGCTCCCTGGAAATTTAGTTGATATTTTTCCAATGGAAGGTTTATACCCACCCGGTGACAAACCAATATTACTGTCAACCAAGCGAGTACAACCTACCGTCAACATTTGCTCCGTTTCAGCATTGAGAAGGCAAACTACTCTCCCTGGAAATTAAATTGATGTTTTTTCAATGGAAGGTTTATACCCACCTAGTGACAAACCAATAATACTGTCAACCAAGTGAGTACAACCTGTCATCAAAATTTGCTCCGTTTCAGCACTGAGAACGCAATCTCTTCTCCCTGGAAATTAAGTTGATTTTTTTTCAATGGAAGGTTTATACCCACCTAGTGACAAACCAATAATACTGTCAACCAAGTGAGTACAACCTGTCATCAAAATTTGCTCCGTTTCAGCACTGAGAACGCAATCTCTTCTCCCTGGAAATTAAGTTGATTTTTTTCAATGACAGGTTTATACGCACCTAGTGACAAACCAATAATACTGTCAACCAAGTGAGTACAACCTGTCATCAAAATTTGCTCCGTTTCAGCACTGAGAACGCAATCTCTTCTCCCTGGAAATTAAGTTGATTTTTTTCAATGACAGGTTTATACGCACCTAGTGACAAACCAATAATACTGTCAACCAAGTGAGTACAACCTGTCATCAAAATTTGCTCCGTTTCAGCATTGATCACGCAATCTCTTCTCCCTGGAAATTAAGTTGATTTTTTTCAATGGAAGGTTTATACCCACCTAGTGACAAACCAATAATACTGTCAACCAAGTGAGTACAACCTGTCATCAAAATTTGCTCCGTTTCAGCATTGATCACGCAATCTCTTCTCCCTGGAAATTAACCCGGGAGCACTCGCACTGGGTATGTCATACCCAGGCGCGCATTCTTAGTCTCATAGCGTTCCCCCCTTTTTTTCAAAATGTATGGGGTCTCGTGTAGCTGAGTTCAAGGTCACATTCTTGAAGTTTCAAGGTTAGATAAGAATTCAGGAATACGCGGTTTCCGGGAATCGAGGCTTTTGGGTATGAGATACCCGCGCGCGTGCCGGTAGAGGTGTTATTTTTGGCTGTGGATTCCGTTCGATTGGTCGGTATAGCAGCTTTGTTCTTTGCTTGAGACAGTTTCTACCGATGATTTTGATTTTTTAGTGAAAATTAAGAAGACATTGGAGTTTATGATGTCCATTGTGATAAATAAACAATTGAAGTGGCTGAAGAATGTGTGATGAAATTGATGAAGCAAGTTCATAAAGCTTCGATTCTCCGGAAAATGGAGAATATTACCTCGGTAAAAGTGGATCAAAATAGATAAAAGTAAAGTTTAGAACCAACGTCAGAGTGGCGTTGAAAAATATTATAATAAAATTATTGAAAATAAAAGTGATTATCGAGCGCCTACTAAGAGGCAATCAAAAAATGCTTTTGATACATCATCAGAAACTACCTCAGAAGAAGGAAACAATGCCAAATTGTAGAAAAAAGGGATACAAAAGATGTAGGGATTACTTTAGCAAAAGGGACTTGAAAATAAAACGCTAATGTGAAAGGTTACAGAAATATATTTGTGTGGAACACAGAACTCCGATTATGTAAGGATTGCACGAATAAACGTGAGAAAATTATATTCATTTAAGATACACAAATGATAGTTTATTGTTTGTGTCTTATTTAAAGTAATATTATTTGTAAAACCAAGCAGGTTGAGTGCTAAAACGCGAGAATTCATCCCTGGGTATCACATACCCACCCGCGAGTTCCCGCGTTCGTTTCATAGGTGCGACTGCTCCCGGGTTAAGTTGATTTTTTTCAATGACAGGTTTATACGCACCTAGTGACAAACCAATAATACTGTCAACCAAGTGAGTACAACCTGTCATCAAAATTTGCTCCGTTTCAGCATTGAGAACGCAATCTCTTCTCCCTGGAAATTAAGTTGATTTTTTTCAATGGAAGGTTTATACCCACCTAGTGACAAACCAATAATACTGTCAACCACGTGAGTACAACCTGTCATCAAAATTTGCTCCGTTTCAGCATTGAGAACGCAATCTCTTCTCCCTGGAAATTAAGTTGAATTTTTTCAATGGAAGGTTTATACCCACCTAGTGACAAACCAATAATACTGTCAACCAAGTGAGTACAACCTGTCATCAAAATTTGCTCCGTTTCAGCATTGAGAACGCAATCTCTTCTCCCTGGAAATTAAGTTGATTTTTTTCAATGGAAGGTTTATACCCACCTAGTGACAAACCAATAATACTGTCAACCAAGTGAGTACAACCTGTCATCAAAATTTGCTCCGTTTCAGCATTGAGAACGCAATCTCTTCTCCCTGGAAATTAAGTTGATTTTTTTCAATGGAAGGTTTATACCCACCTAGTGACAAACCAATAATACTGTCAACCAAGTGAGTACAACCTGTCATCAAAATTTGCTCCGTTTCAGCATTGAGAACGCAATCTCTTCTCCCTGGAAATTAAGTTGATTTTTTTCAATGGAAGGTTTATACCCACCTAGTGACAAACCAATAATACTGTCAACCACGTGAGTACAACCTGTCATCAAAATTTGCTCCGTTTCAGCATTGAGAACGCAATCTCTTCTCCCTGGAAATTAAGTTGATTTTTTTCAATGGAAGGTTTATACCCACCTAGTGACAAACCAATAATACTGTCAACCAAGTGAGTACAACCTGTCATCAAAATTTGCTCCGTTTCAGCATTGAGAACGCAATCTCTTCTCCCTGGAAATTAAGTTGATTTTTTTCAATGGAAGGTTTATACCCACCTAGTGACAAACCAATAATACTGTCAACCAAGTGAGTACAACCTGTCATCAAAATTTGCTCCGTTTCAGCATTGAGAACGCAATCTCTTCTCCCTGGAAATTAAGTTGATTTTTTTCAATGGAAGGTTTATACCCACCTAGTGACAAACCAATAATACTGTCAACCAAATGAGTACAACCTGTCATCAAAATTTGCTCCGTTTCAGCATTGAGAACGCAATCTCTTCTCCCTGGAAATTAAGTTGATTTTTTTCAATGGAAGGTTTATACCCACCTAGTGACAAACCAATAATACTGTCAACCAAGTGAGTACAACCTGTCATCAAAATTTGCTCCGTTTCAGCATTGAGAACGCAATCTCTTCTCCCTGGAAATTAAGTTGATTTTTTTCAATGACAGGTTTATACGCACCTAGTGACAAACTAATAATACTGTCAACCAAGTGAGTACAACCTGTCATCAAAATTTGCTCCGTTTCAGCATTGAGAACGCAATCCCTTCTCCCTGGAAATTAAGTTGATGTTTTTTCAATGGAAGGTTTATACCCACCCGTCTGACAAACCAATAATACTGTCAAACAAGCGAGTACAACTTGTCATCAAAATTTGCTCCGTTTCAGCATTGAGAACGCAATCCCTTCTCCCTGGAAATTAAGTTGATGTTTTTTCAATGGAAGGTTTATACCCACCTAGTGACAAACCAACAATACTGTCAACCAAGCGAGTACAACCTGTCATCAAAATTTGCTCCGTTTCAGCATTGAGAACGCAATCTCTTCTCCCTGGAAATTTAGTTGATGTTTTTCCAATGGAAGGTTTATACCCACCCGGTGACAAACCAATAAAACTGTCAACCGAGCGAGTACAACCTGCCATTAAAATTAGCTGTTTATTCGTTGAGAAGGCTAACTTGTCTCCCTGAAAAATTGGTCAATTTTCCTCGCAATGGTAAGCCGATACCTACCCGAACTAATAAAACTGTCAACTGTCAACATTCAACTCATCTTAAAGTATGCAATGCATTTATTGTGACTGTTAGTAAACATAAAAAGACCCGGTGATAAGACTAGAAATTTAGCGCGAATCGTTACTAGAAGAAATTTCGTAATCAAGCTAAAATTTGGCCTATATATATAATATGTAGAAACCCAACTATGATTTAGACTGACAATGAGAAAAGCATACCTTTCCAGATCCAAGAGGACTCTTCAGATCTCTATCTCTACCAGAGGTATCGCCTAATAGTTTGAAGAAGTCTTCTAATATTCTAAATTTTTCACATTGTCACCACTTAAAGGGAACCTAGAGCAAACATTATACATCATTGGTTTAAAAATTTTACTTGTTTAAAAAATATAATAAATTTAACCACGCACCATCTTCAAACTTGAAGCCGAATGGAAATCTCCAATTATTTTCGATCCCGAGTCTATAAGGTCATAATCATATATGAGGAGTGCACAGCGCCGGAGGCGCTTTTGCTCCGTTTGAAGAGCCCATAAGGTAGCGAAGCTGGGCTATACATATATACCAATAATATTTCGATTACGATTAAAGTCGACTTTATAAATTTGCATAAGTAATTATACAGTTCTCTCACTTTAGTTACTAACGAGGTCCGATTCCTCATATTCGTCGTATTGCCATTCATTTTACGACCAATATTTCTAAGTGAGAGCTGCAAGCAAATTTTTGAAATGGTTCCATACAAAATCTACTGAACTGATTACTTTAGTTTAAAGTACTTTTTACTTCGGTTTAACCCAGAAGAACTAAACGTTTCCAAAAACAACCCAATTTTTCAACTCGTTTTGTTGCGCCTCATTCCAGTTTCGGATATATATTTTATGGTAATTTTTGTATTTTGTCGAACTTAACCCTTTATGTCCTAACGGGACTTGTAAGTGTCACTTCCCAATGTTCCAAATTTGTCCAATTTTCGTCATGTGAGGCCAAATTTAGTTTATTTATAGTTGCAGTTACGTAAACTTGACATATTTTGGATGATGATGAGGAAAATAATTTGGGGCATAAAGGGTTAATGTAAAATATTGTTGTAAGTAATAGTTTGTGGGGTTAGAGCAGGGATGGCGAACCTATGGCACGCGTGCCACTGGGTGGCACGCGACCGGTATTTTGGTGGCACGCGATATTCACTAAAAGTGACACAAAAAACTTTAGTACTAAACCAGATCCCCAAAACTTTTTAGCTAGCTGAAATTCAAAACATTTTCGGGGGAGGACACCCGAACCCCCACTCACCTCTTAGATGCCGTTGGGCCGTTCAAATATTATGTAACAACCTAACCTATGTCCGAAATTCGGACTTAGATGCACCAAAAACTTGTTCAAAACCCTGTTTTTAGGGTCAAATTTCCAAAAATTATCTGGGGAGGACCCCCAGACCCCCTTTACTTGGAACTTCATAATTAACATTTTTTCTTAGATTAAATTCTAGAAAATGCAAATTCTACCAAAAATGTATTAAAAATCTGCATTAAACCTATTAAAGATGCATGGGAGGGACTGAGGAATAATTTTTGGCCCCTCCCGAAATAAATTTCTATATACACCACAGACTTTACGGCCCACCACTCACCACTTGAGCACTTTAAGTTATAAACTCCTGTTCTAAACTATCGACCCTCAAAGGAGGATTTCATTTTCCAAGGGTTTAATTATAATTTATTAAAAAATAACAAGTGGCACACTTGACACCTGAAAATCATAAACCGTAATATAAATGGCACACTGATCGAAAAAGGTTCGCCATCCCTGGGTTAGAGCATCTGACTGCGATGCCGTACGTCTGGGGTTCGAATCCCTGTTCGGCATGAATGTTAGTTTCTGTCCTTGTGTGATGAATAAATTTAGCAGGGGTTGTGCGAGCGAATGTGTGTGTGTGGCTCGGGTAGTAGTACTTCACCTCCGTGGTTCTGGTCCACAGGTGCCCTCTGTGAAACGCTGAGTAGGTACTTCTTAGGACAGTTCAGTGATCAAGGATAAAGTCTAGTAGTACCCACCCATTGGAAAAAAACCTTAGTTTTATAGTTTCATTTGCTTGTTAAACGGGATTTTCTTCATGCTCTGATTTTCGTAACCACACACACATAACGATTGCCCCCTTCGCCCCCCACCTTGAATCCTTGCCTGTATATATAACTTCTGTTTTCTGGAAGTTTTCAGGGTTCATCATGCCTGGAAATAGTTCTACAGGGTGATTCAGAAATAATCATCAATAATTTGGGGGGAGGTAGAGGGGCACTAGACGAGCATATTTCGAATAGGGATGGTGGGGCGCAGCCTTACCGTTAAAAAGCTAGGACCTAATGTAGTGCGAGCGCGTTTCAAAAGGCCGTTTTTAGAAGGCCCGTGTGACGAAACAAAACATATTAAAATAAAAAATTCTATTGCATGAGGTAAGGAAGTATCCCTACTACTTACACCATGAATTCGATAGAATTTGAGCCACTTTCCAAACCGTGGAGTGAGTTTCAAAAGTGAAATATTAATCTTTTTGTCAAAGAATGGAGTTCCCTTAATGATATTTAGAAAAATGATGATCGGGGAAGGAATTTTCAATGATCGTAACATTGATCATTGAAACTGTTTGATCATTGAAAATTCCTTCCCCAATCATCATTTTTGTAAATACCATTAAGGGAACTCCATTGTTCGAATAAGAGATTAATATTGCACGTTTTAAAACTCACCCCACGGTTTAGCAAGTGGTCCAATTTCTATCACATTGGCGATTTAAGTAGTAAGGATACCCCTGTACCTCATGCAATAGTGTTTTTAGTTTTATTATGTTTTTTTTCGTCACACGGGCCTTCTAAAAACGGCCTTTTGAAACGCGTTCGCACTACATTAGGCCCTAGCACTTTAACGGTAAGGCTGCGCCCCACCATCCCTATTCGAAATATGCTTGTCTAGGGCCCCTCTACCACCCCTCCAATTATTGATGATTATTTCTGAATCACTCCTTAGTATTGTTCACTAGATATCACTCCAAATCAATGAATAATGCCCAAATCCCTGTTTTGTCCACCTACCCGGTTTTGTTCATCTCTCCTCTACTCTTGTTCATAAAAATTTCAACACCAAAAGAAATTATCCGATCAACTTGAAATTTTCAGGATTTGTTCATCATGGTTTGGTAATCAACTTTATTGAACTTTAAATGTCTTAAATTTTGAAAAAAAACCCATTCAATAATGAAAAAAACCCAAATTTAAAAAAATCACTTAAATTTTTAAAATGTCCTAATCTTTGGAAAAACCCATTCACAATATTGAAAGAAATCTATTTAACTTCGAAAAAAGTACTGAAATTTAAAAAAAAATCCTTATTAATTGTTTTATAAAATTTAAACTTTGAAATTTAAACGTCCTAAATTTAAAAAAACAACATTAGATAATGAAAAAAATCCTTAATT
The DNA here is from genome assembly GCA_024610705.1 of Tetragnatha versicolor. Lineage (NCBI taxonomy): Eukaryota > Metazoa > Arthropoda > Arachnida > Araneae > Tetragnathidae > Tetragnatha > Tetragnatha versicolor. The sequence goes on from JANDEH010000062.1 coordinate 524,801, forward strand.
ATTGACACCTGGTTACAATTTTGAAAAAAACCCCACTCAACTGCAGTTCTTGGTATTGTATTTCGTTGAATGTTTTTCTTCAATATTAAAACTGCCAAAATCTTGATTTTTCTTGAAAAAACATAAAAATGGGTCCAAAATGAGTTTTTTTCACATGAGTTTTTTTTAAAAAAAAACCATTGGGATCAACCCAATTGGGTCCAATCCAGTCAACCCTGATTCGCATGGCAGTGCCGGATCACTGAGCGACTTTTTGACTTGTTTCAAACTGTTAGAACACTGCTACAGGTCTATCATTTTTGCCTGCTCCAACAGCTAATCAGTGGTTGATGTACCGAAATCCGCGTATTATTGTTCTTTTTTACAGCGCTCCATTGATGGAACTCCACCGTAGCGTAAAGCTACCATAGGGTCTACAAAAAAAAAAGAGTTTTGCATTATTAATGACATCAAAGGGTCCCCTTTTAAACGAACTCTTCAATTTTGGTTACCACCACACCTAAATTGGGTTTGGGGGCAATGCTGTAAAACTCCATCTTTTGGAGTGTCTCCTCGAACTAATTTTACAAAAAGAAATCAATCCTTAAGTTTATAATTATTTATTTTTTCGAAATTAAAGATTATCCTACTTTCAAGTTAAATCTATATGTTAAGTATCGTTAAGTTAAAAATAGCTTTTAAAAAATCATCTTTACCTTATGGATTAAAACTATTCAAATATCAATGAAACTTTTTAAAACAGTAAAAATATCTAAAATATACCAGTTTTGTCAAGCTTTATTAAACCTAAAAAGTTGTTTCCTGTAACGGAAAGATGTTTTGACTTCAAAATTTTTTTCCTTTAAGATTTTTTTGCTTAAATAAAAACACATCAATAATGGTTTCATAGAAATTTCAAGAAGATTCATTATTTTTCCACCTCTTATTTGAAGCTTCATAGCTTTTTATAAAATCTAAAAAGCACAAAATGGAAATGTATCATGGCGCGCGGCCATCAGATTATAAGTGTATCAAACTTGGGAAGACATCTATTAGTTGAAAGTTGAGCTTCACAATGTGATGTTTTTCGCTCTGCGAAAACAAAAAAGCTGTTTTTTTTTCTCCTATCAAATTTAATGCATCATTTTTTGCGACTTAAAAGTCAAACTTCTTCTCCTCCCAATAACAAGAAAATCATCCATATAACATCGGTTCTTTTTGTATCATTAATAAGAATCTCGTATATTATGATTTCGGAGAGGAAACAAAAACACAGAAATTAAGAATGCATTGTCGCTTAAATATTTTCAAGTTTACGTATGCATGAAGCCAAGCTTGACATTTGAAATTCAGGATTAATACAGTATCCATACTCTCATAAGCGCAAAAACTTAAGAGAAATCTAATAAGACCGGTCTCTGAAAGTAATAATTACCAATGCTTTGCCCTCTTTTTCTAATAACCTCCTTTACTTAGAGAGGAACTGCATTCATTAAAAAATTCAGACAACAAGGATGGGAAAGAGAAGAGAATAAAAAAAAGACACAGAGACACCGAGACTTTCGCACAACCTTATTACCTTAATGTTTCCATAGATTTCTCATTTGCGGTCTCGCTTAATTAAGAAAATCTTTTTTTATTTATTATTTCATTCGTATTTTTATGTTTATTATTATTGTGACTCCCCGTTTTTTGCACTCGCTAGCGAGAAAGGTTTTTAAATAGTGAAAGTTTTGACGGGCCGCGGTGTTGCCAAAAAACTCATGCATAATTCATGTCATTTGTCTTAGATATTAGCTATCGTCTGCCCGGCTTTCCTATTTCGAGTACGAGAGAAAAAAAAAGAGCAAGAGGAGAGTTTTGGTTTCAAAACCTGGCAACAGATATGGCTTTAATTACTCTTCTGTAATCCAGGCGCGTTTGACCGTAAGTAGGAAAAAAGTTATTCCCAAACAAGCAAAAATTTTTTGATGGCAACAGTGAAATATTTTTCAGGTGTACAGCTCTGGGCAATAAAGGAGCGAATTCATCAGGGTGGAGGTTTTTCTTAATGACGCGTCGTTTAGTAATGAATCCCCCTTCGCGTGAAGGTTTTTTCCCCTCGGTGTAAATTTTTTTATGGAATAAAAACTTTGGAGACGTATTGAAAAAAAGGAGTAGGAGTTAAGTATCAGGTGTCGCATTTGTCTACTGCTTTGAAAGAGAATGGGAATTAATACGCTCATTAGTTGGATTTGATAATGAGCAGAAATAAAATGTTGGTAAATATAACCTGTTTTCCCCAGTGAATATTAAGGTATCAATTAAGGCCGTACTCACCACTAACCACGAAACTATTAATTAAAAAAATCTGAAATTTCAAAAAAGGGTATTTTGAAAGGATGGGAATTTAAAAAAAAAATTAGTTAATTTTCCCCTTTGTAGAAAAGCCTCAGTAAATTGAATGCGAGCATCATATTCTTGACCAGGTTCTACGGTTTTTAACAGATTCCTTTATCCCCAACAAAATCAGCCAAACAACATCAGCTATATCAGTTCATTGAATATGTTTTGGGATGATATGTGGAATTATCATAAAAGTTATCCTGGCTCAAAAATTAACCAAAACTTGAAAATCATAGATGAGGAGCAAACAATCAAACCGTGTTTTCTCCAAAGAAAATAAAAAATGAGTTACTGCTATTTTCATGATCTCCACATTAAACTGCACAAAATAATGCTATAATCTTCAACTAAAACAAGTTTTAACCTATTCTAAAACTACTTAGAAAATTGATGTTTCAATCAAAAAGTGTTTCCTCCAGAGCCTGTTTTCAGTCAAACAGTGATTCCTTCAGTCACAGCCAATCATAGCTGTTCTTACTCGTCACGTGACCCACTCATTTGTCAGCGTAAAGTTGGTGATGTAAAAATATTGGTGGGGACTTTTGATACGAAATCACCTAATGTTTATTTTAAAAATTTACATTGTACCGTAAAACGGGGTGAATCGGATCAGCGGGGTGAATCGGATCACTTTTGAAAAAAGTTTTTTAAACCATCATAGCTCCGGTTGTGTAAGAGTTATAAAATCAGGATAAATTCTGACTTATTCTAAGCATTGTTCAGAAGTTGTTTCAGTCATCAAAAATTATTTTGTGATAATATCTTAGGTCTACCATGGCTTTGAAGTTGTATACAAAAAAGGTCACAAAAACGTGGCTGTCAAAACTTTGCTTATTGAACCAAAAAAATAACTTTCTTTTCTCAATTTTTGGTATCCCCCGTGTGGTCCCGAATCTTTCAAAGGTTTCTCTGCAGTCAAATTTTGAATAAATTGCAATCCTGATTTTTGCTGAATTTTTTAGTAAAACAAGTCCATTCCGACTACTGATGCGGGGTGAATCGGATCAGTCATAAAAATGCGTGTTTGAAATTTTTTTTTGAAAAACTGGTGATAGTTGGAGGTTTCAAACAAAGGAGATTTGGAATGATGTGTATTTAAGAATATAATGTATGGTTTTGGTAGTTGTGGTGGTATTATTTCTTTTCAAAATGGATCTTAGAAAAGAAGACATCGAATGACGATTTTAGTTAAATTTTTTTGACCGCTTCAAAAACTGGAAAGAATGCATGATTCATGGCTAATAAAAGTTTTGTTGTATGTTTACATTAATGTATCAAAGGTTTAAGGTTAACCGATAAGTTTTAGATGGGAAATTTCGATCTCAAACATAAAATCTATTGTTAAAAACCTCTCCCAGTATTTGTTCGTCATTCGAAAGAAATTTTCACTAAAACGACATCAAAATCAACGATAAAACGTACATACAGACCCAGCTGTTTAGTAATATGCCGTATATTAAATTATCTTTGAATATAGGTGCAGAAATCAGTGCGATATTTAAGAGCGCATTATTTTTTAGCTTCTGAGAATTGCACTACTCGCTAAACTTACGGTAAAGCGAACGAAGCGATTGTTTTCTACAAATGAAAACACTAAAAAAAGCAACACTTATTGTTCGAAACTGGAAACAGATAAAACAATAATGTTATGGAAAATTTTCAATGCTTTAATAATTAATTTATTTCAGAAAAACATCTGTCTTGATTTTATTTCATACACCAGCTGCTCAACGGAGCGAGTGAAGTGCTAAAGAACAATGGAAAATTACCAGTTATATGCAGTTTTAAAGCCAAAATTTGCTATCTTAAACTTATCAAATCATCTCAAATCTTTCACATCTTAATCTAAACATTGCAAATATACAGCAAAACTTTTATTAGCCATGAATAATGCATTCTTCACAGTTTTTAAAGCGGCCGAAAAAAAATTACGAAAATCGTCGTTTGCTGTCTTCTTTCCTAACCACCATTTTGAAAAGAATTAATACCACCAGAACTTCCAAAACCATACATTATACTTTTAGATATACATAAACCAAAATAACCTCCGTTTGAAATCTCCACCTATTACCAGTTTTTCGAAACAAATTTTCAAACATGAAACTTGGGTAAAAAGTATCATAACTTTTCTGAAAACCATATATTTTATTTTTAAAAATGTTCATTATTTAGTAAAATGTATTCAGTTACCTTATTAGATTATTTAAAGGCTAATTTCAGGATCCTGTATCACTTTAAGACGTAAAAATTGCGTTTTTTCCACAAAAACTGGCAGTGATCCGATTCACCCCGCATTGAGGGTGAATCGGATCACGGCACTTAAAAATTTATATAAAATAAACCATTCAAGATAATTGAATTTTTTCAACGGGTTCTTAAAGTATTAATTGGGACTCAAAATATTGTTTTCAAAGCATTTAAAAATATTTTTATTAAACTTTTGGCAGCAGTTCGAACTTCAAAATTGATCCGATTCACCCCGTTTTACGGTATATCAAATAAAATGAATAGTTTTTGAGAAGAGTAGGATTAATTTTTTTCATTAAGGGGGCTCAGTACCAAAAATATTTTTTTCTCTAATAACAGGATTTTATTATCTTTTAAGATGTTAAGTTATGTATTTACTTCATACTAATTCATATTTATCCCAAAAAGCGAGTTCAAAAATTTATTTTTTAAAAAAATTACAAAAAACCTCACAACAATGCCCAAAATTACCCTAAATTTAAATTGATACTCCTCCCTGAATATATATTCTTTGGATTTGATTTTTTGTCTTAACATAGATCAAACATATATAGTCACTTGTAGGCATGGAAATTTGATTATCTATAAAATTTTCTGAAAAATTAAAAAAACTCTGAAATTAGGCATTTTTTTTCGAAAAATATCCTAAGTTTCGACTTTACTGCTCCGTAAAAAAAATTCTAATAAATATATTATAAAATCCATGCCTGAAGATGTTAAACAGGTGTTACTAATAATGACTACAAAGTTTGAAGTGGTTTGGATGATTAGAAAAAAAGCCTTGTGATTTTAAACATTAAAAACCTTGTTTTGAGAAAAAGCCGTTTAAAGATAGAAAACTAGGCTTCTTAACACTATCTAGGCTTCATAAATCTAAAAATTTTTACACTTAGTATCCCCGTATCCTTATGAAACTTGGTAGGAATAATTCTAAGGGTATTATCTTTATTTTTATTGCAAAATCTCAAATTCGATACTTTGACAAAATTTTGGTACTGAGCCCCCTTAAAAAAGTGTTTTGTCCATGTTGAAAACATTCAAACCATGTTTCCTCCTATGTGTTCGATCAAAACGTGATTTCTCCAAATTTCAAATGCATTTTTTAATAATTAATTTTAAGTTTTTAGGTAAGTTACTACAAATCTTCTCAGTTACTCGTTATAGAACTAAACAAACGATAATTAGGTTTTTAAATTAGTTATTTTTTAAGTTATTACTTTTTCGTGTTTCCTGAAAATTTGTATTTGAAGGAGAAAGCATGGTTTGATTGTTTGCTCCTCAGATAGAAGATGATTTCAAATACCTCTTTGAAGAAGAGGAAATGCCTAAAGGGCAAATCAGATGGAAATTAAGGGGTCAATATTTGCTCTGCTTTCTTTTTTCTCCTCCCAAAATAAAGAAATCAAGCTGAGTTTAATTTGTGTTTGTCGTTTCTGCATGGAAAAATGCTTGTTTTTTTCCTGTTTATTAGGAATGGGATTGAATAGTTTTTAATAATTCATTTTGCATTATTTTTTTACTATTGTAGAAAATGTATCACCAATAAAAATAGTGGGCTTGTTCATAAATTCACACTCTTTTCAGTGTGCATTGAAAAATATGCTAGTCACGTGAGCCGAAAAAAAAACTCATTGCATTGAGAAATATATGAACGCTCAAACTTTTTTCTGCTCACAATAACAGTTCAGTTTAGTTTTTGAACGCCCAGTTAACCAGTTAACATTAAATTAACCCTTTATGTCCCACTTCCCAATGTTCCATATTCGTCCAATTTTCGTCATGTAAGCCCAAATTTAGTTTACTTATAGTTGCAGTTATGTAAACTTGACATATTTTGGATGAGGATGAGGAAAATAATTTGGGGCATAAAGGTTTAAAGTAAAAAATAATAACGTTGCAAACAGAGTGTCTCAAGATATGTTTTTTTCATTAACTACCAAGTGACCGATAATACATATTATACAAAAAAACCCTCGATATCATTAATTAAAAAAATACTTTTATAAAAATTATTTAAAATTTTACGAATCAGCATTAAATATTCCCAAAATCATCTGTAATGAGCTCTAATTCTCTGTATCCAAACATAAGTACCCTCTTAAAACACCTTTGCAAAAAATGGATATAAAGAAACCATCTTGATGTGCGTCGATCCAGTATGGTCACCAAGCGGAATGCTAAGCTAGCTGATCCCCAAGCAGCACAAATGTTCAAGATTCGACCAATTTGCGGCCAAATTTCGTTTATTTCTAGTTGCAGATACGTAAACTTGACATATTTGGTATATGCTGGGCTACTAGGGATTAAGGAGAAAGGGAAGGGGATGGAAGAACTTAGAAACATTTGTATAAGTGACTTATACCTAAACAGCAGGTTCATAAATTTTTCGGATTTTTTTCACCTACAGTTTCATCTGTAAAGAATTTTAAAGTTGGATCGTTATTTTCTGACCACCCTGTACCTCACTAATTTTATCACTGCAGTTAAATCAATCCCAGAGTAGAAATCATTCAAACATCAAACCGACATCAACAGAAAAATATTTTAATCAAACAAACAATCATTCTTTCATGGCGCTGCTTTGCACCTTAGCAACTGTTCTCACCCTTTCTGGTGGCAATGCCGCTAGTGAGGTAGTTGTCTGGAAGATCAGAACCTGAAGAATTTCCTGTCGGATACTTGGACAGATCCGTTTCAATTTCAAGCCGTAAGTAGAGATTGCATTGGATAAACCTTTTACTTTCAAATGTAATCCAGGAGTTAATTTGGTGGGAAGTTTCATTAATCTGTAATTTAATCGTATTTTATTATAAAGAACTAGAGTTGCAGCGGTAATAGTTTCCTTGATAAACTAAAATAATACCTTAAAATCTCGATGCGACTTGATCTTACTCGATTCTTGTATATCTATGTTTAAAATTAAAATAGTCGCATATACCAGTGTCATTTTCAATTTTGATCTCTTACTTTAGAACAGCTGTTATTTTTAGTATTTTAAATACTTTTAATATTTATTCCTTTATTTTAAAAATTTTCTAGGTATAGCTTTCAAAATTACAATCGTATTACCAGTATCTTACACATGTGTGCACCTTTAGGCTTAGATCTGCTAAATTATCGCGCAAATTAGGATATGTTTGATTTGGAGAAGTGTAAAAGCATGCATTAAAGAACGTTGATAGGGTGGGTTGGGGTAAAATGGGTCACTTTTAAGGTACTTTCATATTCTAAGTTTTATTTAATCAAAATTATTACTTTTTAATGATTTATTTCAATTGGATCTTGACATTACAATCTTTCAGAACATTTTCATCTAATTTTATCAAATATTTTTTAGTTATGAGTTGGTTAAACTTAGCATCAAAATAAGGACCTATTTTACCCCAACGTGGGGTAAAATGGGCCTCATTGCAAAAATATATTTATTACTAAATATACATGAAAATAAGAAAAAAAGCAATCGGCTAAGTCGTTTTTATCTGAAAAATTTGTTTTAAATTGTAGGGGAGACCGGAGAGGGATGGGACACTTTTTCCAAGAATATTTTTTTAAAATTTAGTTTTCATTGTATAAATTTGAAACTTTCAAACCAACATCTTGGAATATTTTGACATTTTTTTAAAATTAAAATTTATGATTACTTTTTAAATATATGATTAAAAACCACAAAGATGGAAGTATTTTACACATTATAAAGATTTATTAAAAAAACATCAGTTATTTTACCCTATATTTACTTCAAAAAATCTAACTTAAGTGAAAAATACAAAAATTGTTAAAATTCTTCTTTAATCTAAAAAAATGTTTTCAACTGCAATACTAAACAGTTGCAAAACAAAGGTATCTAAATAATTGTATGCAATAGCTTGTATTTAGGTATTGAGAGGAATTAGGCATGGTGTACCATCCCACCCCGGTAGCAACAGTTTTAAAAAATAGGTTCTTACTAAAGAACTGTCTTTTAGGCTTAATTCAACTGTTTATTCATAAAGAATTCATTATTCCGTTTAGAAAACAATATAAACCTTATAGTACGGGAGCTGGCGTTAAATTTCAAGAATTCATCTGCTCGTACACGATTTTAATTTTACAGGATAGTTTTAGTGGTGCTGATCATGGAATCGAGTGTCAGCTACTCAGGTAGCGGTGGGTTGAGCGTTGGGAGGGGGTCAAAGGTACAAAAAAAGAAAAATAAATTCATCTGCTCGTGTATGAAACTTGGTGGAGATGGTAGTTTCGACCTTCCTGATTACAAAAATGACCGTCAGCTGTCTGGGTGGCGGTGGAATGACCGTCAGCTGGTCACGTGAACTTGCAAACAAAAAATTTATCTGACGAAGCAAGAAACTTGGTAGGAAGTCAATCTTTGTTATAGAAATAATAACTAGTTACTAGTACAACAGATATTAATTCATAAGTTGCTAGTGTAAGTTGAAGACTAGTAACTCGTTATTACTTCATGTAGCAGAGATTGACAACCCTACCAAGTTCCATGCATTGTCAGATAAATTTTTTTTTTGCAAGTTCACGTGACCAGCTGACGGTCATTCCACCACCATTCAGGCAGCTGACGGTCATTTTTGTAATCAGGAAGGTCGAAACTACCATCTCCACCAAGTTTCATATACGAGCAGATGAATTTATTTTTCACTTTTTTTGCAACTTTGATCCCCTCCCCACGCTCAACCCACCGCTACCTGACCAGCTGACGCTCGATTCCATGATCAGCACCACTAACACTATTCTGTCATACTAAAATCGTGTACGAGCAGATGAATTTTTCATTTTAACGCCAGCTTCCGTACTATTAAGAAAGCAACCAAGAATCAGATTGAAAATTCACTTTGAAAAGTGCAATACTTAGTTACTTTTGCTATAGTGAAACCATCTTTTTCATTCAGAAACTTGTAGGAGCTTGCAACTAAAATAGTAAACAGCAACAAGTATGAAGCCATTGTGGCTTTACCTGTTGGAACACTCAAAAACTAATATTATTTATAATTTTAAGATTTATTGAAGGTGCCCATCCTATCCAGTGTCCCATCCATCCCCGGTCTCCCCTACTTTAATGAAATTGTAAAAGTCCGAAGTTCATGAACATTGTTAAAATTTAGCAATTAAAATACTTCGTTTGGAGAAAAAAATAAACTTGTTTGGCAGTTCAATGTATATTTGAAGGAAATAAGTTAAAATCGTTGTTTTTACTTAATACAGAAGGCCTCCTAACTATGACCCATTTTACCCCAAGAAAAAAATATTGTAATAAAAGATAAAATATTTTATATTTTTCTAAGTTGATTGGCTTGAAATGTCTCTCAGACATTCTTTTATTTAAAAATATTACAAAAGTCTGATGTAATTTATTACAATATATAGATATTTGGAAGTTGGTAAACCCTGTTTTTTCGACAACACCATTCACCGTTCAAATAAAATATTTTTTTCAGTTCTTAAATTCATGAATCTAAATTTTCGATTGGAAATGTTGCCAACTGATAAAAGATTATAATACAAAAAAGGAGCTAAAATAATTCAATTTAAATCTGATTTATATCGAGTTAATTAAAACGGACCCATTTTACCCCAAGACCCAATTTACCCCAACCCACCCTATTTGTCGCCTTGTATAACTTAAATCTTAGATTTCCCTTTGATTTAGCTAATAATTTGAATATTAGCTAAAAATTCGATTATCAGGTTCTTTCACATGTGTGTACCTTTAGGTTTAGATCTGCTAACTTATCACGCGAATTAGGATATCTTTGATTTGTAGAAGTGTAAAAGCATGCATTAATGAAAGTTGATATTTGTCGCATTGTATAATATAAGTCTTAAATTTCCTTTGATTTAGCTAATAATGAAAGTTAAGTTAGAAAAACGGTAGTTTCAAATTAATAGTGCAATCAGTCTTGTCACATACGATTCTTAGATTCGTACATAGTTCGGTTTGCAAGTAGGTGATCTCTATTGACTCTTGAAGATTTAATTCATAGGATATGGTATATTTTTTCTTATTTTTTTCAGCTTGTTAGTTAACTTTAATTAAAAGAAAGAATATTTCTTATTCCCAATTGCAACCCCATCTTATTAAGATAATATATTTCTTAATACTTCGTTTACAATTAAATATATTCAAATTATTTATATTTTGATGGGAGTAGGATTAAGTTTATTTAAACTGAAGTTTAAAATATCGTGGTCATAAACAAATATCAAAAATGTTTTATTTCATTATAGATGTGTATTAAAAATATGGTCAACGTCTATTTGAAAATATCACCCCTTGTTGAATTATGTGGTAAGATTTACTTTGTAAATGAAAGGAATAAAACTATCTATTTTTATTCTTTTAAAAACATACTTATTATTTGTTTGACACAATTCGCTACGGTTTGTTGTAGTGAAAATGTATATTTTTGAAAATAAAAACACCCCCAAACCACCCAAATATTCTACAATTTATTTTAAAACTTATTTTAGTTCCAATGGTAGAGATCCCAAATTTTAAAAACTCGCATGCTTGTATTTGAATCTAGTGCTTGGGGATATCTTGCCAAATAAAGGATTCATTTAAATGTTTTTTTGAAATTTTTATTTTATTTACATGATGTATTGTATATACATGAAATTCGGCATTCCTTAATTGGTTGTTTGGAAGTTTTAACTTTAATTTATGTAGAAATATAGATTTTTGTGCTTTGATCGTCTTGGATAGGTTGATATAGTCCATTCTAAAATTGATTACTTTAACGTGGTCACAGTTTTCAAATATAGACTCGAAAATTTAAGTTTTAATAAGGAAGATATTTTAAAGCTTTGATATCGTTTTCAAAAAAATTATTTCACTTTTAGCTGGTTTTTAAGATGATCCCATCAAACCCTTAAAAACTCAATCTTTAGCTTTTACCCTCCATTAAATATTTTTAAAAATTATTGAAAGGAATAAGTTTTAGGTGTGAAAAATGTTTGGGTTAAAAATGAGGGTTTAAGGTAAAACAAGAAACACTTTCGCAAAAAAGAAGTTGAAAAAATCCCAACATCTTAAAAATGATTTGTTAGCTGTAAATGAAAAATTACGGCAGCAATATATACGAGAGTCTTCATTGGGATGTGTTAATATTTTAATTACTAGGGGGCTCTGCCCCCTGCTCGCTATCGCTCACCAACCCCCGGAACTGCTTCGCAGTTCTTTGAAGATCGCTTCGCGATCTTAGCGAGCAGAACTCGTTTGTTTCATCTCAACAATCCAGGCTCGTCGGCTTAGTTAATGCGCCTTTGATACCGAAGCTACTCATCTCTCTAGTGTATCAGTGATTTAATTCGAATCATTCATTCCCTCGAAGATATCAAAATAAAACTGTTTCTAAAATATTCATATCTTAACTTCAATTCTTCTTTCTTCAATTATTGAATAAAAATGTTTTTAAAAAATTATCAAGCAAGTCTACCAATTATAATTGGTAGACTTGCTTGATAATTATCTTGACTTGATGATAGTATCTTGATGATAATTATCATCAACCAACTTAGAGTAAAAACAAGCCTTTAAGAAACTTTAAATTTTTAATATACACGTAAACATCTAGTGAATCGTCGGAAATTAAAGAAATAAGACTCATAAAAATAAGCCGTTTCCCTAGTGAAAGACCAGAAAGAGAAGAAAAAATTGAAACTTTGAATCTCAATAATTCTAAAACTGATTCGAATTTTTTTAAAAACGAAACGCCAATATTTTTATAAAAAATACCTGTATATGTGTCTAAAATATTGTGCCTCTATCATGATTAGTTTTTATTTTATAGCGAAAAAATCAAAAATTTTGAAACTTTAAAATTGAAGTACTCAAAAACTAATTCGAAATTCGAAAAAAGAGCGATGAGGTGCAAAACTTCATGCCTAAGAGTATGTGTATGCAAAAAATCACGTTTCTGCTGTAAATAGATTTTGCTGGAGGCGAACTCGCAGCAGAAAAAAAATAATTTTCGAATTTGACATTAAATAACTCCAGAACTAATTATCTAATTAATTAGGTTTTGGAACGAAAATGAGTATCATGCGTTTGTCTACCAATGGTCAAAATTTCATAATATTCCTTAGAATAGTTTTTGCGTAGTTAGAGTTCAAAATGTTCAAAAATAAAATTTTCAAAATGGGCGGCGACGGCGGTCACTGTTACTTTTTTTAATATAGAGAGAAAGCTGATAGGTTTTCTTTATCTTTTGGATAGGAAATCTTATTGGGGATATTTAGAAGAATATTTTTAGGGGTTAAAGATGGTAAACCTGATTTTGTGAGACTCATTAGTAACGATATTTTAAATGTTTTGAAGTGTAATTTGTAAAAACTTTGCCAATTGTCGAAATTTACGCCCGGCTAATCCTTAAGTACCTAACTATAATTTATTTAAACTTAAGTTATTGTTTATAAAATGATCAATACGAGAAGAATTCAAGCAAAGTGAGGCTGAAAAGTTTTATTGAGAGGGTAAATTTTTAAGCCAAAAAATATTATTGCAAGAGAAGATATCTTCAGTTTGTGTCAAACAGTGATGATGAAATGTGCTGCTTCAAAAATGTCCGTGTTTTAAGTACTGAAAAAAAAACAGCTTCATAAAAGTTCGTGATGGGCATTGGAGAGCGCTGTTTCAAAAAGTTCGTGTCAACACAAAGAAAAACACAATTTCATTTATAGTATCAAAATTCCTTCTATCAACCCAACATGCTTCGTGTTTACTCACATTCTCCTTGACGTACTGGGTTCAGGAAACGTTGCTGTGAAGTATAATTAAATCTTAATTAAATTTACTAATTTTTTTTTATTCTCACTCAAAATGTTAACTAATTGTACTTCTACGGTTACCCTAGTAATTGTTTATCTTACTTTGCTTTTTACAGTTATTTTAAACCCGTGATATTTATTGGGGCAATTGCAGACTGAAAACGAGATATTTGAATGACAGTAAGAAGATATTCGACGTGAAGAATTCACCGATCAACAGGTAGTGATAACTGATATTTTCGTTTTAATTTAAAATAAAGTATAGATCGGTTCAATTCCATTAACGTTCCCGATAAATATCGCCAATCTCTTTTGAACGCCGTATATTCACAAGTATCGACACATTTTTCAGATTTTTAATGGTAATTCGAACTGTTATTCATCTAATTAAACATTTTAATCATGAGTTTGAAATTATACTTAGCAGGTTTAGCATCCCCGTTTGGCATGGATGTTAGTGTAACTGTTCTTGTGTGTATGTGATGGATTCACCTATACGGATTGTCTGATCTTCAGGTGAATTTGTGAAATTTTTAAAAATTTAAAAATTATTTAAAAAATAAATTAAAAATTAAAAAATTAAAAAAATTTTCTACTTTTTGGTGTCCAAAAGAGATTGGTGATACTTAGCGGGAACGTTAATGGAATTGAACCAAAGTATCTTCGTTCCATGTGAGAAAAAAAAGTTGGTTTTGCTGTAGTTTTGGCTAACAAAAACATTTTTTTTGGTAATTAAAAATTTATTTTCATTTTTTATTCTGATATCCCCAATAGGGATTTTTTTAATTACATTTTTACTCTGAGCTTACTTAAATAGTTTCAAGACCTTTAACCTTTTATCTACTGACGGTACTTACAAGTCCCACTAACTTTAAAATTACATAGAATAACCATCCTTACGAATATACTGACGATACTTTGCACTCTTTTAGTTTTACTCTTCCAAGATAAAAGTCTGCACGGGTTCTGTGATGAGTATTTCAGCGGGAAATATAAATATATTTAAAACTACAGTTCTTTCAGCTGCCATTTCGATCGTATTCCCATGATTGTCATTTTTGTTCCCGCGAAAGTAGTCAAAAGGAAATTGCATTATTTTTTAAGATTTAAGACTGCGATACAAAACCATATAATTTTTTTGTATTAAGAGAATATTTTAGCCCTCAGAGTACTGGTGGTACTCAAAGGTATAGATTTAATTAATTTGCTCTAGCGGATTGAATTTTCCAATGATGGATTATTTTTATGTATATTTCCTTAATTTTCAATTGAGTGACTCAAAAAAATATTTGCTCGAAAAAAATTGCAGAAAATCCCAATGCAGTAAGTGTTAAGGGTTAAAATATCTTTTATAATATCTAAAATATGTTACTGATATTGAACAACGCGGTAATGTTCATATTCATGGATCGTTATTCTAATGTTTGGATGGCCAATCCGTGGCACGTCGGAGACATAGAATAATTTGGAAGTTAGTTTAGCTGGCGTCATCAGTAAGATTTCAATACCTTCGTCCATCTCTTTCAAAAACGGTTCTATTCTCTTTTAACTATACCATCAATATTGATTTGGATAAAAACATCTAAGTTGTAATATTCCGTGTGGGCTCTTTTTAGGTGGCTGAATGTTGCAGTTTCTTAATTTAGAAAAAATTTATTAGAAAATTCTTTTAACCGTTGTGGAGTTTATTGGTAAGATCTTTTCACCGTGGTGTTATACCTGCAGGTAACTTTTCGGGGTTTGGTATATTTCTGATACATATTTTTGTTGATTTGGATATTTTCAAATTACCTAGGGTTGAGTTCATCTGAAGGAATAATTCCTAAAACTATCCTTATACACGTGAAAACACTTCATAACCAGACTTCAGAATCAAAATGTTTTTCTTTTGGGGAAGGGGGGTAAAATTATCAGCGTATAAATAATACTTTTCGCTGGTTTTTTTAAATTTTTGGTATAGATTCGAAAAAGTTTTTCCCCCAATAGTGTCACTCTTTCAAAAAAAGATTGTCTACTCATGTTAGGTGTTACCTAATTATTTTATTGAATGTTTGAGCCTTAATTGTCAACTTATTACCTGCGTCTGAATTAAGATACGACCTACAAATATAACGGCTTAGTGACGTACTTACAAAATTTTTCATTTTAATTGTTTCAGTTTTTCTTATAAATTGAATTGCAGATTAAAAATCATAATATTTAAAAATGTCGTACCTGTCATTTTTTGACATTGTGGAAACTTGATGGATTTGAGGAGGTAAAAAAATTTCACTGTTAAGAATTTGATTGTGAGCTTTTCCAGCGAACAATAGAGGTTTAAGCTTCTAAAAATTTAATTTTTTTTCTTAATCCACTTGATTATCAGCAAGATTAGTATGCGGGAAAATATAACTGAACCCCTTCATCGAAAAACTTTGAAATTCGCTGGGTGTATATCTAAATTTCGGTTAATGTTTTTGGATGAGTAATTCTTCATATTTGTAACGAAAATAATAAATTAAGAAAATACAGGGTGTTTCAGATAAGTGTTTATAAATTATAGGAGAGGTAGGACATACCTAGACAACTCGGATTCAAATCGGAACGGGGGGGGTCAGAAATTCCTAAGACAGATTTAATTCCAGAAAGGCAAGGAATTAAATCCGTCTTAGGAATGCCATTGTCATTCCAGCAGATGAGTGGAGGACTAATCAATGGTCACTACTTTTTCAGTTATAGTCGGCTAGACTAGCACTTGCCCTCCGCTCTCTTGCGTTACCATCCTATACCGTGCTGATGAGTCCTAACAAGGACGAAACCGGTCCAAGGTTGGTGGTGACGCTTGTAGATAATTTTAATTCGATATTAAAAGGTTACGTGTCTATTTCCCCAGGGAATTTCACAACTTCCCATGCCCGGTTATAAAAACCCTTAGTTCGTTAAGGGTGTATTTCCGACCCCCATTCCTGTGTGATTTTGAGTCGACTAGGTATGTCCTACCCCTCCTAGAAGTTATGAAATTTTTTATCTGAAACACCCTATATATTAAGTCTTGGTTTTAAAAAATTAAAGTTTTCAACTAATATCATCCGAGGTAATGTTATGTAGGAGAAAATCTTACGGACGTACTGTAAAAATTTTATTTATAAGTCGACGAGGATCTGATTTAAAATAAAAAGAATCAAATTTATGATCACCATGACGCTAGTCTCAAAATGCTTTAAGAACTTTGTAAGTTGATTAATTGTATACGAAAAAAAACCTAAGGACTTTTTATTAAATTTTTAGGCGCTTCATTTATAAATAAGTGATGCTTTATACACAAAACATCATAAAAATTGTTTTCTTTCAGGGGATCCTTTGGCAAAAAGTCTACTAGTGTGCAGCCTCTTGGAACGAGTGATCAAGATTTACCAGATAAATAATACAACGAAAACATTTGGACATTTTTTTATTAGAAATGAGGTATAAATCTTGGAACAATAGTGTTTTCAAGGGACGTCACGACCATTTATTTTCTTCCTTGCAGTAGGTCAAACAGTCTGTTGCTAAGGCCGTTGCTAGGTGCGGCGGTATCTGTCATGTGATTGCAAATGCTCCAATAGAAGCATTCCATGACCAGTTATTTTCTTTTAACTGTTAACTGCTGTTGGTCAAACAATCTGTTGCTAAGGCCGTTGCTAGGTCCGAGTCATGTGATTGAAAATGCTCCAAGGATGTCAAACCAAAGAGTTCAGGACTTAGCGTTGGACTCGGAAAATCTCTAAAATTTGAGAGTTTAATGGATTGAGTTAAGAACTGAGTTTTCAAATTGAAACTGTGCAAATGTTGTCGGAAAGGAAGTTTTATATTAAAATGTCATGTTTCTTTAAATTTGTGTTTTTTCAATTCTTTTCAGCTTTCTACACTTGTTGTTTTTCATAAATATCTTCTCTCCCCAGAGCATCGTTTCCATGAGAGTGAACGCTAAGGGAAATGTGTTCTCGGTCATGCCTCAAAGGTAAATTTAGTTGCCATCCAGTGAAAATAACTTGTCATATCGTCACCTTAGTATCAAAAACTACTATCTACATTCGGCAAACTTCGGGAATCCCGATCCTTGGCGATCAGATCGGTGGAGAAGCTCGTTTTTTTGGTTTGTAAGAGCTGACATGATCGAGTGGAAAAGATCAAAAGTAATCAATATATTTTCTCCAATGATCTAAACGCCAAGAATCGGGATTCCCGAAGTTTGCCGAATGGAGATAGTAGTTTTTGATACTAAGGTGACGATATGTTGACTTTGACCATTAATCCCTTCAGCATTCTAAAGGCTTGCATCAGCAATGGTTTCTTTAAATGAAAAATTCTTGTAACATTTAGCTCAGCGTTCACTCTTTCTGTGTGGAAAATATTACAGATGAATATTGCGCATGAAAGATGCACAATGAAATGTATTATAATAGGGTAAGTTTTAGTAAAGGAAGCCTGGGTGAAGAAATTTTCCGATTCTTTTCAAAGTATTAGATGATCAAACGGGTACAGATTTAGAAAGTCATCCGGCTGCCATTTTTACCCACAGCTCAAATAATGACTGAAAACCATAGAGATCTAATAACCAATATTATTAGATCCTAAAGTAAAAATTAGATCATTATTTTATGATCTAATAAAAGTTATATCTTTATGGTTGTCAGTCATTTGAGCTGTGGGTAAACATGGAGGTTGGAGGACTTTCTAAAGCTGTTGATTATTATACTCTGTTCATTTTGAACTGGCGCTTGAAAATATTTCCTTCCCCCACCGTAACCATAGCAATTATCTTCGTCAAAGTGACGAAGAAGGCTTACTATTGGCTGCTCGAAGAGCGTAACTATGGTTACGCGTCTAGCGTGGGGGAAAGCACTATTTCTCAAGCGCCAATTCTAAATGAATAGAGTATAATGTTAAGGATTAGGACAAGTAATATTGCTCGTGTACTAGATGCTTTGGTGAGAAGAATATTTGTATACAAAATTTAATAACTGTTTTTATTTTTCGAAGTTACTGACTTGGGAAAAAAACTAACTCCATTGAATCCTTGGTGATCACTGGAATCCTTCTTAGCATATTTGCTCGTTCACTTCAATTTTCTGTACTAGTTTGTTCATTTTGAACTGGCGCTTGGAAATATTTCCTTCCCCCACCACCGATCGGTAACCATAGCAACTATCCTCGTCAAAGTGACGAAGAAGGCTTACTATTGGCTGCTCGAAGATAGTAACTATGGTTACGCTTCTAGCGTGGGGGAAAGCACTTTTTCTCAAGCGCCAATTCTTAATGAATAGAGTATAAGTGATGACTGCGTATAGTCGAGTTTAGCTGCCGTTTATAATAGCTTACAATGCATTTTAATGCTTACGTAAACTTGATCGGCAAGCAGGCTGAGCAAGGATTATTCTGGCCATCTCGTTGGAAGCGAATATGAGGTCCACGAATATGAAGTCCACGCGCATATGAGAACTGCGCATCCGTAGGTATGTGCTCGAGGACGGAGTTTCGAAGCCTTTCATTGGTTGCCAGTGAAGAGGGCCTGAATCTAGAATATGGTTTTCCGTAAGGACTGAGGGTTCAACTACCATTTCGCTGCCATGTAGATAATATTTTACTTCCCACTGCCATCTAGACAATTTTCCCCCATAACTGCTTGACTCTTTGCATGGTCCTTTCTTTCAGATTTTCTAAGTCCACGCGCATTACAATGCTGCGCATCTACGTGTGGAGTTGGGCCCTACGTTGTGTGGTATGGCTAAGTGACTATACTAATTAATGGATATAGTTTCCTAGATTACTTCCCCATAATCTATCAAGCTTTGCCTAATTAGTGTGGTCTTGCTTAGCTTTAACCATTACTTGGTCTAATTAGGTGAGTAGTAGGAGTAAGTAGCTTCAGGTAGTTAGAAGTTTTACTTATACTTCTAATTAGTAATAAGCTACTTAGTCTTATGGTGTTTGCCTTTTTACTAAGTAGACTTACTGATTAGTCTAATCAGTAAGCCAGCTTAGTAAGCAGTCTAATACTATAAGACTAAGCAGCTTAAGATAGAAGTTCTACCTTAAGCTACTTACCTGATTAGACTACCGCCAGGGGGCAACACTGCAGTCCCGACCTGTAAACAGACCTTTTTGTTTGTTTACAAGTTGGGACTTAGCAGAAATAGGGCCTCCCTCCACTTGGCTGGAAGAATATTTGTTCTGTGGGCGTCCCCTTTCGAGGTCGCCCTTAGTTACCTTTACCTGTGTGTTCTGTCCTAGATTTGCTGCAATAAAGATACATTTATTTTAATCAAAATGTCTTCATTTTATTTCCAACACATAAATGAAACATCCAGCTGGGTGACATGATTTGCCTGGGGGAAAAAACTGTCAGGCACAAAATAGAATATCTTCATTAATTCATATAAAAAAAGGATTTTTAAAATGATCCGATATGAAATAATTTCAGGATTATACTAAACATAACAAGCATATACTTTTTAAGTTAGGAGGAAATTTGATTAAAGTAGTGATAAGAATGAAGTGATTAAATTTTCAATTACAAGCCCCCGTAAATTTCTTCAGGGGGAAAAGCTTAAAAAATTTTTGAATATGTACTTAATGAAACATTGGTGGCAACATTCTAGTTTCATTTACTTTCAACAACAGTTAAATTATATTAATATGCTAGACTAACTTATTGGGGATTTAAAAATTTAATGTAGTACATAAATCATCCAATTTTTCAAATATGCTAAAAATACAGCAACTTTTTTTTTTTAGAATTTGCAATTGTTGAATTTGAACTAATAGTTCTACTACCGACTGAAACATATTATCCAAAAGTTTAAACAGACAGGGTGATTCAAAAATGAAAGGGTATGTAGGCACCCTGGGACAACTCAGGTTCCCCAAAGTAATCCTGAGGTTACAGTATGAACTAAATTTGTGTCAAAAGCAATGAAATGTGGTTATTGTGGACAAAAACGAAATGGGATGAAAATAAAATTGGAGTTAATCGTCAAACCAATTATATAATGCATAAAAACTAACATGTTTTTTTGCCTTATTAATGTAGTTTGGGGCCAAAAATTTTTTTTTATCTTTATTATGAAATTGGGACTCTGAACCTAGAGATAAAGTATAGCTCCTGAAGGTTCAATTATTGCTGCATTATCTTAATGTGTATTTATTAATTTCATGCTGGAAAGCAAATGCTACCATGGGCTTGGGCAGTAGGGGGTTAAACCTAGATAATTGACAATAATTATATTTCTACCTCCAATATCTTTTATTGCTCCTGGGTAATCTGAATTGATTTTGGGTAGTCTACTCCCCCCTTTCATTATCCAGCGACTTAACACTCAAATCAATGCATAAAAACGTATTCCCTTATACTCACTCCAAATCCTTTCAGCCTGCTTCGCTCCATTTCAGCCATCTCACCTGAAATTAAACATACATAGAGAGGGAAAATTTTATTTTGATAATACCCTAAATGGGGGCTTTGACCAATCTGCTCCTGGAATACTCTTCAGATCACCAATATTCCGCAAACCTGTAAATGTAACACACCATACTTTTAATTATCTACAATCACTACACAGTAGTGGTTCCCAACTTCTTCGAACACTTATTTCGGTCAAATATTTTACAGACCCCCTCTGAATTAAAATGGTATATATTTTTTAACATCTAACGTTTAGCTCCTAACATTTGTAATATGATTACACATCACTATAAAGTAAAGCCATATAGTAAAACTAATGATTTTATTCAGTCTCAATAGTTTTATTTAAATAAATTGGAATTATTTTTGTTTTTCCAGCATTTCATGACCCTCCTGTTCATGCCCTTTAACCTCTAGAAGGTCGTGACCCACCGGTTGAGAACATCTGCTATAAAAATTTAGACCCACTTTTAATTGAATCGTCAGTTTGTCATTTTTTGGACTTATTCCCTTCTTCAAATTGACTTTTTGTGCTCAAAACAATCTCCAAGATTTGCTCTACACATGGGTGAAAAGAGGGGGAAAATAACTAATCCCTATAGGGAGATATTGCCCCTTGAAGTTGTGAAATCGATGTCCATTCATTGTATTTTTCAAGTTAATTTGGAGTTAAAGTTAATTTGTCTTTCTTTTCCTATTCTTTGAACTGTAAACTAATTTAAAATGAAATTTTCTTTTAATTTAAAATTTTTTCAAACTTTTTTTATGTATTGAATGTTTAACTCCATTCATATTCACTCACTCCATTGATACTGCTCTAATAACTCAGTTTCACTATAATTTTGAATTTTATTTGTCTTATTCCTTTTATTTCACCCTTTTGTGGTGTAAACTAAGGAGAAATATAATTTAAATGTGAATTTAAGGGTTTTTTAAGATTTTTTTCATCAGAAAAATTTTATAAGGTTGAAGAAGGGAATAAGTCCATCAACTTATTTTGACTGTAAAATATTTTTAAATATACTTATATTTGTTTTGATGGTTGCTCTGTTTTCTAAATCGGGTTGTGAACTTCCAATAAAAATTTGGTGATTATACAATGAAAATTCAATTACTTATACAGTTTTTTTCGATTTTCTCAAAACTTGGTTTTTGGACTTATTCCCTTCTTCAAACTGACGATTCAATTATTCTGTAAATAATATTTTTTTCTAATGGGCGGGTACTACTGGACATTATCTTTTTTACCACTGAACTGCCCTAAGTACCTACTTAGCATTACCCAGCGAGCACCTGTGGACCAAAGCCACGGAGGTGAGGTACTAGTACCCGCGCCACACACCATTCGCTCGCACAACCCCTTTTTACAAGGGGCCACATTCATTCATCCCACAAGGACAGAAACTAACATCTATGCCAAACGGGGACTCGATTCCCAGATGTATGGCCTCGCGGTCAGATGCTCTAACCACTAGACCAGCACGTCAGCTCTGTACATAAAATATATAGAGATAGTTTTAATGATATTCAATTTCCAAGCATCAACTCTGTGAATCATAAGATTATTTATCCTCATTTGATTATTTTATGATATTTGGTAGTATATAGTAATACTTTTCTTATAGCTTTTCAAAATTAAATTAAGTGCTTGAATTTGGGGTGTCATTCATTAATTATTTAGAATGGTTCCAAGTTTATCATTTATCAAAATCGCATTTATTCTATTTTTTAATACATAAATATTAAAAATTATTTTAGTATAATCGGATGATTTATCATGGGTGATTGAAGGTAAAATTATTTCAATTTCTAAACATTGACCTGATCATAAAATTTAAACACATACTTCTGTATAAGTTCCCTACGCCCTATTCTTTACTTAAGGATCTTTTATAGGGAGTAATTCTCAATTTCATACCAAATTATTTATTTCGTTGTCAAAATTCTGTTAAATACAGCGAGTTTTATGGATTTTAACATCCGATCACAAAAGTGTTAATAATTTGAACACTGGCGGTGAGTTGAAATATAGGATTTCCTCCCGATATGCACAAATTTGGACACATTGAAATATAGACTTACCTTAAAAAAAATCGAGTTTCGGCAGGCGAAGACCTCAAGTGTCAACCATGTCGAGTGCAAGGAGTTGATTACAGGTTGATTCACAAACAATCGGCCACATGCAAATAAAGGATTATATAAAGACTTTTATTACAAGATTCAATACGTATTGCTTAAACTAATCCGTAAAATTCCTAGAAGGTGAACTACTAAATCAGAATTAAGTTTCAGTTATTGAGTCTTGAATCCATTTAAAGCAATTTGCTAAGGGTTGAACTCTTCAATACCACGCAAGATACCCATGATAATAATAATACGAATGAAATTCAGCTACTGTTATGATGACTCATTTAATTCGAGTTTTGGCCTAGTCGAATTTTGGCCTAGTTCGAAGTCTAAACTTAAAGATATCAAAACAATGTAGCTTCAATTACTTAGTAAAACGTGAATATAAATTTTATTCTTAAAAATTATCATTTGCTCGAGACTCAAAATAAACGTTCTACGAGTAACCGAAAACTAGTATTTACCTACACATATAATAGTCTCTAACAGTCTTTCAAATAGTCTAGCATAAAACTTAGCATGATATTTTTTAAAGTTATATATTCTCAAAAAGAGGTTCCATAAAAGTTAAAATAAAATTAAATTTAAGCGTTTGAAATGAACGTTAACAGTGAAAAGCGTGTTGACTTACCTTGAGAGAGCTCCAACAGTAACACTTACTTCAGCATGGCCACCTTCTAAATGAACAGGCACGTGTCAGATTGTGCTTCCGTCGACGCCCCCTCACGTGACAGCTCAAAAGCGCATGCCCCTGCGCAGAAAGATGCTAATGAGTTGCCACCAAAAATGGCAAAACTCCTTGGCTCGATGTACCTGGCCAATCCTTAAAAGGACTGGATGCTTCCGTTTAGGAGGGAGAAAGAAGTCCCCCGGCTTTCGCTTGAGGGGCCCCATGCGCTCACATTCAGTCCAGATTGAACCAGGTACATCATCGTCTCACTCACCACACTTCCACCTACCAGAATTTAGCCCAACTACTGAATTTTGAATTTATTTCAGCCACATGCATTCACCTAGGATCGAACTCGTGAACTTCCCAACCACAGAGCCAAGGCCTTAACCACTGAGCCACAACCGGCTCGAACGGGCCACTGCAAATAGCATACTGCATACTAAAACTGAAATATATAAAAAAACATTAGTTTTCAAATTTTTTTTCGAAAATTAATTTTAATTTTTAGAGTAATAATTTTAGGGAAAACGCCGTTATACAATAATGTTTTAGTGATTATGATCCAAACGTTTTTGTAGTAAAAAAAGATTTTATTTCAAAAATAGATTTTTTTTTCTATTCATAATATTATTTTACCTAGCATATAAAATTCTGATTATTTTAAGTAATGCCCTGTGGAATACAGGTATGTTCAATTTTTCCTCGCGAATTCCAAATTTTTAAGAAAAATTATATATGGCATTTTAAAAAGGCTGTATATTAAAATACCTAAATATTATGTTTGAAAATGTACTATAATAGAGTCAAAACAGCTCTAAATCCAAATTATAAAATAGTAAATGGCAAACAAAATGCAATAAAATGGACGACTTCACATCGCCTAAGTTACGATATTTTAGTAAATTTTAAATTACTCTTCCTACCAATATAAGATACTAATTGAAATAGATATGTGTTGTAGCTCAACAAATGAGGAGCTGAGAGCCAGAGTGGACCAACCTCAGCAGCTGTTATTTCGACAAAAACGCTTTGCAAAATTGTAGCAATATTTAAACTTTTTATTTTGAGGTTAGTATTTAATATTTAGTTTTGACCTTCTCGTGATCAATAATTAGAGGATCCTGTTGAAAATCAGAATCAGAATGGACCAAGTGGCTTGATTCATTCGGGCATTAAATTTTTGTGCGATTTTAATTACTAGATCAAACGAAAAAGTGATGCCATCTTGTGGGAACTAAACAAATGCATTGTTTTCTAACTTAAATCAATAGACGTCTCTACATTCTACTGAAAAATAAAAAAAAACGCTTTTTCATTTTTTGTGGGTTGGTCCACTCTGGCTCTCAGCTCCTCAAATATAAGCTGGTCTTTTTAGTTATAGAAATACAAAAGAAAAAAGAAACTAGCAAATATTTTACAGTGAGAGAACAGCACATTCGTTCCATGAGTAGAATGCCTATAACCACCAGTAATTTAATTAAGTAATATTCGATACATTTGATTTCTTGAACCAAAAAATATATACTTCTAAACATCGGCTTACCTCTGCTCTTACCATCTTGACCAATAGAAACATTTTAAGTTGGCAATCTAGACCAGTGGTTCTCAACTTTTTTAAAGCTACCGCCCCCTAAAGGTGTTGACAATTTTTCAACCTCCCCCACTAAAAAAATTTTGCAACTTAGGGTATGTGGAAGAGTGATTAATTAATATTACAGTAATTTTAAGTAGCGCATTTAAATAAACTTAAAATTAGATATTCGGCTACCCGCTGTTACCCTTCCAAGTTATTAAATTAATTTTTGCACCTAATTATGGCCACAGAATATAAGCGTTTTATTCTTTTTTTTCTGTTCTTATTCTTTACTACATACTTAAAACTTATGATGGGCTGCTAAACCTTTTTTAGGCCTAGACGTCCACAATTTTTCATGGGATTCAAAGTCAATCCCAGGCGGTCTAGGACCGAAAAAGAGATATAAAAAGGTGAAAGTTAGTGGTAAAATTGAGTTAGGGAATACTGTCTCTCAGACAACTTTTCAATTGCAGACCCCTTCCGAAGCTCTCAGAGATCACTTGTGGTCCGAAGACGAAGACCACCAGTTTGAAACGTTGCTATATATGGGGGTCTGTGGGTTCTCCGCCAGAATATTTTTGATTTTTAGCACGAAATAAAACGAATAAGCTATTTCTTACAGTTTTCCCTGTAGATCCACTGCTCCATGCACATCACCTCCTTATCACTCAAAACAGACCCAACAGTCACTGATCTATACTAGAGAGCCTGTATACGAGAGAGAGGCGACAACTCAGTATAGCGCGCGCAGATCGGTAAATCGTTTTTCTGTTCACCACAAGCGGAGTTAGGTTTCCCTCCATAGGATTAGCATGGGACGCGAGACAAGCGGTATGATACAGTTTTGACAGAATTTGGACAGAATTGGATGCGCAGAGACGCTTTTAAGCGAGTTGTCACCAAGCTTTCTAATCTATACTAGAGAGCCTGTATACGAGAGAGAGACAACTCGCTTAAAAGCGTCTCTGCGCATCCAGTTCTGTCCAAAGTTATGTCCAAACTGTATCATGCCGCTTGTCTCGATTCCAATGCTAATTCAATGGAGGGAACAGGCTGTGGCGAACAGAAAACCTGTTTACCGATCTGCGCGCGCTATACTGAGTTGTCGCCTCTCTCTCGTATACAGGCTCTCTAATCTATACTAGTAACTTAACTTAAGTTGAACCCACTACGTCACTAACAAACAAAGTAGTTCCTAGCGCAGTGTCTGAATTTCGAGTGAAACAAAGAACGTCAATTTTAAAATATGATTATTTCGTTAAACCCATGTATAAATAGTTTCTTTTATCACAATTCGCGTACCGAAATTCCTCCTATCTACCCAACAGACTTTGTGTTTACTCACTTTCTCCTTCCGCGTAGTGACGTACTGGGTTCAGGAAACGTTGCTGTGAAGTATGGACGCTACCTCGAAGCCCAGTTGCGTAATGATACTGTATCTCGCTGCCAAGTGTGTATCCTGACAACTTTCAATTCCAATGGAAGTGCTGATAGTGCACATACTCCAGAATTGAAAGATGTTAACACTGGGATTTTCTTCCTTCCCTGGAGCATGCGCACTAAGGGGTCGATAAGATTGAGGACATAGTTAACTTGGGGAAACACAGAGTTTCGCCTCAGCTGAATGTGACTTTCAGTCTTCAGCGTTCTTCTCATGGCCTAACCCATCAGTGAATCTGGTTATACTGGAGTTTGAAGGTCTAACCCCGACCTAGGTAATCCCTGAAGTATCCATCCTTGTTTTTATGCTTCTAAACATCGGCCTACCTCTGCTCTTTTGACACCCTGACCAATAGAAAAAATTTAAGTTAATCCTCTGGAGGCTCCTTTCGAACATCTTGGAGTAGTTATAGGGTTTCATATAGCCCCTTTTCCTTCTATTCTAGCCTCTTAATCAGCCGATTTTTACGAATTCTAACTAAAATGGTGGTCGTTATAAGTAAAACTGATGTGTTTGTGGTCGCTATAATAAATTAAAAACAACACTATTCCTGTGATAAAATAGTCGGTACTTTGACTAATACCAGACGCTGTAACGAAGGGTTGTTTTATTAGGAGGTTGTTATAAAGAGGTTCAATTTAAATCGTTCGCTTGCCGTATTAAATTGAAGAAAAAAGAATGTTCAGTGCAAATGTTTGAAAAATACCTTACAATCAATTATATTTCCAATTAGGCGTTTTCAAATGAAATTTTTTTTCTTACGAAATTTCATGAAACAAATTTTTCAAACAAATATCCGGAATAAACATTCACGAACAAAAAAGTGGAGCCATTTCTTAATTACTACTTACAAAACATATCACTAATTTATATTAAAACCCTCATCTTTTCCAAAAATCGAATTTAAAATTGAAATTTTCCTTTATCAGAAGAAAACCATGACCGAGAACGAGAGTGGGAATCGGTTCTGGGAAAGCGGAAAATCATGCATTTAAGTAACATTTTAACACTCGCGCATTCCTGGGAAATCTTTTGTACCAATTAACATCTTAATAGCCTCATTATACTCTCGAATAGATCGCGCAGCTTTTCTTATTCTATTAGAGTTGTTCTGAGCGTTTGCCGTCTATCCCTCCCCCCCGGAACGACAAATATGCAGTGGAGGAAAATTCAAAACTTAAATAACTTATTTCGTAATTTAAAATATATGATTTTTTCTTCGCTTATCGGAGCTGAATTAACATGCCCGCATTCTCTGTTGAAATTAGAAACTGTGGCGCTCTTTATATTCATTATTTTCGGGAAATTAAGTTTTGATGTATTTCTAATTTCCCACGTATCCATTCTTTTTCTGTGCCTCTTATAATTTCAGACGGAAATCTTAAGTGTTTTGCTTCCCAGAAATGTATGTGAGCGATAATGTGATCAGATTTTAATCTCGTAATTATACGGGATATTTAAATACCAAATTAGAATAATTTCCTCTAGCGTTGGTTAAAATTAATAACCGGGATTATATAAAATTCAGTTTTCCAGAAAGTTAGAAAACATTTATAGTTATATTTTCTAAGTTTCAGTACGAATTCTGTTTGTTTATTAAATGAAAATGTTTCTTAAAAATTAAATTTAGTTTAACTATCATATATGATGATACTTTGTGATAAAATGTACTCTAAACAATCTCGTGAATAGGAAAATTTGTTTATGAAATATAGCTTATAATAAGGCTTCTTTTGAAAATTTTCACCACTTTTTTTTAACAAAAAGTGAATCCAATTGGGGTATTTTGAAATAGACTGGCTTATAGCCTACCATGATGGATTTTTAAAAGTTACCTAATTTAAGCGGCTTATAAAAAAGATTTAAGGACAATTGAAAACCATGTTTTTCGTACCATGTATACCTTATCTTATAATTAAGTAAGCATACTCCAACATCATCTTTGGGGATGTCATCATTAACCACCAGAAAAAAAATAACATAAACGTGGTTGTAAGCTAGGAAAATGAACGAAATAGTACAGTAGAACCCCGATTATCCGCGAGCGGATGATCCGCGGTGCGGATTATCCGCGAGTGCCACGAAAAAAGTTTTTAATGATGAGAGCAAATTTTAGATGAAATTTGAGACATTTTAGATGTAGAGCAAAGGTTTCTGCTGTACTGCACCTATTTTTAAAGGGTACATTCGTATTAGCTCGTCCATTCGCCAACAGAGGCGATAAGTCGCCAAGTCTGGTAAACCCCGCAACATTACCGTTGATTCTGGTAACCCTGGAAAACGTAGCGAAATCGCGCTAGTTCCGATCACTGGCGCATGCGCGCGCAATTTAAATCGGTAAGCCCATGGGTTAAATAATGTGTGCGCACCGCGCAGGTTGTTTTGAACGTAAATTCAACAGTGTTTACAAGGTAAGAACGAAGACTGCATCTGAAAAGTAGGAGTCTGCTTTCGTGTCGTTTCACGGTGAACTTTGTTGCGCCATTTTGCCGAGCCCCAGAGTCTTTCAATGTTTGCGTATGCACGCCGGTGGTAGAATCGGCAAAAGATCGCCGGCGGTAGGATCGACCATTTTGCAAGTAAGTTAGTGCTAAAAGAGTTATTTTTATGCTCTTACCGAGTGATATCCGTAGCTTTGGTTCATCCAAGAATACTGATTCCCCTTTTTCTGAATCCTTACTGTGTCTGATTACCCCCACAACGAGTTTGGTTATAGATAGGGCAGGGGGGGTTTGGGGGGGGGCGGCAGCCCCCCCCAACCACATGAAACTTTTATTTTTTATTTTCTGATGTTATAAAGATGTTTCTGATGTTAAAAATGTGTTTTTCGGCGATTCTGATGAAATCCCTTATTTTGGCACGTTTTGGCGAAATTTGGCGAAGTTGGCGAAAACGATGGACGGGCTAATACGAAAGTACCTTTAAAGTTTTACATATCATGTTTAAGTACAATAAAACATAGTTTTTATGCTGAAATATTTTTTTCGTGTTTTCACATAATTTTTCGTCTTTTTTCGGGTTATCCGTGATTTTCGCTATCCGCGGTACCCTTGCCACCCAATTCCGCGGATAATCGGGGCTCTACTGTATGTTTTTTTTTGCAATGCAATAATCCCATGTTAAGAGAATGGCTGTACGAATGTTCGTTTGGGCTTTGAAATCGCTTCATTTTTTCAAATACGTGTTTTTTTGTGTTCTGATGTGGTTTTTTGAGGATTTTACAGTTATGAATAACATATTATGTTACAATTTAATTTTTGTTTGGATTTTGCATGTGGAATTTCACCATAATAAGTATACTATACTTCACAGCAACGTTTCCTGAACCCATCAGTACGTCACTATGCGGAAGGAGAAAGTGGGTAAACACAAAGCCTACTGGGTTGATAAGAGGAGTTTCGGTACGCAAATCTTGAGAAAAAGACACTATTTATACAACTTAGTTCAACTAAGGTTGCTGTCTGTACTAGACAGCAACTTAAGTTGAACCTACTATCTCACTCGTAAACAAAGTAGTTTCCATCGCGGTGTCTGAATTTCGAGTAAAACAAAGAACGTCAATTTTAAAATATGATTATTTCGTTAAACCAATGCATAATTAGTGTCTTTTTATCACGATTCGCGTATCGAAGTTCCTCTTATCAACCCAACAGGCTTTGTGTTTACTCACTTTCTCCTTCCGCGTAGTGACGTACTGGGTTCAGGAAACGTTGCTGTGAAGTATAGTATAGTGCATATTCGTTGGGTGTACGAATACTTTCTGGGAGTGACTGTAAACCCCCTATAGTATTGATTACCAGATAATCCCACGTCAGAGTACTAGTTTTTAGCACAACAATGGAGTGTTCATGAAGATGCAAATCATCACAGCATTAAAACGGACTTCTCTTCGCGTATACCTTATTTACAAGCATCACAGATCTCCCGGGCCCGTGAAAAGACAGATGGGGATTTAAGCGATTTGCAAATATCCAGGAGAGACCTGCCAGTTCCCGGATGATTAATGAGAATCCGGAAGGTCCTGTTGCTCTTTCTCCCCATTCTTTCACCCTCCCCCTGCTAGAGGGGTCTCCGGAGGGGGTGTGAAGCAGTGCGTGTGACGGCACCCCGATCTTTTCCAGAGGGGCCTAATAACCGACATCGACACTCTTCTGGGATGAAAGCCTGTTGTAGTCAAGACGTCTTTGGAATTCGGGGATGCAAGTATATATGGTTTTTGGAAAAGAATTGATGATAATACAGTGATGTTGAAGATGAAAGTCTTTTAGGAATGTCTGTACGCTGAGCTATAAAAGAAACTGAAGTGACAAACCTCCGATACTATAACAAGCGACCAAACGTGCCGGCCTGGAAGGTTAAATTGCCCCGATTGCTCGCAGCAATCGGGGCAATCCTCGCATGACCCCCTTTTAATCCGCCCATGCCTTTTTTTTTAAATATTATGAGCAAAATTTAGAATAGTCGTTTCATTCTGTGTATACAACTGGGCTAACAAATGGGGGAAATTAAAAGAAGTTGGAAATCCTTTCCGTGGTGTGATGCGGTTTCAGCACGCTCACTAGTCACTCTAGTTTGTTTTATAGCTCAGTGTGTCTGTAGGACTATTAACTGTCCTACTAGGAGATGAAATACTTCCTTATGACCAGCGTAAGAAATTGTGGGAAAAATCCACTGGTCCTGCGGACTAGTGCTTTGCCAATCTTACTGGCCCTTAGGGTGGCCCAAAAAAACTTTTTTTCAGATAGAGTTCTGGGCACGTTGTCAAAAGAAGAAGTCGATGACCAAAATGAGTGAAAAAATTCTAATTCAACGTAATGATAAAAAATAAATTATTAAAAAAACTAATAGAGAAAAATAGAATATATGTCCCACAGTAATATGTGAGGCGGAAAGCGAAAAGGGACCACTTGTCGGCAAAGTTGATTTCGAGAAAAAGCCAAAAAAAACGGAAGAAGGTCAAAACTATCGAATTTTTTTTCTCTCGATTTTATCGATCCTTGGACCCTTTAGAACCGAATTTTAGCTATTGGAATCATTCCTTTAACTGTGAAAAATAACGAGAGGGTAGCATTTTGAAAGTTTAAGGTCGTTTTTCGTGAAATCCACTTATTCTATTAAAACTTTTAATTACTGGCGATTCGTCATTTTTTGAGCTACAAGGATGATGAGGATCTTAAAATCTTCATAAATCTGTACAGATTGAGAAAAAAAATACTAACTCCGACGAACGCCAACAAGAGGTCCCTTTTCGCTTTCCACCTCACATATACGGAAAATATAATTGTTGGTCTCAATTTCAAAATAATTTGTATAACACCCTTTTTCATGGTGGTATATCGTTTAACAGTGAATTTTATACAGGGTGTATCTGAAATGGTGCAACACACTTTCAGGGATGATAGTACTCATCAAGACGAACAAGAATCGGTATAGAAAGGGGGGTCCCAGACCAAATCCCAGGGAGTTAAAAATGGAGCGACACCCCAAAAAAATCATTGAAAAATTCAATTTGTAGAAGAACTACTATTGGTAAAAACTTAATTATGGTCTCAAAAATTGTGGTTTAATATGATCTTTAAAATTACCTCAAAAGTCTTCACTTTAATAAATATAGTTTTGGCAGAGTTTTTATATTTTTTGTGTTTTTTAACTTTTTCCATAATAAAACAAATTTTAAAGTGAAGACTTTTGAGGTAATTTTAAAGATCATATTAAACCACAATTTTTGAGACCATAATTAAGTTTTTAACAATAGTAGTTCTTCTACAAATTGAATTTTTCAATGATTTTTTTGGGGTGACGCTCCATTTTTAACTTCCTGGGATTTGGTCTGGGATCCCCCTTTCTATACCGATTCTTGTTCGTCTTGATGAGTACTATCATTCCTGAAAGTGTGTTGCACCATTTCAGATACACCCTGTATAACTCTTACATTAAAAACCATGTGTTATTATTATGATTTAATGATAACTAACAGATTTCTAATAAAATACTGATTGGTTTATAAGAAAAATGTAAAAAAAACGCTTCCGACTCACACACATTCCAAGTTAACCTTTTAGTACCTTATAATTTCGTTTCTTTACAAAACTGTAGGTCCTTTGGTCATCGCTTTCTAATTAAGGTATAGAGCGCATACTTTTCAAGGAGAGTTTTTTCAGCAAATCTAAGAAATTGAGAGGCTGCCATGGCAATTTCAGGTCAATTTATTTTTCCCATAGAAAAGTGGACCATGGCAATTCAGGTCAATTTATTTTTCCCATAGAAAAGTGGACCACCCTACTGGTCCTCAACCAAAATGAGTGTCTACCAAATTAAAATTGACAAATTTGGCTACGCTATGAGTTATTTCGTTGCTGTAGTGTCCTCTACATTTTCTAAGTTAATTTTTTTTAATATCAAAACCAAGTAATTTAAGGGACAGGGCGCACTATAATTTGTCACGGAGTTTCCATTGTAAGTTCTCTCACCTCCACCTGTTTCTTCCCTCCCTTGTCCCCTGAAATTTAGCAAGCCCCATGGGCGTAGCCAGGGTTCTGCTTAGGGGGGGCAAGCAGGGTCAACTTTTTTTATGTTTATGGAGAACAATTTTAAAGCCCTGTGAGGGAGGGCAGTAGCCACAGTATTGTTTTGAGAGGGGTTCTTGACCTTTAATGAAATTAATGTAAAAGTTTTGTGGGTAGCGAGGAAACAATGAGGTCTCTTTCATCCATATTAATAGGTTTAATTTAGTTTTTAAACACTTCTTTTAGGTAGAATTTGCGTCCAAGAAAAGTTTATATAAACAGGTTTTTAGTAATAAAGGTTCAAGTTTCAAGGGGGGTATGGGGGTTCTCCCCCAGAAAAATTTTGGAAATTTGACCCTTAAGAACAGGGTTTAAACTGTTTTTTAGTGCACGTAAACACAAATTTGGACTAACATTTTTAAGTAGAATTTTGATTTTAATGAACTTATTATAAAAAAGTGTGAATAATAAAGGTTTAAATACTAAAGGGGAGCTTGACTGCCCGCCCCCAGAAAATGTTTCTAAATTTGACCCTAAGAACACGGTTTCAAACTGTTTTTTGGTACACGTAAACCCAAATTTGGACATTTATTTTTAGGTAGAATTTTGATTTTAATAAACCTATTATAAAAAAATTGAGAATAATAAAGGTTTTAATAATAAAGGGGGGCTTGGGGGACCTCCCCTAGAAATTTTTTGAAAATTTGACCCTAAAAAACTGGGTTTAAACTTAATTAAAAGTAAATTACTCAGAACTTAGAGGGCAGGACTACGCCCATGGCAAGCCCCCTAGCAGTTCCTTGAAATTTTGTAGATAGATGTTCTTGACCATCATCACTGATCTGTATGTTAATGTTAAGGCCAACAGTAACCGAAGTTTGAAGTGTAAGCGTGATGATTTGATGCAGATATTTAAACAGGTGTATTATAGGGAAGAAGACGATTGTTATATAACACCTGACAGAAATTTATTGCACAGTAAATTCTGTTAAATATTACCGGGCTCATTTTCCTAGAAATATAAAAAAACACTTCCATACGGGGTTTTCACTCTTATTTTTAAAATAAGTAGTAAGTATCATTTCTGAATGTTCTTCTTAAAATTCAAAGAAGTAAACGCATAAAAAATCAATAATAAATACAAAAAGAAATAAACTCTCCATTCCATGCTCCCTATAGCAATATCCTTGTGTAATTTCCCAACTGTATAATCTTTATATCATTTTTACTTATAAGTTGTAATTTATTTCTTAAGTTTAGAAGTTGCAAGAAATTGAGGAATTTGTACCATCTAATATGAATTTAACACATGACCAATTGATTCAAGACTAGTTCATCTGTTTTTCGATGCACAAAACAATAAACGAATGCGAAAACCACGTTTTTTTAAAAACAAAACATCTTTTTTCTCATTTTATTAGGACAGCATTAAACAAAAGGCGTAACCCCCCATTCATATATATTGTATAACAGTTTATTTGCTCTCAAAAAGAGTGGGAAAACATCACACAAAATAGCGAGTAGCCGGACAAAAGAAAAAAAAGAGAGAATCGCAAATTGCAACCCCTAAGGCTAGTTTTAAATGCTGCTGCATCAGACAGCGCCTACCCATTTTATAAGCTCATTGCACATACAAAACCGTTTACAAAAACCGGAAATTCTATTTAAGCTCCCTACTCCCGGCAAACGGAAAAAGTAATTCGAAACGGCGATAAAAACATTTATAATTCTATTTAGCAGGCAGCGGTGTGTGTTTTTTTCTGATCGTAAAAAAACAGACGAAAGCAGAAGAGCCGGAATGAAATATTTACTGGATTTAGAAAATCATTTGCAGTTTTTTTACACTCGGTATTTAAGCTGTTGCTAGCGAATTTTTTTTGAATCATCTGTGATGATACCTTGATAGTTTTAGAATTATTTTACGGGTCTAATTTATTTAGTTAGTAGTTTTTTTCTGTTTGACGACTCCTGGTGTTAGGAATTTATTCCGTCGACTGCAGTATAGTTTGTACAGTGAATTTCGAATTAGTACAAAATGACACAGGGTGTAAATAACGTAACAGATCGGGATTAATATTATGCTAATAAAATATTTTTTATGAAAAACCTGTTTAACTGGTTATAATTAAAATGAGAGACGAAAACATAAATTAGTTTTATTTGATTTAATTTTGGTTGGGGTAAGTAGGACCCCTTTTTGTCACAGTGCATTTTTGGGGCTTACTAGAAAACTTTTGAAAGGGTTAAATTTGAACTTATTGACTTATTTCATTTAAGACTATGTTAATAAACAAAAATATATTCTTAGTTTCTAAAATAATGCTTTAGATTTTTCTTAACGGGTCTTGTTTTTAAAAAATGAGATGGGTGACCCACTTACCCAAAGAGAAGGGGTGAGTGGGTCACCCCTCTTTATCCAATTTAAAGCAAGCATATATTAAAAGGAAATAAGTGGGTCTTACTTGATAAAGTACAGAAATTTTAAATATTAAATATTTTATTTTAACTGTATCCATGTTTGAGAAATCTACTCACATTACAATCAGTATGACAGGCAAAAATAGAATGAAAAACAAAATAAGCATTTTATAGAATATTTTGAAAAGCCAGAGGGATATGTTTTATTATAACTGTTCAGTTCCGTTAAAGGTCCCGCTAAATATCACCGTACAGTTTTCATGAACAGTTTTATCAGTACAGTTTTTATGAAAGCCATATATTCAAATATCGACAAATTTTTCTGATTTTTATTGATAAACTGAACAGTTATTGATCTAACTAAACATTTTAATCTATGAGTTTGAAATTATTTAGCAATATTTCCACTTTTTGGTGATCAAAAGAGCATGGTGGTATTTAGTGGGACCTTTCACGGAATTGAGCCAATATAACATATAAAATACAGTTGAAAGAACATAAAAATGTTGATTAATGATTTATTTTGGCACATTAGTAAACATAGCAAGATAAAAAAGAAATTGGAAACAATAAATGAGAGTGAACCTAATGATGAAATATTTTAATTTACTCACAAGTTAAATTAAAACGCAAAATTGATATATAATGGTGATCGAACTATTATTAAATTTTTCAATAAACTTTGAAGTAGTGAATAAAAGTTGTTTCTTTACTTCTTAAAGAGGGGCCCCACTTACCCCTAAAAGGCTAAAATTACGGGGTAAGTGGGACCCCTCCTCTTAAGCACTTCTAAATTAAAAATTATGTAAAAATTCAAATTGAAGCATGTATTTAAGGTTAAACTTAGCACAACAGTTCAATAAATATCAAAATATAAAGAAAACTTAGCTGGAATCTTGAACTCTCTATATTAAGTTCTATAATCTGAAAAACAATTAAACAAAAATAAAATATTTGCAAAACCCATCAGTGTGACAAACTGTAACATAATCAATGTGTTTAAGTGTGAAATTTTCTGTTCATATTTAATTTGAGGGGGTGACCCACTTACCCCAAGTGACTATATAGATTTAGCACTCTTTATTCAAGTTAGAATATAGATACCACTTTTAGCGATTCAAAGCTCAACGGTTATATGAATTTTAGATGCAAAACCTATTTTTGCTATTCAAAGAGAACTTAATGTAGTTTGAACCATCTATAAGACACGAGCTTTTTTTAATCATGCTAATTAAAATTCTATATCCAATAAATAGATAAGAAGTACAGGTAAATGTTATAAAATTTATAACACATACCTATATGACCTTATTGTGATACAGATGTGGGAATCGAGACATTCACCCTTTTAGATTTATAGAAGTTAAGAGGTATACTTTTTTAGACGTTTAGGTGACGTCCCAACTTGGGGTAAAATGGGTCTCATTGCAAAAATATGTCAAAAATATATTACTAAATATACATGACAATAAGAAAAAAGACATTCGGCTAAGCAGTTTTTATATGAAGAAATTTGTTTTAAGTTGTACTTTAATGAAATTGTAAACGTCCGAAGTTAATGAACATTGTTCAAATGTAGCAATTAAAATACTTCATTTGGAGAAAAAAATAAACTTGTTTGACAGTTCAATGTATATTTGAAGGAAATAAGTTAAAAACATTGTTTTTACTTAATACAGAAGGCCTCATAACTATGACCCATTTTACCCCAAGTTCAAAATATTGTTATAAAAGATAAAATATTTTATATATTTCTAAGCTGATTGGCTTGAAATGTCTCTCAGACTTTCTTTTATGGAAAAATATCACAGAAGTCTGCTGCAATTTATTACAATATATAGATATTTGGAAGTTGGTAAACCCTTTTTTTTCGACAACACAATTTACCGTTCACGTTAAATAGTTTTTCAGTTTTCAAATTCATGCATCTAAATTATTGACAATTGGAAAGTGTTGTCAACTGATAAAAGATTATAACACAAAAAAATGAGTGAAAATAATTCAATTTAAATTTGATTTATATCGAGTTAATTAAGGTGCCTGCCTACCTAAAAAATG
Organism: Tetragnatha versicolor; assembly: GCA_024610705.1. Lineage (NCBI taxonomy): Eukaryota > Metazoa > Arthropoda > Arachnida > Araneae > Tetragnathidae > Tetragnatha > Tetragnatha versicolor. Next base: position 562,412 of record JANDEH010000062.1, read on the forward strand.
CCGTTTCGGACCAAAATTCAAGAAAAATTTTATTATCTTATTTCAAAAAACACATATTTAGCTTTCCAAATCAGTTTAAATTTTGTCTTTATCTTTCCTAAAACCAAAGTTACAGAAATTTTACTTGAAACTAAAAAGGCTAAAAACTAAAAATTATTAAGGAAAAGGTAAAGAAATTCGCGTTTTTCTCAGAATCACTTTTTTGCTATTTTCCTTCTCCGCAAAACTACATAACTCAAAATATTATAAGTGAATTTCTATGAAACTTGGGCACAATACTTGACATAATAATGTTTAGAAGCCCTACTACTTTTTTGGCTGTGGGTGTAATATTTTTTATTTTATGAATAATATAACTTCAAACTTTACTGAAATTTGGTGGGTCTTTTTTTATTTTTCAAGTTTAGTGCAATAACTTTTGATATTAAAATAATTTAGACATAAAAATAGAGGGCCTCCTAAAATATGTTTTAAGAGGATAATAAAGTTTACAAAACAAAAATATCTTCATATAAATTTGAGTTATGATGTTTTGCAGAAAGGCTGTTTTTTGTGATTTTTATGCATAAATTCTTCAATTATATGAAAATTTAAATTAATATTTAAGTATTTTAAAAATTATTCATAGTTTTAAGACGCATTTAATTTTATAAATCACAAATTAGCTCAATATTTTAATTATAAAAAAAAGCCTCCATAGGTAGGCAGACACCTTAAAACTGACGAATTTTACCCCAAGACCCATTTTACCCCAACCCACCCTATATGTATATTGAGTAAAAAAAGGGAACAAAGAGCGTTTGTAATAATATTGAAGAAAGTTTCGATGTTTTCTATTGCCTAAACAACAAGCTTAACTTCTTTTTTTAATTCGTGAGAGGATTTCTCATATTTCAGTAAAGTGTTACTGAAAAAAGTGTATTTAGTGTTACTAAAGTGTTACTGATTTCAAATCCCATGAATTTAGAGTTTTTAGATTTTTATTGCCAGATGATTAATAAAGTCGACTCCGGTTAATATGATCGCGTTTAATTCTATCAATCGGATAATGTTATCGAGATTGACTGGTCCCGATCACTCCTATTTGAATTAACGGAAAATATATCGTTTTATGTGATCCTTATATCGTTTAATATTATCCAAATTTGATGAAATCCCATAAAAACATCCTTTTTCCCGTTTAAATGCCAATTTTAATTCATAAACATACAAAATGAGTCATTAATTTAGTATTGTTTATGAAACGCTGATATGTTTTTATTTTAAAATGTTTTAAGTTACAAAATACATACTTGAAAATCGTCTGAAGTACTTACAAATATGATGGACTACACAATCCTGATTTTAATGCATACACTCGTAAATGAAAGGAGTATTTCACCAATTATTGCTGGTTAAGCGGACAATAAGTGCAACCTCACAATTCTCAAGCGTCGCCTCCAACCGTGGACCGGTTTCGTCCTTGTTAGGGCTCATCAGCACGGTATAGGAAGGTAACGCAAGAGAGCGGAGGGAAAGTACTAGTCTAGCCGACTATAACTGAAAAAGTGGTGACCATTGATTAGTCCTCCACTCATCTGCTGAAATGACATGGCATTCCTAGAACAGATTTAATTCCAGTAAGGCAAGGTAAATGAAAGGAGTATTTCACCAATTATTGCTGGTTAAGCGGACAATAAGTGTTAACTCACTGGTCCAAGGTTGGGGATGACGCTTGAGAGTTATGAGTTTACACTTATTAATAAACTCGTGTTATACCCCGTTCGCACTGGCCTTTATTTTTGCCTCTATTTTCGTTAGCACTTTGTTGTCATGGAAACACACTAATCAATTCACTAGTCAATTAATAATATTTATGTATTTTTACTTGTATTTTGGTGATTTTATTCATTAGTTTTAAGTTGTATTGAGAAATTGAATTTTGAATTATTTTACAAATCATGCTGTTATTGTTTACACACAGTATATTGCTTATTTTCGCCCCTTGTCAGTGCAAACGCCGTTTTCAAAAGATGGGGCGATTTTGCCTGTTGCCATGAAAGCACTAACGAAAATAAAGGGTCTTTTTTCTGCCAGTGCGAACGGGGTGTTAGTGAATTTTTTAGTATAGAACCGGTTATTGTTATCAATGGGATATTGCTATCACATTTATTTTTGAAAAATGTCATCAGATTAAGCGGAATCGATCCAAATAATTACCGACATCATAACAGTATTTATTTAATGTAAAAAAGTTTTCATTCGCTTACATCAAATCATTACTTTTCTTGAACCAAAAATCTAGCAAAGCATCAGTATAGTCAAAAATATTTTTCATTTCTAGTATCGTCTTTAGAGAAAGAAAGAAAGAAAGAAAAAATCTTATCACATCGAAACAAATCCTTCACTTAAGACGATTAAGGAGCGGCAATAAATGATTCAAGGCGAAATCATGCAAGCCGAGAAGATTAAAGGGATCTCCTAATCTGGAAAATTCGATTCTTTTGATCAGATAGGGCAGAGAGAAAATAAAAGAAAGAAAACGCTAGAATTGAAAATTTCCCAGGGAAAAACTAACTGCCAGATTAATTTCGCGAAGGCAAATAAACTTTTCAGTAATCACGTACGATATTTCAAAAAACGTTCCAATTCCCAGATTGAAATATTCCCCCCACTTCGAAGGGGGCTTACTTCTCCACCCCTGCTCATCAACAGCAAAACGATCTGAATATGCATACGTTCTATTCCGGTGGCAACACACCCCCTTTCGAATATCACCTAATGGCCGGGAAGGAAGAAAAGGTGAAACCATGATATGAATAATGAATGAAAAAAAAAAGTCACTGGGGGTGGTGGAAAAAATTATTCCTCTTTTCCGAAATTCTTCCTCTCTCTCTCTCGGAATTAAAAAAAGAATAAGAATAATTATAAACACACAAAAAGAGATAGAGACTGTCCTTATTTATGGAGGGGTGGTGATCACCAAAGTCAATGCGCATGCGCTGCATGTATAGATATGACGGAATGCTTCCATTTGTTAGGTGGGATGGACTCATTAGCTTTTTTTCGGAGGGGGGTGCAGGGGAAAAAGTCGTGAGGGGGGATTTTGGATTCTTTAATTAAAAGAAGTTGCTGACTTCGTGCTTGATTTGGCGCGTGACCTGGTGAAGGGGGGGGGGTGGAGATGGGGCATTTTCTCATTCCGCTGCCGCCTAATGCATCACTTCCTAATGACTCAATCGTCTGCCCTTGTAGAGGAATTTTTGCAGATTTGAAATATGGGTTCTCTCACTCTCGAATGCGTCCTTTAGATTGGAAAGTTCGCACCTAGAGAGGTTTGAGTGAACGAATGAAAGGAAATGGATTTTCAATTTGGGAAATTGGAAAATTTTAATTTTATGAGAATAATGTAGTCTAGTCAGTTTAATCTCGTAACCAAGTATAATGTTGCAGAACTAGAATATTAGTTTTCTGTAGTTGATATTACTTATTGATATTGAAAAACCAGAGCACGACTAGTCACAGACTAGTGTTACGTGAGTTGTTTATTTTTAGACTAAGTGCACGTGAACTGAGTAACATATTTGTTAATACGTAATGAGGAAGTTGCGTGATTTTTTTAATTTTTTTTAATCGATTCTTCTTGCAAAAATAAGCAACTACCCAAAATTTGAGGCCGATCGAGCAATTTTTTGATTGTCAAAAAAATTAACGAAAATCCCCTTTTTAAAAGCGCGCGAAAACGCCAAGAGTTTGGATGTGACGTCATCTTATACTAAACATTGTTGTAAAGCAATGGAGTTGATGGTATTATTGTTGACGTCATCTTATAGTTTAAACAATAAACGTTTTCAGTCACGTGTTTTTTTCTCGACTTTTAAATTAAAATATTTAATTAACTGTACATTTTTTTGAAAAACTGACTAGATATTTCATTTTACCATACAAAAAACCATACGGAACACTTGTTTGTTTTTGAAAATCTGACACATGCAACTTCCTTATTCACAGAGTATAGAGTTTAACAGAGTGTTCATCTCCATAGATGCTAATGGCAACTTTTTAACAGGGCTTTTCCCATTGAAAAATTTTAGGCCAGACGGATCAGCCTCCTTTAAATACCACGCTATTCCTGCTGATTCTGTCATTCGCCCACTGAAGCTGTCACTCAAATCCAAATCGCCTATAATCAGTGTTAAAATAAAATCGCGTTCTCTGATTGGCTGCTAGTGAACTGAATTATAATATGAGTGCTGAATGAAATTAATGACCTAAAGAGGAAAACGGCGGTTTGTTATCTCTGTTAAGCTCTCAACTCTGTGACGTTATTATTGTTTGGCAATGTAAAGAAAAGGCAACCAGAGACAGTTACAAAGATTGGATTTGAGGAGGAGAAATTTATGATTTATAACCGAGAGTTGTGAGTAATAATAGTTCTGGCTTGTATCTGGTACTTCTTGTTGTAAACATATTTCTGTAAGTATCAAAATTCTATTAAACTTCTTCATAGAAACTGCGCATATTAAATTTACTTTTATAATTTAAAGTTTTATCTCTATTTTTAGTGGTCTCTAGAGCTCAGACTATCCAAGTTGGGCTGCAATATAATTTTATTCGTAATTATAAGTATGAATAGAATAAATTAATCATTTATTGTATTTTTATTATAATATTTTTAAATTTAAAAAGGCAAATTTAATTAAAAGTAAAATGTTTAATTATTGTTACTGTCAGAAATTTTAATTTTTTATTTTACTTCAAAAGTAAATTATGATTTGTCAGCAAATAAATTCCAATCAAATTTTTGAAGTTTAATGTATAATTGAAAAATATTAACTGCAAAATACAAACGTGGGTAATGTACCGAAATAAATCTCACAAGCAATAAAACCGACATTCTAACTCGTTAATTTTATTTAAGCATTCATTTAGCACTTTCGACCCTTTTTCGAAACCGGCAATTATATTCCTAATGGAAGCTGCTATTACAATCGAAGAGATAATTTTTCTACTTCTAAAACCTCATTTTAAAATTCCATATCCACACACCACATCCTTTTTGAATAAACGCGATCAACCAACGCAACGCTATCATCAGAACCCACAAAACCCTCGTTCACACGTAAAACGCTAAAACAAAAGAACCCCGCAAACGGCACGAAACCATCCACCCAATTAAAATGCAGCGAAAAGGATTTTTAATTTCATTTTTCAAACACGAATCAGGCAGGGCTTACATCATGCAGCGATTCGTGCGACGCGACTAGTCTGAACTTCCCTATACATTCCCTACAAAGAAGCCGCGGATCTAAAGGGGGCACTCCAGAAAGTCTCCCTACTTTAAGCTAAAAAAGGGGGAGGAGATAAAAAATGCATAAGAAAAAAAAGTAGATCCTAAAAGACCCACAAATTTTTAATATTTTAAAACATGCTTTTTTTTATTTTTTAACCTTTTTTTTTCTTTTCCCTTCTTGGTCCCTTTTTTGTATCTCAGGGTCAGTTTCCTCATATTGTTCAAACCTTGTCGTTTTTCAAGAGCTTGCTTGTGCTGATAAAAAAAAGTAAGCTAATAAGGGAAAAAATCCCTACCATTTTCTGGGGGAGGACCCCCAGATCCCTTGTCAGCGACTGAAAAAAAATTGCACTCTTAAGGCTAAGCGCGCACTAGATACTTTTGTCACGGCGACAGAGACAAAACTATCACCCTGGCTATTGCAAGAAGCTAGAGCACGCGCATAGGCGACGAGACTCTTGGCCGATTGCCAAGATCTCGCCATAGAAATGCATTGCTCTCGAGTGACCTAGTGTTATAGTCACCGTGAAGTCTCTAGTGCGGGCTTAGTCTAAAAGACAATTACGAGGAAACATTGTTTTGCTTATACAGGGTGTTTCAAAAAACCTGTAACGATAGGCTATTTCCTAAAATATTTCCCCTAGACCCATACTTGCAATGGAAGATTTTCTTCAAATGAGGTGAAGAATTATATGACACCAGTTTCAACTCCATGGGGGGTCTATTTTAGAAGATGCAGAAAATAAATTTTTATACGGCCCCCGTAGATTGAAACCCCCAATGAGAAAAATTTTCTCCATTCATTTCTTAATCAGACACAAAAACTTTTATCTCGATATCTTCAAAATTCACCAAGATATTAAAAGCTAAAATTCGTGACTTACACCACTTTATCATACCTATGAATGACATACTTTTACTGCAAAATAGGGTCCATCCACAAACTACAGTTGAACATTTTAGAAACCAAACTACCGTAAAACTTTGATTTTTTGAGGTGACAAGGACTACATGAAAAACTCCTCCAATCAGCCATGGTGTTGAGCTCCCTCAACTACGCTAATCCAGATACCTGTCATTGCAACTCATATCAGCGATGCCCAGAGGGGGCCCATCAGCTCTCATTTTGCGTTCAGATTTGTGACATCATTGGTTTGAAAGTAACCCTCCTACCAATCAATACTTATACCTAAATCAAGACTAATTTATAAATTACCTTGAGTTATCGAAAAGATTATAAAAAATATTTCTTGGAGCCCCGAAATCAGGTACTCCTTCATACCTATTAGCTACGTAAAAAATAATCGTAGCACGAGTGTGTGACTCCCAGAAATACTTGATACTCAGGAATCAATACCTATAAGTTAGCCAAACACTGCTTTATTGTTTAATAGAATGACGCGCTTTTCAACTTGTGGACGGTCCCTTAAAAATATAAACCCGCATATCTCAGTGAATTTTGAAGATATCGAGACAGAATTTTTTCTATCTTATTGAGAAGTGAATGGAGAAAATTTTTTACACTGGAAGTTTCAGTCTACGGGGGCCGTATAAAAAGTTATTTTCTGCATCTTCTAAAATAGACCCCCCATGGAGTTGAAATTGGTCTCATATAATTCTTCACCTCATTTGAAGAAAATTCGCTATTGGAAGTATGGGTCTAGGGGAAATATTTTAGGAAATAGCCTATCGTTACAGGTTTTTTGAAACACCCTGTATACTGTTAAGCAAAAAGAAAAAAAGGAGATGAATTTCATCAGGGATTCTTGATCACTCTTTACAGGAAAAATGTAAAATTTTGTCCACTTTGTTAAGGGGAGAGACGACCCTTTAAAAGTGCCCTCCCTTTGGAGCCCTGCTGGATCCGCACAGAATGACGTAACTGCAACGTCACAGCACTAAGGACCAATGACAGGATTCTTAATTGATTAATAAGAAGGCGATAAGAAAATTTCCTCCGTTTCCCTCATGATGTCTCCGTCGCATTGCTTACAATCGCTGCATATAAAACCGCCCTCAATAGAAGGAAAGAAATCCGATACTCTCACCCCCTCCCGCAATCAGACGAAAGTTGGTTTAACAACTGTTTCGCACAGAGGGGAAGATTTTTTCTTTCCATCACAATTCGCTTAACAGCCTTATTGTAAGGCAATCCAGCGCGGTGACAATTTCCCTTCCGAACAAATGACACATTTACATTTCCCACAGCGCTCATTTAAATAAGCGCCCTCTTTCTTTCTTTTCCGTTTCGCGGAGAAGAGCGTAATAAAATTCCCGCGGATAGAAGTCGCATCGAATTTCGCTCAAAACACACACCCACACACAGAACGCAAAACATTTTATTTAATTATACGGACACTTAAGCCGTAACACGTGTCATTACGCGGACGCCTCCACCCTCTTTTTGGTTTTGTTCATCGTCGAACATCCCCATATATCGAACAAGACTTTTCCCGAGTTATATTAAAAGGCGCGCGCGGGGCATTTCTTATTAACGAAATGTACACAACGTATCAACCTTATTTTCATTACTTCGTCCCCTCCGACTCCCGACCCGGCCGAGTTTCCCCATTGAACTCAATGCAAACGACGGCCGGGTTGGTATCGAAAGAGATGATAATCACGGCTTTCTCTTTGGGTTAATATGCAAATAGGTAATGCGGCGGACAAGAGCAAACACAACTCTACTATGTGATTCGAAAACCGTCCTCGCCATTTTTACGGCGTTGCCAGATTCCGGGTCTTTGTTTGGACAGTGTCGAATGAGGGGGAGAGGGAATCGATCAAATGCAAAAATGGGACAAAAGAAGCTATAATTAGTTACCTTGCGTATTAACGTGTTCGGGCGAACGTTACAATGAACGTCTTCTGAGTTAGATGTGGTTTGCGATCCCTGGGTGTCCTAATCCAGGTTGAATATTCATGCCTTCCATCCAATGGGAATTTTCCGAACTTTTCTGGATAGAAATGTTTCGGACACGACCAATTTGTAAGCGTTTTGTAAACTGGGTGAGATATAAATTTTAAAGGAATCTTCACTTTATTATTCACTTAAACAATTGGGATGGGGGTCAAACTTGGGTTACTTGGGGGATTGGTTACTAGGGGGATGGGGGGTCAAACCCATTATTACGTAAGATTTTTCAAGTTAATTTAAACAAATTCCAATTATTCTAATCAATTTACTATTGAATAACCCCAGAAAAATTTAATAATGCTGACGATCTCGGTATATTATCGAAGCTTGAATTTTTTTTAAATTGAAGGTATATCAGATATATTTTTTTATTGGAGTATAGCATTAAGTTAAGATACAAAATAAAACTTCCTTTTGTAAAAAGTCGAAACAAAATAAAAGCAAAAAAAGAGAGAGAAATCCTTATTAAGGCCGGTCCAGACGCTACGTTTTGCACAACCTTTTGTCTGCGCAGTCGTAAGACGGAATGAAAACGTAGCAACTTTTAGAGTGTCCACACGGTGCAGTGATAACTGTATATTTCGCACAGTTTTAGTCCCATCGTCATGGAGGAGGTACTACTCTGGTCAACTTTGGCATGCTGTCTTGTTAAGAAAAATAAAAGATTGGAACGCCGGGTACGTTCAAGGTGGTCGCGGAAGTGGCTTCTAAGAAGGCAGAACTTTTCCCATATTAGATTACTGCGTGAATTACGTACGTGATGAACCTAATCATAAGTCAGCGCCTTTTTATCCCTGTCACTATACTCCTTGGATTTGACACGCCAAATGCATGGGGAACTTTCGTAAATTTCAATAAATTCTGTGAGAAATTCCCGAGAACATTGCCGAAGATCAGCCATTGTCGCTCAAATTAACAAACCTATACAATATACCAGTGGTTCCCAAAGTAAAAATTTAGGGGTTCCATGGGACTAACTTTATTTCATTAAATATCTAGAATGGTGTAAAAAGAAATAAGAATGGACAGCGCCTCTCCCCTTGGACCCAAAAATGTTCTCAAAATGAGTTAAAAACTTACTTTTACCAGTCTAATTTCAAAATTATTTCTGGGGGAGGATTCCCACACCCCCCTACCGTATCACAAGGGGATCTTGCACGATACTTTTTGGAAAATCCCCAACATTTTGACATTTTTTTGTCAAAAGATAAAGGTTTGGTCTGGAAAATTCTTCTCTTCACTGTAAAAAAAAACTGTAGAAAAACAGAAATTTCAATAACAGTGACTATGTTTACAGAGATATTCTGTCATGTAACATTCCCACCGCACTTCTATTTATTTTATGTAAAATAACAGCTTTTACCTAGTTTTTTAGCTTATCTGTACTTAAACAGAAACTTACTGCATTGAAAACCAATACAGCTATTGGCAACGTTATACTGAATCTTCTTTGGTTCAGTGGATAGCGTGCGTGCTTAGCATGCGGTAGGTCGCGGGTTCTATTCCCGGATATCAATTAATTAAAATTAAAAAAAACACTACTAAAATAAGTGCATGCGCACAAGCAGAAAATTACTGAGAGGCAACAGAAAATCTGAAACAGAAGTGACAGAAAGTTCCTTTTTACAGCATTTACCTGTAGGTTACAGCTTTTTTCTGTTTACAGTATTTTTCAACCTACAGATTTTTTCTGGCAACTTTTGCTGCCAGAAATTTTCTGTTTTTTTGCAGGATTATTTTTTACAGTGTTGGCCCCATAAAGCTTCTTAAAATGTGTTAAAACTCTACTTTTACAAGTCAAATTTCAAAATTTTTCTGGGGGAGGACCCCCATAAGCCCCAGCGGGATCTTGCGTGATACTTTTCGAAAATCCCCAAGAATTTGATATTTTTGCCAAAAGGTAAAGGTCTGGAAAAGTGCCCCTGGACCCGTGATGGATCCGCGCCTGGTTTCTTTTAATATCATATATTAAATTTTGAAAAGTCGTTGATTAAATAATATTCAAGGTTCCACGATCATTGGTGACAAATTCGGGGGTTCCACGACCAAAATAGTTTAAGAACCACTGCAATATACAAAGAAACTGAGGTACAAAATGAATCGAAAACTGAACTACCGTCCACACGCGCCGACTTGTCTGCACAGTTCATGGATATCTATGCTCTTTAGCTCAGTTTTCGTTTTAACTGCAACGTCTTCCCGCCGGTGTCAAAACTGCGCAATTTTCCTGTCCACACGCTAAGTTTTAACTGCAACGAGTTGAACTGTGCAGACAAAAGGTTGTGCAAAACGTAGCGTCTGGACCGGCCTTTAGTTTTGGTTTCAACTTTTTTGTTTATTTCGTGCGCTAATGGTTGCCTTTTATTATTTTGAAAAACGAAATGGAATCTTACGTAAGAATAGGGGAGAGGGGTTTGAAAAATGTTACGTACCTTTACATGGGGGTAGGAGGGTCAGAAATTACCAAAATCATTCTTACGTAATTAATAAATGGCTATATGCTTTAACGAAAACTGCTGAAATAACTTACAGATAACATACTCTATAAATGTCCATGAGGTAAAAGGTACATTTAAGAAATAAAAAAAAAGAATTGAGCTGTACAAACTATGAAATGAACTTGATAAAGCACTAAATTAAAAAATACACTTCTAAATTTTTTTTGTTTACAAAAAAGTACACTCTTCAATTTTGTAGTCTTAAATTGTAAATTTTGTAAAATTATATATTTTAAAATAAACTATTGAAGTTTTTAGATTTTCAAATTTAGAGAAGACTGTAAAAGAAGAAGGAAGATGCATATTTTCCAAGTTTTATAATGTGAATCCTTATAGCTTCTTAGCTGAGAAGAAAATAAAAAAATAAGGTATTGTAAGTTAATTACTGGTTTCTTAAGGATTAGCTATTATCTCTCTATGTTATTGAAAACTATAGACCTATTACTATTCTGTCTGTTTTCTCTAAAATCTTTGAGGGTGTTATACAAAAACGTATTTTTCTTGGTATAGGTCAATGTATATCAGATGTTCAGCATGGATTTTTAAAAGGACGATCAACAGTGACAAATTTGTTGTCTTTGAATTCGGAGATAGTTTTGGCTCTGCATGAAAATAGACAAATTGATGTAGTATACACAGACTTTACAAAAGCATTCGATTCTGTTGATTTTGGCATTTTGATGAGGAAACTTATTGATTTTGGATTGAGTGGTGGACTGGTAAAGTGGATTTATTCTTATTTAATTAATAGACACTTAGTTGTCTCATATAAAAATTGTTTATCTACTGTTTTTACCAGTACATCAGGGGTACCCCAGGGCTCAACCTTGGGACCATTGTTGTTCATTTTGTTTATTAATGATTTACCAGAGTGTTTAAATTATTCCAAATTCCTTTTGTTTGCTGATGATGCAAAGATCTATAAGCACATTTATAATATTGATGATTGCATCAATCTTCAAGATGATTTAATATCGCTGAATAGGTGGTGTTTGGTAAATCGATTATTTCTAAATTACAAGAAATGTTCTATCATGTCTTTTTCGCATAAGCATTCAAATCTAATCTATAACTATTGTATTGACAATGTTATTTTCTCTAGATGTAATAGTGTTCTTGATCTTGGTGTTCAATATGACTGTAAATTTTCATTTTCTGAACATATTTCAAATATTGTTTCAGTTTCTTTCAGGAATTTAGGTTTTATATTGAGGACATGCAGGGAACTTAATTCAGCTTCTAAAATATCAATTTTCAATTACTTAGTTAGATCTAAATTAGAATATGCTTGTATAGTTTGGGATCCTCAATATGATACTTATGTTAAAATGATTGAAAAAATTCAGAATATTTTTTTAAGACATTTGTTTTTTACTGAAAATGGATATTGTAATACCTATATGCCAAGCCATATTTTGAGAGAGAATTTTAAAATTCAGGATTTGCAATCCAGGCGTAAATTCTTGTTAATGTTATTTTTTCATAAACTTTTAAATAAAAACATAGACAGCAATACTTTAACTCAAAAAATTTTTATTATAGTTCCAAGGCAATCTGCAAGAAACAAATCTTTAAAATTTTTTGGAACTAATATTAGGACTGGCACAGATAAAAATTTTTATATAAATAAATTTTGCTCACTTTATAATTTGTATACGGATCGTTTGGATATTTTTTCAATGTCATTTTCAGTTTATAAACGAATCTGCATGTCCTTAATTTTCTGATTTTTCTAATGTTTGCATTTGTTTATTATGTTCTTTTGTTCATATTATCTTTCTTTTGATGGTTGTTGAGTGTTACTTTTTTTATTATTTTTATTCTGTATTTGGACAATGTAATTGGACCGAAAGGTCTGTTTTGTCTTAAATAAATAAATAAATAAATAAATATTAAAAAAAAGTAACAGTCGCCGCCGCCACCGCCGTTTCAGAAAATGTTATTTTTGAACACTTTGAACTATCACTACGCAAAAACTATTCAAAGGAATATTATAAAATTTTGACCATTGGTAGACAAATGCATGATGGTCATTTTAAAACCCAAACCTAATTAATTAGAAAATTAGTTCTGGAGTTACTTAATGTCAAAGTCGATAATTATTTTTTTCGGCTGCGAGTTCGCCCCCAGCAAAATCTATTTACAGCAGAAACATGATTTTTTGCAGACACATACTCTTAGGTATGAAGTTTTGCACCTCGTCGCCCCTTTTTTGAATTTCGAATTATTTTTGGAGTAATTAAATTCTAAAGTTTCGAAATTTTTTACCCTTTTTCGGTTTTTTCGTTATAATAGAAACACTAATTACACACAGTAGAACTATGATATTTTGAATACAATTACAATTATTTTTTATAAAAAGATTGGAATTTCGTTTTTTTAAATCGAATTAGTTTAAGAATTATTAAGATACAAAGTTTAATTTTTTTTCTTCTCCTACTGGTCTTTCACTAGAGATACAGCCGGTTTGTATGAGACTGATTTCTTTTATTTCCGACGATTAACACACGTGCCTTTTATAAATTTATAAGTTTTTTAAAGGACATGTTTTTTTCTCTAAGATGGTTGATGACAATTAGTAGACTTGCTGGATATTTTTTGAAAATATTTCAATTAAATTATTGATAAGCTAAAAAGGAATATTTCAGTAACAGTTTTATTTTGATGTATTTGTAGTAATTATCAAAATTATTAATAAGTTAGAGAGATAAAATGTTTACATATTAAATGATCATTAACTAAGCAGACAAGTTCTAGGTTTTACTGGATAGTTGAGATGAAACAAGCGAGCTCTGCTCGCTAAGATCGCGAAGCGATCTACAAAGAACTGCGAAGCAGTTCCGGGGGTTGGTGAGCGATAGCGAGCAGGGGACAGAGCCCCCTCATATCCAAAAAAAGTTTTATGATGCAAAATTTTGCATTTGATAAGGAAATATTTAATTTACTTTTTAAATTTTAGTTTGTAAATAAACATGAAATTTTCATCAATTACTTGCTCAAAAATAATTAGAGAAACCATCCTTCTTAAACATTTTGAAGGGAGTATTAGCAGTTTTACATTTTGAGTCGTTTTTAATTAACATCACTATAACAAAAAACTATTAAAAACTAATTATTTTATAATTAACAATTTATAAAATATATTAATGTATAAAAAATATAAGATGACATTCTGTGGAATATGAACACAGAGGAGAAAAGATTGTCTAACGTCTAACGCATTTAAAGTTAAATTACATTTCTTCTAATACCAAAATATTTAATTTAATAAATGGATTGTTCTTTTATTAAAAGAATATTGCTGAATTAATTAGCACTTATACATAAAAATATCTCACATAAATTCAAATTTACCCTAAGATTCAATGACAAACTCGGGTGGTCTACAATTAAGAGCGATTATTTATGAATTAAACGCGTCACTAAAATTAATAAAAAGGGAAAAGTTGAACTATAAAATGTATAGCTTGAGATTTTGAGACACATATATAATACTATTATTTAAAGTTTAACTTTAATCAAGATCAAAATAATATTTTCCTAAATAATGCCTATTAGACATTATTAAATTTAGAAATCGTAAGTGTAAAAGATAATTTTTCTGTTTTAAAATAAATGCTAGTTGTGTGATAAGGATTTTTAATTTTTAAGGTGTGTAGCATTGGCTTCAATGAAGTGAGAGGAGCAGTGCAGAGAAAACAACACAAGTAGGGTAGTTGTTACGGATACCACCAACAGATGGCAGCAGAAAGACCATTTACGTTCGTGAGAAACTTCGGAGAGTTGAAATGAACTTGCAGAAAAGTTTTATTGCCCCATCTCCGGGAGTTGCTCTTCTTTGAGAGGAGAACTTATCACTCAGTCTATTTAAATATTTATTTGCTGGGTTATTCTCGCTACTTATATGTAGTGATGTGGGTCGGAAAATTTCCCTCTATGTTTTTCCTGAAAATTTTCCTCTTTTTTTTTTGCTTTGATTTATTTGTACCATTCTGTATCCAATTTGCTTCTCTTTCAAAGAAGTAAAATTAGTTATTATAAATTTAATGTTATTGTTATTTTTTGCATTGAGATCATTGCCTTTAGGGACCTTTGTGGTGTATTGGAACTCGTAAGTAGTATTAAAAAATCAATTTAATTTTTTTGTGAGAAATATGCCCCTGCCAGTAATTTTAAAATACTATTTTGTTTTCATTTCAGTTATTCAAAGGTCAATTTAGTAAATGAATAATGAAATAATTTCTCCTTATGTGGCCTCTTTTAATTGAATATCGAGGCATTTTTTTACATTATATAGTTATTTCAATATTTATTGTATTATAACATTAAATATGATTTAAACATTTAAATCATGATTTCAATGATTTATTAATTAGTTTTTGATTGTGTTTTATTTTTGGATGTATCTCAAAGGAACATCATCCAGAATTGATGAAAACACTTCAGTTTTGTTAATTTGTTGCCCCCAGTGATCGGAAGTTTAATTTAACAATACTTTTTTATAATTTAGAGGCTTGGAAAATTTTCCGGAAAACCCACATATCTACTTATAAGTATAAAATCACTCTTTTGCTCATCAAATAAAAGGGTCGATGTGTTTTACATTTAGAAAATAATAATTTGTTTGTAATAAATTACGCTTAAGATATTCAAATAATTTAAAAATTTTCTGGACAGTTATTACAATCATCTTAATTGAAGACTCTTTACATTTAAAAACTGAAAAGTTCTGGAAAATTGTGTCTTACTCTAATAAACTAATAATTTTACCATATAACAAAACTCTGCTCTAGTTTCATTAAAAATTTAAGATAAGTAATAATTACTTAAAATCTAAAATGACTATCTAAATATTCTACTAATCTCTATCAATGAGAACTACCTTTACACATCAATTCAAAAACTTTCTATATTAATAATAATAAGAAGAAGAAAAGTACATTTTTAAATTAAAGTACATGTTTAAACCCTTTATGTCACGACGGGACTTGTAAGTCCCACTTCCCAATGTTCCAAATTCGTCCAATTTTCGACATGTAAGGCCAAATTTAGTTTACTTATAGTTGCAGTTACGTAAACTTGACATATTTTAAGGATGAGGAAAATAATTTGGATCATTAAGGGTTAATTGATGATTCCAGAAATCCTCTACTTGAACAAATGAGTGTTTAACCCGGCGTTACTTGCGCTAATTTTGCCTATGGGTGAATAACATAGAAATAAAATTGTCATATTGTTTGTGTAAAATTGTTTGTGTAAATTTGTCATTTTATAGTTACTCAATAAGATTTACAATTTAACTTTTGTTTTAATATTAAATTTAATTTTACTTAACATTTATTATTTAGATTTTTTATGTCTGAAAGTAGGAAACTTATTTTGAACTATGACCACATGACTACGTAATCATGATATATGTCTGATGAAGGAAATATATCTTAACCCCTTACTAATATTTCATTTTTATAAGAAACCCTCACTAATATTCCATGAAAGATAAATGTTTGAGAAACAAAAAACATTTCTATCTATTAAATTTGTTAGTTTTTATCAGTAGTTAGCTACATGTTTTGGAATAATTTATGCAGTTATTTACACCTTTTTTATAAGTTAGTTTTGTAAACATTTTCTTATTTAAGACATTGCTTTCATTTTAAAACTTTCCCCCTTTTATTGAAAACATATTCTTACATCATAATTAAAAATATTCCTACACTTTTGCTGAAAGTTATTATTTTTGACCAATGTAAGAATGCATCAGTTGCTCTGTCAAAAATTTAGTTCATGCTTTCATACTTTTTTTGTATTTCGTTTGATTAGTTTTTAACATAAAACATTTTTTTTTAAATTCAGAATCCATGATGTCTGGGCATAGAAATTCATCTATGCGTACAATCAATTTCCTATTCTTTCGTGTTCTATACAATGTATGCGTCAGGGGCGAATCCAGTAGGGGGGCTGTGGGGCTGCAGCCTCCCCAGGAATAAGACATTCAAGTTTTAGTAATAACAATAAAGCAAAAAAGAAATTTTACTACGTTGCGGATATTCGGTGGTGTTACCAACAAAGGGTCTCAAAATGAATCGGAACCCTACTTTTAAGTGTAAAAATCCATTTTCTGGGGAAGACCCCAAACCCTCTCGAAATTTTGGAATCTAATAAGTACGGTTTTTCCTTGAAACTTTAGGGATTTACAAGGAGTGATCCTCTTTGATGTAACCTAAAGTGTCTCAACATGAGTTAAAATGCCACTTTTAGGGGCAAAATTCAAAAATTTTTCTGGAATAGGAACCCCTAAACCCCCTGGAAATTTTAAAATTCATAATACTATAAACTTTTTTCCTTGAAAATTCTGCCGCTTACAATGAGTTGTGCTGTTTGGGTGGAATCTGAAAGGCTTCAAAATGAGCTAAAACACTATTTTGAGGGGCAAATTTTCAAAAATTTTCTGGGGGAGGACCCCCATACCATCTCACCTAAAACTTAGTATTCCTAAAGATTAGACCCCATAAAAGATGTTCAGTAACCCCCTAAACAAAAATATGGTTACCAATAAGGTTATTTGTGAAACTCAGTCCCCCAAACCAAAATCCTGGATTCGCGACTGGTATAAGTAGTTTTTTCTTTCTTTTGTCTATAGTTTCTATTCCATTTTCAATTTACACTCTATTTCTATTCTTTCTTCTAGAAGAATACTGAGATTTAAGAAGACTGCAGTTCTGGAATAAACGTAGTTTAACGATAGCTTAACTTGCTTGCGCGTGTTATGTTCTCACAAACATCTTCTCAACATGCTTCGAAAAATAGAAGAGCAGAGTCTATCGAGTCTCATCCCAACCAAACCGACGACGAAACAAACCCAAAGCGAGACTCAAATTTCTCAACTGTCAACGAGCATCCTCCTAAAACTCGGTAAAAGATTCCTGAAATCCCTCGGCAATCTCACTTAAAACCCTCCTCCCCCCCCACACATTAAAAGAGAGCGGATCCCTTTATAAACATTTTTAACCTCCCCCAACCACCATCCGCGGAAAGAGAGCAACAAGAAATCCTCGTCCCGTCCAAATGGGAACTCGGCATTTATTGCGCGCCTCGCAGGGAAAACTTCATTACAATCTTCTTCACACCAACCCGAAACTTTTCCATTTACCGGTCCGTCCGCACTGGGCCGACTCGAGTCGCTGAAGACATTCAGATCTTTATGTTATACCCCGTTCGCACTGGCCTTTATTTTTGCCTCTATTTTCGTTAGCACTTTGTTGTCATGGAAACACGCTACTCAATTCACTAGTCAATTTATAATAGTTTATGTATTTTTACTTGTATTTTTGGGGATTTTGTTCATTAGTTTTAAGTTGTATTGAGAAATTAAATTTTTAATTATTTTACAAATCATGCTGTTATTGTTTACACACAGTAAAGTGCTTATTTTCGCCCCTTGTCAGTGCAAGCGCCGTTTTCAAAAGATGCGGCGATTTTGCCTGTTTCCATGACAACAAAGTGCTAACGAAAATAATAAAGGGTCTTTTTTCTGCCAGTGCGAACGGGGTATTACGGAGGGGAGAAAGATTTGATGGGAGATGCACTCTATTAAAAAAACTATGTTCCACCTTAACTTGGCAGCACTGGGAAAGGCAGAGGATGTACCGATCCTCCCGAAAAAATAGTACTATACTCTGTTCCACCCTAAGTTGGCCTACGGTGACCGAATAATACCCCGTTCGCACTGGCAGAAAAAAGACCCTTTATTTTCGTTAGCACTTTGTTGTCATGGAAACAGGCAAAATCGCCATCTTTTGGAAAACGGCGTTTGCACTGAAAAGGGGCGAAAATAAGCACTTTACTGTGTGTAAACAATAAGAGCATGATTTGTAAAATAATTAAAAATTTAATTTCTCAATACAACTTAAAACTAACGAATAAAATCACCAAATATACAAGTAAAAATACATAAAATACTATTAATTGACTAGTGAATAGAGAAGTGTGTTTCCATGACAACAAAGTGCTAACGAAAATAGATGCAAAAATAAAGGCCAGTGCGAACGGGGTATTACAGCCAATCAGCCGGAATGGGTCGCCCGTTCAAAGCCGTTCTACCCGTCTTTACCCTACGGACTATATTCATTCGCTTCGATTAAAGACTTTTAACATATGATTAAATTGAGTGATATGATAAAATCCCAATAGACTATAATGCATGTTATATTTTTACAAATGTGTCTGCATATTCTTTATTTCAAATTCCAATACAAGCTTGTACTATTTTGTTGGGCGGATTGGTACAACCTCTGCCTTTTCCAACAGCGTCCGCGATTGTTGTCATATAACTTAGTTTATCATAGCTAAAAAAGCCTTTAATCGAAGCGTTTAATTCAATTCGTGTGGTAGAACCGGCAAAAACCGTTTTTTTTGGCTGGTCATCGGTTTCTCAACCCGAGTTGCTATAACAACAGCTGTGACTTGGTCACTGTAGTCTTTTCTCTACTGCCAACTTACGGTAGTGCCATGGCACTACCCGATAAGATACGCCTGATTCTGCGCTCACGGTGACCGTGGCCTCATCCTTTCCACGTCCAACCGCATCTAGTTCATCTCACTAAAAGTTCTTTCTCCACTCCCTCCATTTGATAAGGATATTGATGACTTCGAGCGACTCGATTCACCCAGTGTGTGCAGACCTTATCTCTCGATGATTGCTTGTCGAAAGAACTTTCTCCAAAACATACTTAGCACACAAATCGGAAAAGGGCGGATTTCTCGCAGCAAGTATTTTCTCCGTAATAATAGTAGTCCCCACTCGGTGTGTCCGACGTAATCAAAGGAGGCATATAAAAGCATCAGAGTCCGAATTTAAAGGATGCACAAAAGATGATATACTCGTCATTATTCAGGGCTTTATTAACCCGGGGTTCACGGGGAAGGACGCACATTAGCATAGATATATGTATCCGCACGGTGTAAATTACATGGGAAGGGGGTGTCGGACGTCCGAGAAAGCGTGAAAGTCATTATATTATACGACGCGGTTCTTTGCGGAATTATGAGGAGGAGCAACTCGTGGAGTTTGGCGACGGGTTTTGGCGACGTTGTTTGTAGTAATTGCGGAG
This sequence comes from Tetragnatha versicolor, assembly GCA_024610705.1. Lineage (NCBI taxonomy): Eukaryota > Metazoa > Arthropoda > Arachnida > Araneae > Tetragnathidae > Tetragnatha > Tetragnatha versicolor. The sequence continues at coordinate 582,209 of JANDEH010000062.1, forward strand.
GTCCGAAGTGTCCGGGATTGATTCGATGATGGCCCTTTTGAATTTAGATTGCTTGACCAGGGGGTGAGAGTCAGTAATCTGTCGTTCGGGGAAAAGTTTTGAGGTGGGGGCCGGATGATGTATTGCTCCGGGGTTTGACAGGGGACCCCGGATTATCCCTAACTTTGTCCGGGGATCTGAGGGGGATTAGTGCAAATGAAGTTGCCCGATTCGCCTAATCAATCTTTTCGCTTTTGTTTGTGGGGTTGATCATCGGAGTTTCCAACTCCCCCCCCCGCATATCGTTAAGGCATTTTAATGCATATTCAAGAGGAAAAAAGTGTAAGATACCCGTTTTTTTCTGTAATGAAACTAATGCAGTGTACACTGTATAAAGTATTTTTGATTTAAAGTGTACTAAATTGCGAAATCCGTTCAGATGTTTGTAATGTGATGGATTACTATTTTAAAGAGTTAATTGGAAAGCTTCAGGTTTCGAGAGTTACGAAAGATTTCCAAAACTATTACATCATACAATATAAGTTCAGACTACATAAAATACATAATCGGTATTGGATAATGAGTTGCTTGAAATTTGCAATATTAAATAATGATCTATAATAAAAATCAGATTAAAATTTGAAATAACAACCTTTCTTAATAACTTTCATCTCAGAATGAAATTTTTATGAAAACACTATTTATTTCATTTTTCGGGATTGATGGTCGCGTTCCTCCATAGGTTTCGCCCTCTTCTTTGCATGGCATGCCATCCTCAGTGCCAAAAAAATTATAACTTCTTATAAATCAAATAATGATGTTAATGAGGTTTTTGCCACTGACGATACCCTTACGAAAAAGAGGGTGAAACGTATGAAGGAAAATTCCAAAAGATACTACCATCAATCCCGAAAAATGGAATAAATAGTAACTGTTTAGGTCATGGAAGTTTTCATTATTTTATTTATGAAAACAATTTCCTTTCAGGAATTTCTCTTTTTTTATATCTTTATTATTTTTAGTTAAAACACTAAAATATTTTAAGTAAATCAAATTTGAAAGATAATAACTTTTATACTAACATTATTTTACCTGCACATTATACTAAAATGTTTACTCAGTTTTCTTCCCTGTAAATTACTTATTTTTTTTAGGGTCAATTTTTTTTTAATTTATTGAAATACAAACAAAAGAACAAGAAAATTTACAAGTACACAGAGTCACCTGGGATCTTTGTTTTCCTTGTGCTTCATGAGAAAAATATATTCATTTCAATGAAAATCCTTAAACATATTCTGAGTTATATTAATTTAACTAAGAGTTTGGTAGAAACATTAATGGAAATAAAAAATATTTTTGAATGTGGAAAAAACGCATTATTATTAACATTTAAATGTTTCAATGAATTAATTGGATCGCCTCTTTTGCCTGAAAAAAGAGATCCATTCCATTCCAATAAAAACTTAAACTCATTTCAATAAAAATATCTGAATTGTTAACCTTCACAAACCAAAACCATTGTAAACAACGAAAGGTGTTATAAAAAAAAGCGGAGATAAGCCAGCCAACATGGCACACCTTCGCGATCAGGAACAGGGGGATTCCCGCCGCACACCACAAAAGGGGCAGCTATAGGGGAAATACATTACGCAGTGCCAATTTTACGGTTGTGAGGCTCCTCCGACTCCGCCAAGATACGATCATTAAAGCTTTTAATAACTTTTGTCCCTGCTCAGAAGATCGTATACATAAATTTGCCTCGTTTTTCCCTCTCCGCCATTTTTTTTTTGTTCTCATCGCCAAATGGCCCAGAGAGGGGAAACGACTGTAATCGCCATTCGCAGCAGAAACCATCTTTTAATTAAAGCAATAATAATGCTTCCGTATGTTAGTGGGACATATAATATGCAAATCAGTCCTAATATCCCCCTGGTCTAATATAATAGGACGGCTGAGCGGAAGACAGGAGTTAATCCGCATGTGTACGGTGGACATTATGCACTTTGTCGCTTTATATTGTTAATTCAATGAAGAAGACGGGTCGTAGTACCTTAAGACGAGGGGCCATTCGTACTACTCTAGTCCGAGGGAGTTGGTACAATGGGTGGGGGGTATTGCGTTCTGGACTCGCGGGGAGAGTTTGAATCTTTCATTAGCTTAATTATGTCCGCGGAACTTCTGTTTCAGGATTGAGATGGACTTTTGTGGTGATGAAATGATCTCGTTGTTTGTTGGTGGCTGATCTAATTCGTACTGGTTTTGATGCGCTTCAGTTCAATTGCAAAGAGAGATGTGCTTTTATTAGGGGAAGTGTGTTTTAATTTCTTACAATATTTTAAGTTTTTGTATATCTACGGTGTAAGCTGTTATAGAAAACCCACAGAGCTTTCTCACCTTTTGAGAGAGGAAACTTTGGCGAAATGATCTTAGATCCAATGAGGTATTTGCATGAGTGAGGGATTTGCTTGATTTTATACTTTTTTGATACATTATGGTTTAAAACTCCCAAATTTCTGATTTTTAAGTTCAAAAATGTGTTTTAAGTAATTAAAAATTCAATTTTTTTTTTGCCAAAACGCCAGAAAAGTCACGTTATCAGAAAACGGGCTTCTGTTCGATGTGACCTCACAGCGCATGATTTGTGATTCGATAGTGTTTTCGAGCCCAAACAAAAAACGAAATTTCAAAAATTTATATCTCAGAAACTAGGCTATGAAAATACTTGATGTAAACGTCATTCTTCATGGTTTTTTTTATCTAACTATTTTAATAAAATTTAATCTCAAAACGTGAGAATACCTCATTTGCACCATTTTAGATCCGATCTGTCGTTCAAACAAAACAATTTTCAAATACTTATTTGTGTCATAAAATAATTCCAATTTGGCGACCCCAAGTTACTTTTGCCAAAGGAAACTTTTTCAGAAGTTGTGATATCTGGTTTTTAATAAGAGCTTCTATTGTATTCTGTTAAATTTGAAACAATTTGTTTGGAAAATGCATTCAAGAATATCTAAAAATATTTTTAAAGCAAACAAGTATAAAAAAGTTTGTTATGTTTTGATATTTCAATGATAAAAAGGTGATTGAAGTAATAATTTCAGTTGATGATGAGTGTTAATAAAAAGAACAATAATAAAATTTATTTCTTCCTTTTTTTCTCATTATTTTTTAAAATTGTTAAAATATATACCATGGGAATTTCTTTCATGTGAAGGCTACTTAATTACTCCTGTTCCACAATGTTTAAAACACAGTATTTGGATCCACCGTCAAAGGAAATACAAATGATGGTTGAAAAGTAAACAAAAACGAAAAGTTTAGCAAGGTTTCTCTTAACGGTATTAAAATCTTATCAAAAAAATCTTATTACAAAATTCCTGGGGAAAAAATTTCTAAATCGTTACATATGGAAAAATCTTTTAAAAACAATTTCCATCTTACTTTATTACCACTCTTTTTGGAAAGAAATACAATCATCACAAAAACGAACACAGCCAATCTAATGACAAACCGCAATAACCAGTAAAAAACAGGAAAAATAATTACGAATCTTCCAGATAATATGCCGGAAAACAAGCTGTTCCTCCAGAGGAGCCATCGAAGAAAAATTAAGCATTTAATCACCAAATAGAAGAGGAACAACAACAAAAAGCCCCGACAGAATCCCTCAACAACGGCAAAAAAAAAGGACCGACTTTTCCAAGAGTTCAGCAATCTGAACAAACTCCGATGGAGTAGCAATTGAAAACAGCCGGAATCGGAACAACAGGGATCAGCAGAATCCTAACGGAGAAATAAATTGCCATACCCAAAACAAAAGATCTTTTGCTCCATTTATATGGAACGGTGTTAGAGAAAAAACCGCATAACAAATAATAAGCAGACGATATGTGCGTATAAATAAAGAAGTGAAGGGAGAGAGAAGAAACGTCGGCGCCGACATTAACAGTGATCATTACCGTTGTTAATGACTTAATTTTTGTACCCCATGCTGAAAGGGAAGAAAGAGGGGGTGGGTAGTTTTAAAAGATGGGCTTCTCGAAGAAAGTTATTAATGTCCTCATTCTGCTCGTGGGAGCGCGTAGTGAGCAAATTAGAAATCGAAAGGAAGAGGGTAGTTATAATAAAGTCGAGAACATTTTTATGATGGCGGGGTTTTCTTTCTTTTTTGGAGTGAGAAATAAACGAGAATTAACGGAATGTAAAAGCTTGTTGTGTGTATGAATTTTCTCTTGATGAAGGGATGTCGATGCGGTTTGGGAATGAATCGTCGGATTGAAAATGTAAAATGGGGAATAAGTCCAGAAACCAACTCATGAGAAAATTGGTGTAAAAAAGAACCAAGTACTGCTCAGCCAACGATAGTAAAAGGGTCACGTGATTTTTACAGACTTTGCACGGCTGATAGTTGGGTAACCGGTGATAGTTGTCGTTCTTGCGTCTATATACGAGCGAATGTCTCTTCCTCTTTCGATCAACTACCCCTCAACTTCCACCTGTCTCCCCTCCTAAATACTAGTTCCAGCGTTGTCAAAATCACGTGACCCGTTTACTATCGTTGGTTTAGCAGTATAAGTGATTAATTTTTATTTTATAACTACATAATTTTAACTGGAATTGCAGGACCCTATATAGATATAGTACACAACAGTAATCGAAAAAAAATAAGTATATTCACTCCCAAAAAATATTTTACAGCTGGAAAATGTTGATGGATTCTCTTTTCCAATCTTATGAAATTTCATCTAAAAAAATCTGAAACTACTTTAATTGACAATTAAACTCTACTCCTGCTTAGTTCAAAGTACAAAAATGAAAAATTGAAAGATTAAGACTGTGGCATCGTTCTTACTAGAGCAGGGGTTCTCAAACTTTTTAACATCGCGACCCACTTTTGAGAAACAAAAACTAACGCGACCCACCGACTTCAGTTAATTATCAACTGAACTGAGATAATTATCTCATGCCCCCCTCAGAATTTTAGCTTCTCTGTCTGGAGGGTGTTCACTAACTATTCAGTTACAACAATAAATTATTACATACACGTTTTAGAAGAGAAATGAACTTTTAAAAATTAAAATGAAATAATTTTGAATTTTAGCATATGAAATAGTTTAATTGTGGACTAACAATGATCCCCTCAACAAAAAGGGGGGTCTGGGGGTCCTCCCCCAGAGAAAATTTAAAATTTTGACCCTTAAAAACATGGTTTTAACTTGTTTTTTAGTAATATGGGATACTTGTTTTTTAGTAATTTTAGTATATGCAGTTGCATCATTTCCTTAGGAAGTTCTTAAAATTTGCAGTGCTCCCCCCGGTGTGGATGGGGAGAAACACGGAATACTTTTTTTCAAATCTTATTTGAATAACCGACTATATTTGCATTGTGAGCACATTAAAGTGCCACACATAGGACGTGTTTACATTAATTTCCTTTTCCGTTCGACCCCAAGTAGTGTAGTTTTCCTCAAATTTTTATTCTTTTTACAATATGGTAATTTGATAAATTCAAATAAAGTTTTTCAAATTATACGAGTTTAAATAATTGTTTTATAATTAAAAAGTCAATAACACGTTTGTAAAAATTTTAAAAAGATACTTCATATTCAGAAAAATTATAAATCTTCTCGCGACCCACCAAAAACTGACTGGCGACCCACCAGTGGGTCGCGACCCACAGTTTGAGAAACGCTGTACTAGAGTATTGTTGGCTAATTATTCTTACAAATGATTACGGTGTCGCGTTGCCCCAGGACGAATGAGACGATGCCACAAGACGAATAAAATAAAAAAAAATTATGAAACAGTCATTAAGGCAGAATCATAATAGTAAGTTAATATCAACGGAGTCAAACATTCACTGGTTAAAAAGGTAAAAACACTTGTAAATAAAAATTAACTTTTACTTTGGCTTAGTTTGAAGCACAGCTTTTATTGCCAGTTTAATAAATGTTAAATAATATTGAAGAATAGCATGCAGGACTAATAAAGCAGTACAGGATTGAGCACACTGTTTTACAAGTATAAGCCCAAATCTCGCTAATTTAAAATATAAATTACCAGCCACAATATAAATAGATTGAATCAAATAAAAAGAATTCTTTAATCCTCAAATTAAAAATTAAAAGGCGATTTGAAATGAAAATATTCTTACAACTATCTAAACAACTTTTTGTACATCAACAATAACATCATACATAAAGTTAAAAGGTATAAAAACAGGATTGGCATATCTGGTAAGTATTTCTGATGTAAGTAGTTAGAGTAGTAAAATTATATTTAAAGTTAACTGTTAAAATTGGATAGTTAACAAAATTTGTTTTGTCAATATCTTTCTAATATATAACTACATAAATATAATGAGCAAGAGCATAATAAGAACCAGCCAAAATATAAAGGAAACTTGTTTTTAACCCGTTAGTGCCTGACGTCCCTTTTAGGGAAGTTTTTTTAAAAATCCTTCTATTTCTACAAAAAGTGTTCCTTTGAATCAAAATTTGCACTGATGTATCTCTGATCTTCATAGAACATAAAGAACACAAAAAGAAAGCAGAATTTAAAAAAAATTCGCTTTTTTAAAGTTGGAAGATAGAATTTTTCAGAAAAGTGCTTTTTTAAAAATTTTAAAAGAAAAGGCTTAAAAATCCCAGTTGTTATTTTTTTAAAATTTCAATGCTGATATACAGGGTGTTTCAAAATTGCGTTGCACGGCTTTTATTCGGAACCAGCACCTCCTAGGGTCATGGAAGTAAGGTCTACCCCTAGGTAAGTGACCCTGGAGAATCCATTGAGATGACTTACAGCGCCTCTAGCGGCGAAATTAAAAAGTTAAAAAATTAATTTATAAACTGAAGGAGATAGAGCAAAAACCCCAGTAAGAGTATTGTTTCCAACGTCAAGAAGAACTCACTGAAAAAAATTTGATCAAAATATCTTGAATATTCGCGGAGATATTAGCATGTGAAAATAGCATTTTTTCAGGGGTCAAAAAGTAAAAAGTTCGCATATTTGCAAATTTTTTTGATTTTTTGATTAAATTTTGTGTTCTTTCAACTAAAAAAAACACAAAACTACACAATAACACTGAAAATTTTGGGTCAGTTGGGTTGTTTTTTTATTTTTCCAAAATATTTTATCTTGACCTTATTTCGGACCCTCGAAAAGCATCCCTAGGAAGGGACGTCAGGCACGAATGCCCCCGTGGTTTTCCACATAGTGAAATGCTAGTGTTTCCTTCATTTTTTCATAAAAACGCATTCGATTCTTATGAAATGAATTAAATAACTGATATTTATAAAGTTAATTTTATTTTAGCTTATAAATTTATTATTTTTGTTTATTTTATTTTTGAAAATACTGTTATTTCTGCTAAATTAATGGAATAAAAAGTCTTGAATTATAAGGAATTAATTAATTTGTATTAATTAAAAAAAATAAATTAATTATTTTACTATATTTATTACTTATGCAAATCTATATCGGTTATATTTTAATTAAAAGTTTAATAATTATTAGTTATAATGACTTTTTTTCATTAAAATTGCCAAAAAAGTCACTTTTGTGATACATTTTCGGCTTTTTTTCTAATTAAAAGTAGCTAATCATTGTGTTCCATACTGCAGATCAATCTATATCATCTGGCTTGCTAATGCACATCCCAATAATGCTTGATTTTTGGCGACAAATTTGTGTTCCACACAATAAAATTAAATAAAATGAAAAAAGTATGGGCATTTGAAAGACTTAAACTTCACAAATTGAGATATTCTGATGGATTTGAGGTGTGTAAAAGTAATTATTACTTAATATTTGGTAACATATAAACAAAGAATGCCTTTTTCTATTAAAAATCTTAATTAATTTGCAATTAACATAGATTTGGGAGGAAAAAACGTGTTTTAGAGAAAAAAAAATGCTCAAATTACGCTAATTAAGGTTAATTTTACAGTTAATTTTATGAGTACTTAATATTTTTTGTTCATATTCATGTTACAGTATGGTTCCGATCACTTTTGCTGCACTTAAAAAGGTAGAAGATGTTTTTGAGGCTTTAAAACAGTTTTCTACCATGCGTTTACTATAGGGAAAAAACACGGGGGCATTCGTGCCTGACGTCCCTTTTTAGGGACGTTTTTTAATTTTGGTGTAGAAATTAAAATTTTAACCTGGAATTTTTTCACTATTTTCCAGTTGTTTTTGGGGTCATTTACTATGTTTTTACCAAATATTTAAGAAAAATAAAAAGTTGGGCATTAATGGGTTAAGTTAGTTTTTCTGTATACTAACTACCGTGCAGGAAAAACCTGTTTTACAGGCATCAAAAGTTAACTAGTGTCTTGGTATGAAAAACATGTCAGAATGGCTACCTAGGTAAACCACAAAACCTGAAAAGTATGATAATAGAAATGGGATGAAGCAACGCAGAAAAATTTCAAAGGGGGATATTGGGTGAATCAGTCCTAAAAAAATTTAAATTTTTGACTTTTGGAGAGAACCTTGTAGAAGGATCAATCTGTAGAGTCTTCAGGGCACTTTTGTTTTTGTCGAATAAAACAACTAGACAAGGATACATGAAAAGAAGAAAGTTTTTCTAAATTCATATGCAATAATTTTCTGAGACTTTCAAAAAACTAGTTTAAGGAAGAAAGAGATGATTTCCTTGGGCAAGATATCTAGAAACTTTCCAAAACTATTTTCTTTTTTAGTTTCCAGGATTAGGAGCTAAATTATAGTTAGAAATAAGAGTCCAATAGATTTTTCAAGAAAGTTGCAAAAAGGTTCAAGGGGCTCTAAATTATAGAAAATTATGTTTTTTTTGTTTTTTTTATTGAAACATTTTGTGGTTGGACAAAGAGTTTAGAAGATGATTTCTTATTTTAACCATTGAGACTTTTAATGCAACTATAGGAGTCTTTTATCATCGAGATGTAAAAAGATAGAGTATATCAAAGTAGGTGAAACTTTGTTATGATTAATTGAAAAGAAAAAACAAATATTTTGTGTTTACCGAGAAACGTGCCAAAAAAACTATCCCCAACCCTCATGCCCACAGATAAATATACTGCTCTTGAGAAGATGGCTAGGACCATCCAAACAGGTGTTCTAACACACCTCAATGCTTTTGTAAAGGGTTAAAAAGAAAAAAAGGTCGCATTTTCAGAAACTTTTTTTGCTATAATTTGTCTTTTAATGTCAAATATTTTGTTGATAAAGAATTCCAAGTACAATAGGGGTCTGAGGGTCTTCCTTAAGAAATTTATTGAAAATTTTTTGCTTAAAAAGAGCATTTTAACTCTTTTATATCCACCTAATCAGAATTAAGGGGGAGGGACAGGGACCACATATACGACCTCGAATTGAGAATTTATCAGTAAAAAGGAGTAGTTAGGAGAGAAGTTATATGAGTCAGGCGCGGATCCAGCACAGCTCCAAGGGGGGCACTTTTCCACACAAGATCTCCTTGTGGTATGGGGTATCCATCCCCATTAGGGGTATGGGGTACACCCCCAGAAAATATTTAGAAATTTGACTTGTAAAAGTAAGGTTTTAACACATTTTGAGAACCTTTTTGGGTCCAAGGGGGGCACTTTTCCAGATCATCACCTTTACTTTTTGACCCAAAATATTGGGGATTTCCTACAAAGTACCACTCAAGATTCCCTTGTAGTACTAATGGGGGATATGGGGTCCTCCCCCAGAAAGAATTTTGAAATTAGACTTGTAAAAGTAGGGTTTATACTCATTTTGAGAACGAACTTTTTTGGGTTCCTAAGGGGGAGGGGCACTGTCCTGTCCAGAGTGCCACCCCTCTGAATCCGCGCCTGACATGAGTCATAAAAATGGGTAGTTTCGCACGAATGATTGCTTCCACATATTTTACGAAAAACTCTTACATGATTGAAAAAATTGATGTCTCATTTGAAATCAAAACCCCAACAGAGAATCATTCTCTACATTACAAACACTTTTTTTCACACGACTCAAAGCACGTATGATCGGCCTCCTCACAAAGTAAGCAAGATACACCATTAATATCTCCCGTTCCACTCCGTTGATAAGAAAGCTCTCAGAACTGGAAATCACGAATAAACGTAATTTGTACGCTACTTTATTTCTGAATCGTGTAATGATTTCCTGTTGATAATTCCCTTCCCTGTTCTCACAAGGGTGGAAGTCACGACCGAAACAGAGGGGTCGGCCCCTTGTCAGAACAGGGATGGTGATTAATTGATGCGCTCAAGTTCATTATTCCCCGTTGAAGAATGCTCGTGGATCACTATCTGAACCCGGTGTCATTGTACAGAGAGTTCCTGTTGAATTACGGCTGTAATTGATGATTGCACACCAATTTCGTAGTGAAATGAAGTAGATGTATGTAGAGAGTACAGTAGAAGCTATTTTTATCTCACCTTCTGAAAGAGTTAACTTTGAAATTGTTGTAGCCTTACTTAACTGAAGTAACATACTTACAATATAACTAATCTAACAATTTAACTTACAATCTTACTTTACTGAACTGAAGTAGATGTATGTAGAGAGTACAGTAGAAGCTATTTTTATCTCACCTTCCGAAAGAGTTAACTTTGGCTTTGTAGTAGCTTTACTTAAGTAATTCCTTTTAGTAGCCAAGTTGGCGTTAATTTAGAGCCGATATGAAACAAGTCTCAAATATTAATCGGTATTAAAATAACAAATTGGGGACCCCTAAGATCTTCCTCGGTGGCCACGGTAGTGTAGTGATTAACGTGTCTGGCTACGAATAGTACCGACCCAGGTTCGATGCCTTGCGGCCCCTGCCTGGGTAGCTGGTCATGTGTCAACTCAGCCCTTCATCCTTCCGAGGTCGACAAATGAGGACCAAGCTCTTTGAGAAATCAACTGGGGATTCAGCGTCGGGCTAGCCACTCGGCCTGGACACAAGCTAAGTAATTAGCACCCCAGGCCCAAAGGCTACTGAAACGGAGATGGCCACCACCTGTACTGTAGTAAACACAGTAGTAGCCGCTAGTACAGTGGTAAAAGTATAGTACGCTCTTCTAAAAAACAAATGTCTCAACTTATGAAAGAGTTCGCTTTGGAGAAAGAAAGATCTTCAAAAATCAATCAAATCTGCCCATGCCTAGTGGCCTATAAGGCGGTACCCATCTCCGTTTCCGTGAGAGTACTGTAAAATACATAGATGATATTCGAAAATACATATTAAGAGAATAATGTAGGTGAAATGTTTAAGATAAAACTTTGAAGATAAAATATGTTTTCTAGAACCAGTGCTTAAGATTTTTATAAGAAAAACTCCCTTCTTATATTGCTTATTGTTGCAAAGTAGAGACAGATAAATGTTTAAATTAGATTAAGTAAAATTACTTTTGAAGCAAACAGCATAAAAATTAATGGTATCTTTTTATGCATTTAAAATTAATCAACTATATTTTGTAAAAAAAACAAGCCAATGCCATTAAAATTATTAAACATGGATTAATTTTTTCAATTAATATGAAATTATTAAATTAATTTTTTAGATTACTTAGTAAAGAAAAGTTTGTGAAAATACAGTCGACCCCACTTAATTGATCACTTTTGTCCCAGAATAGATTGATAACAATATCCGATTCATGAAAATAAACAATTTGATGCTAGAAAATTTCAAACTGTGCAACTCGAGTGTTTGCTTTAAAATCACAACTATTAAAGTATTTAAAACGATTTCTTCGTAAAAGTTGCAAAATGCAAAGTTCTTTTAATAAAAATATGAGAGAAGGGAACTTATAATACTAATAAATTAATGGCTCAATTTGTCCTAGAAATTGTCCTTCAAACGGGAAAAAGATGGTTTTTAGGGCATTTCATCAGATCTTGATTACATTAAGCGATATATTGATGACATAAGACGAAACATTTTGCGTTAAGCTAAATAGGAGTGATCGGGACTGGTCAATTTTGATAAGATTATCGGAATGATAACATTAACCGTTATCTCAATAAGCAGATTCGACTGTATATTTTTGGGACAATAGTTGTAGGGGTTGTACTCATTGATATAAGAAAAGATAACGATTTAATAAGCAGTTTTGAATATTTTTATTCTAAAGCAATAGTTTCTAACCGGGTACCTTGAACCCTAAGTGGTCTCTCTGATATTTTCGAAAGAGGACTTATTCATGGATATGAATAAAATGAATCAAAGGCATTCACATTGGAAAAATTCTGAAGTGCAATCATACGAGGAAGAGAAAAGACACGGTAAAGAGTAAATGGATGCTAAGAATAAGAGATACTCCAGATGAAAGGGATGCTTAAAAACAAAGCGAATCTAAGAAACAGAGATATGCTAGTGAGCAAAGAGGCTGAAAAGAAGAGAGAAGCTCAAGAGCAAAGAGATGCTGAAGAGGAAATGAATAGTAAGAATCATAGAGGATTAAGATAAAAGGGATGTTAAGATTCAAAGAGTATTTAAGAAACAGTGAGATTCTATAGAATCTAACTGAGCAACTATAGCAAAGAGGCTGAAGAGAGAAGGGGAGCTCAATAGAAAAGAGATGCTTAAGAGGAAATTGATTCTAAGAATCATAGCGGCGTAGGATAAAAGGGTTGCTAAGATGCAAAGAGAATCTAAGAAACAGAGATAGGCTAGTGAGAAAAGAGGCTAAGGAGAAATAGGAAGCTCAAGAGCAAAGGGATGCTGCAGAGAAAAGGGATACTAAGAATCATAGAGGTTCAAGTTGAAAGGGATGCTAAGAGGCAAAGATATTTTAATAAGGGACAGTAGGGGAAAAATGGGTGTTCTGCGACAGCCGGCGCAATCCGCAATGGTTGCGCCGGTTGCGCCGGCAGATCTGTGACACCTGCTCCGGTTGCGCCGGCAGATCTGTGACTCCTGCGCCGGCAGATCTGTGACTCCTGCTCCGGATAAAGTTGCGTTGGTTGCGCCGGCGGAAAATGATCCCTGCTCCGGTGGAAAGGGGCTCTTGGCTAAAACGGGAAGAGGATAATTAGGAGTTACCTGCGCCGGCAGATCTGTGGCACCTTCCCAATCTACCAAATTGCGATTCCCTTCCCAATCTACTAGTTTGGGGCTCCTGCCCATTCTTCCAAATTTCGGATACCTGCCCATTCTACTAAATTGCGGATACCTGCGCATTCTACTAAATTGCGACTCTGCCACTAAATATCGGCTCTACCACTAAATTGGACAAAATGTGAAGGTACTTTACAGCTCCACCGCTATATTGAGGCTTTACCACTATGACACAGCAGGAAGTTAAAGTTATTTTTCTATTAACAGTTACTATTTAAGTTACTATTAAAGTTATTTACTAATAACAAACTGTAACCACTATTTAACTATAATATGGATAAAATTAGCAAATTGCATCTCCACCACTGTATTGGGACTTTACCACTAAGACACAACAGGAAGTTATTTTACTATTAACAGTTACTACTAACAAACTGTAACAGCTGTTTAACTGTAATATGGACAAATTGCAGCTCTTCCACTATATTGAGGCTCTAGAACACATGCAACAAAAAGAAGCTAAATTGTGACTTTCTAAATTATTTTAAGATAACATTAATTGATAGTTAAAGTTGTTAACAAAGGTTAATTAACAGTTTAAGTTATTTTACATAAAATTATAAGGTTAATGAACAAACTAACCGCTGTAATATATCACCTATTAAATTTGCATACCGGAATAAAAGACCAAGACAATCACAAACTCAAAAATGTAGACTGCACTACTCACCTGTCATTGAGACTCCCTTAACAATGCACGGGTGAACCGCCCCTCTTACCTTTCACAGAGCAATATGTGTGGCGATAACGGGGTAACCTCCAATGGGATTGATAGCGATTGCATCTTTTCCCGCAATACCAAGGGGAGAGGGTTTTCAAAAGATATATATATATATTTTCATTACAATCATTTCTATTTCGTTAAATTTACAGTTCAATATTCACTTTAGTTACAGTTTGACACAAAATGCTTATCCTATCACAATCCTTAACTTTGAAAATACAGTATTTTCACCAGAAAGGATGCTTTGAAAAATTGAGAATGATCGAACATTATCATACAACCAGACATCTAATACGTTATCCTATTGGTGGAATTATTTTTATTTTACTTTGATCAGGAAAGGATACTTTGAAAAATTGAGAATGCATTTTCAATGCAAGCATTTTCAGACCACTTGACATATAATACGTTATCCTATTGGGGGAATTATTTTACAACTTCGATTAAAAATTACTAATTATGTTCATATTGGATAAGATCTTCAATATTTTAAGCTTTTTTTTTAAATAAAATATACTTTTATTACGAATTCTGTTCGAGGAGTTGATTTTTTTTTCATAGAATGTTAGAATCATTCAAGTTAAAAATGATAAATCCATTAATTTTACTATAGTTCAATTGAAGATATTACTTATTTTATTCGCATAGTACCTTTTTCTAGATTTAAACGTGAGAATATATGATTAATCCCCTAAACAAAAACTATTCCATTACTCTTTTTTCTGAAAGCATTGTATAAATGAGAGAGTTTTTAAATTTTTATACAAAAATTGTAAAACGATTTTCCCAACAGTTGAAAAAATTTCAATCATTAACCTTTTATTTAAAGTACGTTATTAGGCTACCACTATAGAACATACACTATAAACATTCATTTTATTCATAACTTTTACTATATTTATTAAACATGTAATATTTTTTCTATACTAAAGAGAACTGCTTTGATTATTTTTCAATTCATGGAATGGTTACATTGATCATTTTCAACCCTTTTTTTGAAAATAATAACTTTTTTAACCCATCGGCTATACTTGCTCTACAAGAATTTTACCCTCTGCTGTACATTTTCACTAACAATTTATATTATTCACTAAAGCAAACAATATAATACATATAAACTAACTTATGAAAGAAATCCTTTATGGATATAATGTTTTCTCTTACCTAAAGCCTTCTTTCATCTATAATCCATAAGGAAAATTAAACTATTCTAATAAAAATTAAAGGGGAAACAAGACTCAAAAGGAAACATACATTATAAAAACCAAGAAAATTATTACAGAATCTAAAAGAAAAACTAAAAACTCTGCTAAAAATAAAAACTTAACTGAAAATTTCGTTAAAAATTAAGACAAATGCTGAAAAATAACTTAATACTTTGTTAAAAATAAAAACGAACACAGAAAAACTTTACAAGAAATGAAAACTTATACACTGAGAAACTAAAATCTTTGTTAAAAATAAAAACTTAACTAAAAATTTTGTTAAAAATAACAACTTAACTGAAAATTTTGTTAAAAATTAAGACACATGTAGAAAAATAACTTAATACTTTGTTAAAAATAAAAACGAACACAGAAAAACTTTCACTGAAAAACTAAAATCTTTGTTAAATATAAAAACTTATTCACTTCGAAACTAAAAACTTAACTAAAAATTTTTTTAAAAATAAAAACTTAACTAAAAATTTTGTTAAAAATAAAAACTTAACTGGAAATTTTGTTAAAAATTAAGATACATGCAGAAAAATAACTTAATACTTTGTTAAAAATAAAAACGAATACAGAAAAAACTTTACAAGAAATGAAAACTTATACACTGAAAAATTAAAATCTTTGTTAACCCGGGAGCAGTCGCACCTATGAAACGAACGCGGGAACTCGCGGGTGGGTATGTGATACCCAGGGATGGATTCTCGCGTTTTAGCACTCAACCTGCTTGGTTTTACAAATAATATTACTTTAAATAAGACAAACAATAAACTATCATTTGTGTATCTTAAATGAATATAATTTACTCACATTTATTCGTGCAATCCTTACATAATTGGAGTTCTGTGTTCCATATACAAATATATTTCTGGAACCTTTCACATTAGCGTTTTATTTTCAAGTCCCTTTTGCTAAAGTAATCCCTACATCTTTTGTATCCCGTTTTTCTACAATTTTGGCATTGTTTCCTTTTTCTGAGGTAGTTTCTGATGATGTATCAAAAGATGGTTTCTTAGTAGGCGCTCGATAATCACTTGTATTTTCAGGAATTTTATTTATAATATTTTTCAACGCCACTCTGACGTTGGTTCTAAACTTCCCTTTTATCCATTTTGTTCCACTTTTACCGAGGTAATATTCTCTATTTTCCGGAGAATCGAGACTTTATGAACTTTCTTCATCAATTTCATCACATATTCTTCAGCCAGTTCAATTGTTTACTCATCACAATGAACATCATAAACTCCAATATCCTCTTAATATTCACTAAAAATCTAAATCATCGGTAGAAACTGTCTCAAGCAAAGAAAAAAGCCGCCATATCGACCAATCGAACGGAATCCACAGCCAAAACTGACACCTCTACCGGCACGCGCGCGGGTATCTCATACCCAAAAGCCTCATTTCCCGGAAACCGCGTATTCCTGAATTCTTATCTAACCTTGAAACTTAAAGAATGTGACCTTGAACTCAGCTACACGAGACCCCACACATTTTGAAAAAAAGGGGGGAACGCTATGAGATTAAGAATGCGCGCCTGGGTATGACATACCCAGTGCGAGTGCTCCCGGGTTAAATATAAAAACTTATTCACTTCAAAACTAAAAACTTAACTAAAAATTTTGTTAAAAATAAAAACTTAACTGGAAATTTTGTTAAAAATTAAGATACATGCAGAAAAATAATTTAATACTTTGTTAAAAATAAAAACGAACACAGAAAAACTTTCACTGAAAAACTAAAATCTTTGTTAAATATAAAAACTTATTCACTTCGAAACTAAAACTTAACTAAAAATTTTGTTAAAAATAAAAACTTAACTAAAAATTTTGTTAAAAATTAAGTCACATGTAGAAAAATAACTTAATACTTTGTTAAAAACGAACACTGAAAAACTTTCTCTGAAAAACTAAAATCTTTGTTAAATATAAAAACTTATTCACTTCGAAACTAAAAACTTAACTAAAAATTTTGTTAAAAATAAAAACTTAACTAAAAATTTTGTTAAAAATAAAAACTTAACTGAAAATTTTGTTAAAAATTAAGGTACATGCAGAAAAATAACTTAATACTTTGTTAAAAATAAAAACGAACACAGAAAAAACTTTACAAGAAATGAAAACTTATACACTGAATAATTAAAATCTTTGTTAAATATAAAAACTTAACTGAAAATTTTGTTAAAAATAAAAACTTCACTGAAAATTTTGTTAAAAATTAAGACAAATGCTGAAAAATAACTCATTACTTTGCTAAAAGTAAAAATGAACACAGAAAAAACTTTACAAGAAATGAAAACTTATACACTGAAAAACTAAAGTCTTTGTTAAAAATAACAACTTAACTGAAAATTTTGTTAAAAATTAAGACACATGTAGAAAAATAACTTAATACTTTGTTAAAAATAAAAACGAACACAGAAAAACTTTCACTGAAAAACTAAAATCTTTGTTAAATATAAAAACTTATTCATTTCGAAACTAAAAACTTAACTAAAAATTTTGTTAAAAATAAAAACTTAACTGGAAATTTTGTTAAAAATTAAGATATATGCAGAAAAATAACTTAATACTTTGTTAAAAATAAAAACGAATACAGAAAAAACTTTACAAGAAATGAAAACTTATACACTGAAAAATTAAAATCTTTGTTAAATATAAAAACTTATTCACTTCGAAACTAAAAACTTAACTAAAAATTTTGTTAAAAATAAAAACTTAACTGGAAATTTTGTTAAAAATTAAGATACATGCAGAAAAATAATTTAATACTTTGTTAAAAATAAAAACGAACACAGAAAAACTTTCACTGAAAAACTAAAATCTTTGTTAAATATAAAAACTTATTCACTTCGAAACTAAAAACTTAACTAAAAATTTTGTTAAAAATAAAAACTTAACTGGAAATTTTGTTAAAAATTAAGATACATGCAGAAAAATAATTTAATACTTTGTTAAAAATAAAAACGAACACAGAAAAACTTTCACTGAAAAACTAAAATCTTTGTTAAATATAAAAACTTATTCACTTCGAAACTAAAACTTAACTAAAAATTTTGTTAAAAATAAAAACTTAACTGAAAATTTTGTTAAAAATTAAGGTACATGCTGAAAAATAACTTAATACTTTGTTAAAAATAAAAACGAACACAGAAAAAACTTTAACAAGAAATGAAAACTTATACACTGAATAATTAAAATCTTTGTTAAATATAAAAACTTAACTGAAAATTTTGTTAAAAATAAAAACTTCACTGAAAATTTTGTTAAAAATTAAGACAAATGCTGAAAAATAACTCATTACTTTGCTAAAAGTAAAAATGAACACAGAAAAAACATTACAAGAAATGAAAACTTATACACTGAAAAACTAAAGTCTTTGTTAAATATAAAAAACGTATTCACTACGAAACTGAAAACTTTGTTTGAAATGAACTAGAAAACGAAAAACTTTACACAAGAAATGAAAACTTATACAGTAAAAAACTAAAATCTTTGTTAAAAATAAAAGCTTAACTGAAAATTTTGTTAAAAAATTAAGAAAAATGCAGAAAAATAACTTAATACTTTGTTAAATGTAAAAACTTAAAAGCTACAAAACTAAAATATCTGTTTAAAATAAATAAAAACTTACAAGAAATTTTACAAGAAATAAAAATTTACACTAAAGATTTTACCAAAAAGAAATTATTACGAAAAACTTTAACAGAAAGAAAAACTTAAAAACCATAAAACTAAAAACTTTGTTAAAAATAAAGGCAAATGCAGAAAATAACTTAATACTTTGTTAAATATTAAAACTTAGAAACTATGAAACGAAAAACTTTACCATAAATAAAAACGTATACACTACAAAACTAAAATATTTGTTAAAAATAAAATAAAAACTTTGAAAAAATTTTACAAGAAATAAAAAGTTACACTAAAAACTTTATCAAAAAGAAATACTTCGGGTTAAAAATAAATAAAAACTTTGAAAAATTTTACAAGAAATAAAAATTTACACTAAAAACTTTACCAAAAAGAAATTATTACGAAAAACTTTAACAAAAGAAAAACCTAAAAACTATAAAACCAAAAACTTTGTTAAAAATCAAGACAAACGCAGAAAAATAACTTAATACTTTGTTCAATATAAAAACTTAGAACCTATAAAACTAAAAACTTTGCTAAAAATAAAAACTTTAGGAAAACTTTGTTAAAAATAAAGAAATCAATACAGAAAATTTAAAAAATAAATAAAAACTTTGAAAAAATATTACAAGAAATAAAAAATAACACTAAAAACTTTATCAAAAAGAGATACTTACAAATTATAAACTAAAAACTTTGTTAAAAATAAAATAAAATTGAAAAGTTACACTAAAAAACTAAAAACTTTATCAAAAATAAATACTTCTTGTTAAAAAAAATATACTTTAAAAAATTTGAACAAGAAATACACTAAAAACTTTACCAATAACACCCATACTTTGTTAAAATTAGAAGACAGATAGATTCACGTCCTCCTTTCATTGGGACCCTTTTTTAATTATTATGTAAAACGTGGGTTGAAAAACTTAAAAGTACTATTTTTAAATTTCCTTCATTAAGAAGGAGTTTTCAGCCCACCGAGTTTTCATAATAAAAAAAGGGTCTCAACGAAAAGGGGACGTGAATCTATCTGTCTTCTAATTTTAACAAAGTATGGGTGTTATTGGTAAAGTTTTTAGTGTATTTCTTGTTCAAATTTTTTAAAGTATATTTTTTTTAACAAGAAGTATTTATTTTTGATAAAGTTTTTAGTTTTTTAGTGTAACTTTTCAATTTTATTTTATTTTTAACAAAGTTTTTAGTTTATAATTTGTAAGTATCTCTTTTTGATAAAGTTTTTAGTGTTATTTTTTATTTCTTGTAATATTTTTTCAAAGTTTTTATTTATTTTTAAAATTTTCTGTATTGATTTCTTTATTTTTAACAAAGTTTTCCTAAAGTTTTTATTTTTAGCAAAGTTTTTAGTTTTATAGGTTCTAAGTTTTTATATTGAACAAAGTATTAAGTTATTTTTCTGCGTTTGTCTTGATTTTTAACAAAGTTTTTGGTTTTATAGTTTTTAGGTTTTTCTTTTGTTAAAGTTTTTCGTAATAATTTCTTTTTGGTAAAGTTTTTAGTGTAAATTTTTATTTCTTGTAAAATTTTTCAAAGTTTTTATTTATTTTTAACCCGAAGTATTTCTTTTTGATAAAGTTTTTAGTGTAACTTTTTATTTCTTGTAAAATTTTTTCAAAGTTTTTATTTTATTTTTAACAAATATTTTAGTTTTGTAGTGTATACGTTTTTATTTATGGTAAAGTTTTTCGTTTCATAGTTTCTAAGTTTTAATATTTAACAAAGTATTAAGTTATTTTCTGCATTTGCCTTTATTTTTAACAAAGTTTTTAGTTTTATGGTTTTTAAGTTTTTCTTTCTGTTAAAGTTTTTCGTAATAATTTCTTTTTGGTAAAATCTTTAGTGTAAATTTTTATTTCTTGTAAAATTTCTTGTAAGTTTTTATTTATTTTAAACAGATATTTTAGTTTTGTAGCTTTTAAGTTTTTACATTTAACAAAGTATTAAGTTATTTTTCTGCATTTTTCTTAATTTTTTAACAAAATTTTCAGTTAAGCTTTTATTTTTAACAAAGATTTTAGTTTTTTACTGTATAAGTTTTCATTTCTTGTGTAAAGTTTTTCGTTTTCTAGTTCATTTCAAACAAAGTTTTCAGTTTCGTAGTGAATACGTTTTTTATATTTAACAAAGACTTTAGTTTTTCAGTGTATAAGTTTTCATTTCTTGTAATGTTTTTTCTGTGTTCATTTTTACTTTTAGCAAAGTAATGAGTTATTTTTCAGCATTTGTCTTAATTTTTAACAAAATTTTCAGTGAAGTTTTTATTTTTAACAAAATTTTCAGTTAAGTTTTTATATTTAACAAAGATTTTAATTATTCAGTGTATAAGTTTTCATTTCTTGTTAAAGTTTTTTCTGTGTTCGTTTTTATTTTTAACAAAGTATTAAGTTATTTTTCTGCATGTACCTTAATTTTTAACAAAATTTTCAGTTAAGTTTTTATTTTTAACAAAATTTTTAGTTAAGTTTTAGTTTCGAAGTGAATAAGTTTTTATATTTAACAAAGATTTTAGTTTTTCAGTGAAAGTTTTTCTGTGTTCGTTTTTATTTTTAACAAAGTATTAAATTATTTTTCTGCATGTATCTTAATTTTTAACAAAATTTCCAGTTAAGTTTTTATTTTTAACAAAATTTTTAGTTAAGTTTTTAGTTTCGAAGTGAATAAGTTTTTATATTTAACAAAGATTTTAGTTTTTCAGTGAAAGTTTTTCTGTGTTCGTTTTTATTTTTAACAAAGTATTAAATTATTTTTCTGCATGTATCTTAATTTTTAACAAAATTTCCAGTTAAGTTTTTATTTTTAACAAAATTTTTTAGTTAAGTTTTT
This sequence comes from Tetragnatha versicolor, assembly GCA_024610705.1. Classification (NCBI taxonomy): domain Eukaryota; kingdom Metazoa; phylum Arthropoda; class Arachnida; order Araneae; family Tetragnathidae; genus Tetragnatha; species Tetragnatha versicolor. The sequence goes on from JANDEH010000062.1 coordinate 603,674, forward strand.
AGTTTCGAAGTGAATAAGTTTTTATATTTAACAAAGATTTTAATTTTTCAGTGTATAAGTTTTCATTTCTTGTAAAGTTTTTTCTGTATTCGTTTTTATTTTTAACAAAGTATTAAGTTATTTTTCTGCATATATCTTAATTTTTAACAAAATTTCCAGTTAAGTTTTTATTTTTAACAAAATTTTTAGTTAAGTTTTTAGTTTCGAAATGAATAAGTTTTTATATTTAACAAAGATTTTAGTTTTTCAGTGAAAGTTTTTCTGTGTTCGTTTTTATTTTTAACAAAGTATTAAGTTATTTTTCTACATGTGTCTTAATTTTTAACAAAATTTTCAGTTAAGTTGTTATTTTTAACAAAGACTTTAGTTTTTCAGTGTATAAGTTTTCATTTCTTGTAAAGTTTTTTCTGTGTTCATTTTTACTTTTAGCAAAGTAATGAGTTATTTTTCAGCATTTGTCTTAATTTTTAACAAAATTTTCAGTGAAGTTTTTATTTTTAACAAAATTTTCAGTTAAGTTTTTATATTTAACAAAGATTTTAATTATTCAGTGTATAAGTTTTCATTTCTTGTAAAGTTTTTTCTGTGTTCGTTTTTATTTTTAACAAAGTATTAAGTTATTTTTCTGCATGTACCTTAATTTTTAACAAAATTTTCAGTTAAGTTTTTATTTTTAACAAAATTTTTAGTTAAGTTTTTATTTTTAACAAAATTTTTAGTTAAGTTTTTAGTTTCGAAGTGAATAAGTTTTTATATTTAACAAAGATTTTAGTTTTTCAGAGAAAGTTTTTCAGTGTTCGTTTTTAACAAAGTATTAAGTTATTTTTCTACATGTGACTTAATTTTTAACAAAATTTTTAGTTAAGTTTTTATTTTTAACAAAATTTTTAGTTAAGTTTTAGTTTCGAAGTGAATAAGTTTTTATATTTAACAAAGATTTTAGTTTTTCAGTGAAAGTTTTTCTGTGTTCGTTTTTATTTTTAACAAAGTATTAAATTATTTTTCTGCATGTATCTTAATTTTTAACAAAATTTCCAGTTAAGTTTTTATTTTTAACAAAATTTTTAGTTAAGTTTTTAGTTTTGAAGTGAATAAGTTTTTATATTTAACAAAGATTTTAATTTTTCAGTGTATAAGTTTTCATTTCTTGTAAAGTTTTTTCTGTATTCGTTTTTATTTTTAACAAAGTATTAAGTTATTTTTCTGCATGTATCTTAATTTTTAACAAAATTTCCAGTTAAGTTTTTATTTTTAACAAAATTTTTAGTTAAGTTTTTATTTTTAAAAAAATTTTTAGTTAAGTTTTTAGTTTCGAAGTGAATAAGTTTTTATATTTAACAAAGATTTTAGTTTTTCAGTGAAAGTTTTTCTGTGTTCGTTTTTATTTTTAACAAAGTATTAAGTTATTTTTCTACATGTGTCTTAATTTTTAACAAAATTTTCAGTTAAGTTGTTATTTTTAACAAAATTTTTAGTTAAGTTTTTATTTTTAACAAAGATTTTAGTTTCTCAGTGTATAAGTTTTCATTTCTTGTAAAGTTTTTCTGTGTTCGTTTTTATTTTTAACAAAGTATTAAGTTATTTTTCAGCATTTGTCTTAATTTTTAACGAAATTTTCAGTTAAGTTTTTATTTTTAGCAGAGTTTTTAGTTTTTCTTTTAGATTCTGTAATAATTTTCTTGGTTTTTATAATGTATGTTTCCTTTTGAGTCTTGTTTCCCCTTTAATTTTTATTAGAATAGTTTAATTTTCCTTATGGATTATAGATGAAAGAAGGCTTTAGGTAAGAGAAAACATTATATCCATAAAGGATTTCTTTCATAAGTTAGTTTATATGTATTATATTGTTTGCTTTAGTGAATAATATAAATTGTTAGTGAAAATGTACAGCAGAGGGTAAAATTCTTGTAGAGCAAGTATAGCCGATGGGTTAAAAAAGTTATTATTTTCAAAAAAAGGGTTGAAAATGATCAATGTAACCATTCCATGAATTGAAAAATAATCAAAGCAGTTCTCTTTAGTATAGAAAAAATATTACATGTTTAATAAATATAGTAAAAGTTATGAATAAAATGAATGTTTATAGTGTATGTTCTATAGTGGTAGCCTAATAACGTACTTTAAATAAAAGGTTAATGATTGAAATTTTTTCAACTGTTGGGAAAATCGTTTTACAATTTTTGTATAAAAATTTAAAAACTCTCTCATTTATACAATGCTTTCAGAAAAAAGAGTAATGGAATAGTTTTTGTTTAGGGGATTAATCATATATTCTCACGTTTAAATCTAGAAAAAGGTACTATGCGAATAAAATAAGTAATATCTTCAATTGAACTATAGTAAAATTAATGGATTTATCATTTTTAACTTGAATGATTCTAACATTCTATGAAAAAAAAATCAACTCCTCGAACAGAATTCGTAATAAAAGTATATTTTATTTAAAAAAAAAGCTTAAAATATTGAAGATCTTATCCAATATGAACATAATTAGTAATTTTTAATCGAAGTTGTAAAATAATTCCCCCAATAGGATAACGTATTATATGTCAAGTGGTCTGAAAATGCTTGCATTGAAAATGCATTCTCAATTTTTCAAAGTATCCTTTCCTGATCAAAGTAAAATAAAAATAATTCCACCAATAGGATAACGTATTAGATGTCTGGTTGTATGATAATGTTCGATCATTCTCAATTTTTCAAAGCATCCTTTCTGGTGAAAATACTGTATTTTCAAAGTTAAGGATTGTGATAGGATAAGCATTTTGTGTCAAACTGTAACTAAAGTGAATATTGAACTGTAAATTTAACGAAATAGAAATGATTGTAATGAAAATATATATATATCTTTTGAAAACCCTCTCCCCTTGGTATTGCGGGAAAAGATGCAATCGCTATCAATCCCATTGGAGGTTACCCCGTTATCGCCACACATATTGCTCTGTGAAAGGTAAGAGGGGCGGTTCACCCGTGCATTGTTAAGGGAGTCTCAATGACAGGTGAGTAGTGCAGTCTACATTTTTGAGTTTGTGATTGTCTTGGTCTTTTATTCCGGTATGCAAATTTAATAGGTGATATATTACAGCGGTTAGTTTGTTCATTAACCTTATAATTTTATGTAAAATAACTTAAACTGTTAATTAACCTTTGTTAACAACTTTAACTATCAATTAATGTTATCTTAAAATAATTTAGAAAGTCACAATTTAGCTTCTTTTTGTTGCATGTGTTCTAGAGCCTCAATATAGTGGAAGAGCTGCAATTTGTCCATATTACAGTTAAACAGCTGTTACAGTTTGTTAGTAGTAACTGTTAATAGTAAAATAACTTCCTGTTGTGTCTTAGTGGTAAAGTCCCAATACAGTGGTGGAGCTGCAATTTGCTAATTTTATCCATATTATAGTTAAATAGTGGTTACAGTTTGTTATTAGTAAATAACTTTAATAGTAACTTAAATAGTAACTGTTAATAGAAAAATAACTTTAACTTCCTGCTGTGTCATAGTGGTAAAGCCTCAATATAGCGGTGGAGCTGTAAAGTACCTTCACATTTTGTCCAATTTAGTGGTAGAGCCGATATTTAGTGGCAGAGTCGCAATTTAGTAGAATGCGCAGGTATCCGCAATTTAGTAGAATGGGCAGGTATCCGAAATTTGGAAGAATGGGCAGGAGCCCCAAACTAGTAGATTGGGAAGGGAATCGCAATTTGGTAGATTGGGAAGGTGCCACAGATCTGCCGGCGCAGGTAACTCCTAATTATCCTCTTCCCGTTTTAGCCAAGAGCCCCTTTCCACCGGAGCAGGGATCATTTTCCGCCGGCGCAACCAACGCAACTTTATCCGGAGCAGGAGTCACAGATCTGCCGGCGCAGGAGTCACAGATCTGCCGGCGCAACCGGAGCAGGTGTCACAGATCTGCCGGCGCAACCGGCGCAACCATTGCGGATTGCGCCGGCTGTCGCAGAACACCCATTTTTCCCCTACTAGGGACCATTAGCAATGAGGCTGAAGATAATAGGGAAGCTCAAGAGCAAATAGATGCTGAAGAGGAAATGGAAACTAAGAATCAGTTGAAAGAGATGTTATGAGAAGCAAAGGGATTTTAATAGAGGTTCGTGAGCAAGGAGGCTGAAAAGAAAAAGGAAGCTCAAGAGCAAAGATATGATGAAGAGAAAAGGGATACTAAGAATCATAGAGGCTTAAGATAAAAGGGATGTTAAGATTCAAATAGTATCTAAGAAACAGAGATATGCTAGTGAGCGAAGAGGCTGAACAGAATTGTGAAGCTCAAGAGCAGAAAAGAGATGCTGAAGAGGAAATTAATGCTAAGAATCATAGAGGTTCAAGTTGAAAAGGATGCTAAGAGGCAAAGCGAATCTAAGAAACAAATAGAGGTTAGTGAGCAAAGAGACTGAAAAGCAGAGGGAAGCTCAAGAGCAAAGAGATGCTGAAGAGGAAATTAACTCTTAGAATCATACAGGGTTGAAAGAGATGCTAAAAGGCAAAGATGTTTTAATAGAGGTTCGTCAACAAAGAGGCTGTAGAGAAGAGGAAAGCTCAAGAGCAAAGAGAATGTAAAGAGAAAGGAGATGCTGGGACAGGGCGGTCCGTGAAAAATCGTAATTAAGGCTATGTGGCCCTCTAATTTCTTCGAGTGGGAAATGAATGTTTTAAATGGAAGTATCGAAACACCGTTCCGGCACGTTACGGCATAAACCAAGCGCTCATTATAGCATTTATTTAAAGATAATAACCTTTGAGTATTTCTTTTAAAAATTATTTCAAAGATGAAAATAAAAAGAAACACCCTAATAAAGATTCCGATATTTAAAGAAAGTGTGATTTAAATGAAGAAAGCTCATGACAGTGAAATTCGAGATGTAGCCTCCTGAGCAGAGCGTACATTTTCACAAAAAAAATAAGCGAACAAACTTTGTGAGATCCGAAAGAAAACTTCTTGGAGAAGGAGAGGATGCCCGATTCGAAGTCGAGCAACAAACAAAGCGAAGAAGAAGAGGAACAACAGCAGCAGCGAAGGATCACTCGGATTACCGAAACGGACACCTCCCGTCACCCAACCCTCCCCACCCACCCACCACCCGAAAAAGAACCGAAGGAAGGAGAAGAAAGAACGGAACACAAAAAGACCTCCGGCTAACTGGAATTATGAGCGCAGGCTGCGCTGACGTCACAACAACCAGCCCCGCCCAGCGAAAGGCGCGATTGGCCGGCGGGCCGGGAGAGGCCGACCCGTCTCTCCTCCGCTCAACTCAAACGTCGCCCGGGCGTAGTTTGTTTGGCATCTTCCCCTCTCCTCCATCCACGCGGTCGCCGTCAGCCACGTGCTGCTTCTTCTAAAAGAGCTGCTGGTGCAATGGATCAGGGGATCCCGTCCCCGGCCGGCGGAATGCCCTCGCCGCGGTCGCTGCAGACGCCGCCCAACCTCGACAACATGACCGAGGGGGTGGTCAGCCCCAAGCAACACCAACAACAACAGGCGATGAACTTGCTGGGCTCGCCGGGGTCTTCGGTGGGACGGTCGTCGTCCGTGAGCCCCCCAGGGCCGGCGCTGTCGCTGGTGACCAGCAAGCCCTACCAGCCGCCCCCGCCGCCGCACCGGCCGCTGATGTCGGCGCCGATGGCGCCCCTTGGCTACCACCGGCACCCGGCGGCTTCTCCGCCCGGCATCGCCGCCGATATGACCACCAACGACTGCCGGCTGATCGACTACCGCGGCGCCAAGATCGCCGCTTTCCTCGTGCACGGGGACTACCTGCTGTGCCTGCCGCAGGCCTTCGAACTCTTCCTGAAGCACCTGGTGGGGGGCCTGCACACTGTGTACACCAAGCTGAAGAGGCTGGACATCACCCCCATCGTGTGCAACGTGGAGCAGGTGCGCATCCTCAGGGGTCTGGGGGCCATCCAGCCAGGGGTCAACCGATGCAAGCTACTCTCTTGCAAGGACTTTGACGCCCTCTACAAAGACTGCACGACCGCCAGGTACGACAACACCACTCTCCCTTTCGTTTGTGTCGCGTACACCACCCCGCCTAAAACGCCTATCTACTTGTTTGGTCATTTATGCCATTTGGAGACGCTAAAGAGCTGTGTGAAAAACATATTGCCCCTTTCTTGCCTTTTCTTGGAGAAACTGGGCATGTGGGTTGACCGTTGACCATTTTTCCTAAGTACACTCTCAAAACGATTGTATCAAAATTGAGTAAAAAGTACTCAAATTTGAATACATGAATATACTCATTCTGAAATGTGCATACTCAAAAATGAAACATCGTGAGCTCATTTTTGAGTTCAAGCTCAAGATGTTTCATTTTTGAGTATGCACATTTTCAGAAATGAGTATATTCATGTATTCAAATTTGAGTAGGTACTTATTGGATCGGAGCCTTTTTGAGTACTTTTTACTCAATTTTGATACAATCGTTTTAAGAGTGTAATGTTCCATGAAAATGACAGGAACATCATTACCGTAAAATACTGGTTTAGGACCGTGAAAGTAAATGCACTTTTGGAGGGAGTCAGGGTCACAGGGCATATTAATTTTTGAGGTATTGTTACCAACTTTTTGGTTTATAAAACTACTTTTATAGGGCCTTATACAATGTGCCAACTTATTGAAAACTAATGTTGGTACATGATACAGTCTGCTAAAAGTTGGTATGAGTACAAAAAGTTGATATCTCAACTCCAAAGGTTGGCAAGACTGGCAATACATGTGCTGCTGCACCTTATACCAGAGCAGGCAACCGCAATAAGATTCAAGGCATAGTAGATCTGTGAAAACTCCTGTTCTTGAAAACTTCTGAGAATTTTTTTAAAAACTGAGGTATAAAAAGCAGATTGGCGGTTTTTGGCATGGTGGTAACGATATGCGAGCAACTACTCCGAATGACATTAACTAAATCCACCAAAACCACTATTTTGAGGGTTTCCTCTGTGTTGTTCAAATGGAGAACAGATTTTTGGGGCTTCTCTTATAAGTCAACTATCCAGATAGTTTTAACAGTTTTGCACAGAAAGATACCTTGCATGGAATACGTACGTAGAAAATGCCCAGAAAACTCCACATCTACCGACTACTTTTATTTTCGAAATATGCGACGTTCTATCCGATAATAACTTAATTAGTTCATTTTAAGGGGATACGCATCCACGCGCAGTGGATATTTTTAACATCCTAGTTAGCAAACATATCAAATAACCATTTCAACGTGCTCCATGAACTTTTTTTAACTGTAATCTGTATATGACGTCATACCTTTTTTTCCTGACGTCACGATTTTTTACGGGTCATAGAGATCATAAGGGCATTTTTTATGCACTCCACGCAAGGAATCTATCTTTGAGCGGACCTGTTGAAACACTTTGTGGATCATTTGACTTAAGGAGATAACCAAACTTGAATGAAAGATATCAAAGAGGAAACTTAACTTTACATTATCCTTAAATTTTGAGTTTTTGCTGGACTTAGGATATATAGTCATTCTGAGTTGGTTCATACGTACCCCAAAACTGGTCTAACACGAGGCATAACCTTTCATACCTACAACCAACAGTCCCCTCAGCAAAGTTTGGTCGTTGGGAAATGTGGTTAACATTTAAAGTATTTCAAAAAGTAGAACAAAATTTCACACATTTTGGACCAACTTTTACTCCTTAACCCATTGTCTTGCTTCTTCAAACAAGGTCTGATTTTTTGCAGTTAGGATTGTGAAATCTATAAAAAATATTCCTGCTATAATTCTCCTTATAAAGAGAGAGGAATAAGGGAGCCTATAGAGGCTAAATTTAGTATAAATAACCAGGGCTTGATTTCAGCCGGAACGTCGTTCCGGAACCTCTTTTTCTGAAAAAAATTTAATTTTCTAAAGTTCAGTCCGTTTGAAAATGAAATATTGAGAGTCACGTCGCATCAAATTTGGCAAAATGTGTTGTACCTTGCCAAATCTTAAATTCTACAATTTTTAGACTTTAACTATGCATTCTCTCTTTTCCTTAAATTTGACAAAATCAACAACACTAATGGTTCATTGATGATATAAGCCGTACTGCCTCCTTTAAGATACACCCTGTTGTAAAAAAAATACAACCCTCTGTACAAAAAAGTGTATAAAAATTCATCTTATACACAATAATTAAGTTAGAACACTCTTTCTAATATAGTACAACACATTTGAATTTATTTTGTAAATTTAAATTTGAAAATAAATTATTAAATTTTGTATCAAAAAGTATTAGCTTTTTTAAGTTTTTAGACAAATAATTTTACCGTTCCGGTACCTCTTTTTGTAGAAATCGAGCCCTGTAAAATAACTATTAGTAAAACATAATAACATTTAAAACTTTAACGATGAATAATAACTTAAAAAAATAATAATAAATAAATAATAACGTTTTTACCAACACAAATGATTTTACTATCCTAATAACTGGTGTAGGTAAACTTGTGTTCGTTTGGTTCTGAGGTACAGGTTAATAGCTTTAAAAATAATGCTTAAGATCTCTCTACATTTTACAACTATTTTTTCTTGGTTCTCAGCCTTTTTACAGCAGCATATTGAATAATTTCAAACTAAAGTTGTTAGTTAAACGACAGTGGAAATAAGATGATAAACCTTGCGAAACATGGGCAGATAAAAAAAAAGAATATCATAGTCATAAAGGAATGACAGGAACCCAGAAAACTAGATTGATACTAAAGGTCTAAATTAGGCTTAGGTTCTATTAGACTCTTTATGTTATCCTCGTAAGTAACTTAAATGAATGTTATTATGTTGTGATACTAAAGATTGATAGCCATCACATCAGAAGTAAACACATAGTTTTTGCGTCTTAAATCCGCAAACAATTGGTGGAAGAGAGCATGTTCATAAAAACTTCTAAAAAGCAGCTATTCCTATCTTTAACTTTGTGGAATTTGAAATTAATACTGCTTATTAAGAATAAATAATGCGGGGGTTTGATTCAAGATTAATACATGTAACAAAGTTTTCCCGCTGATTCCCGATATACTAATCTAATAAGTATTTCATCACTAACCAAAACCTCATGCAGCATGTGTTTTTCTTGATACTTTTCTATCCCTAGTATCCCTTACAAACGGTATCATGCGAGATATAGTGAAAATGAAGATACGTGCACTTAGATATATTTTCAATAGTTAACTGAACTTCAATAAGTTTTTGAGGAGAGTACACACTTTTGTTATTTCTCTTGTCTAATGTAAATGATAAACTTAGATACAGTCGTAATAATAGTTGGTACTTATAAACTAATGTTATTAGATCACATAATAATTATTAGAAAAATATTCTTAATGCTACACAAAAAGAAGAAAGAGCATTTCCAAAAAATATAACTATTAAATTATAATTTTCTAGTTAATTATATAGTTATTTTCTCAGAAAGCCTTATACTATTTTTAACATAAGAATTTGAATTAATTATTTACTAATAGTAGACAGACACCAATTAAAAAGAAAAAGAAGGAAATTGTTTGATATTAAGAGTTAATTTATCTTAAACATTTAAACATATCAAATTACCATCAGTTATCATCATTACATGTTTAAGTTAATGCTGAAGGATAAAAAAATACCCTATGTGATAAATTTAGTTGGTTCTTATAAAATTTTGGAAATGGTTAAAACTGAAGATAAAATATTTTCCACTTTTAAAAATTACTACATATTATTAAAAATAATGTTTTCCCATAAAACAGGAAGGGACTTGTGTTTTAAAAATATAAGTTTAAAATAATAATAATAATTTATTAACAATAAATAAATAATAATATACAAACACACAAAAGAAAAGAAAAAGAAATAATACATATTGTTCACTAAGGGGCCAAGGGCCCTTTCAAGTGTTATATTTATTTATAATTGTAAATATATTTAATATTTACCAAGTAAATATATTTATTATTTTGATATTTTTTACCAATTATTGTTTAAATTTCTTAGTGATTTTTAGTTTTTAGAAAACATGTGAAAAATTGTATTTAAAAAATAACATTTTGATAGCTGACAGTAAATTTTACCCCCAGTTTTAACTTTAGGTATTCTTTAATTATTCATCAACTTGGGATTTGTTGATTTGAAGTATTTAATATTGAAATTTCTTTATATTTTTTACATTTGCTTTCTTTGAATTTAAACCTATGCACATGCAGTTTTAGCTGTATTCTTTTATTACCGATTAAAACAAGAAATCTTATCGAAATTAAATTACATTACAAAAGGTTTTGCATGTAGTTAATTATTATATTATTATTTTAAATGTTTGAGGAGCTAAAAACTTTGTGGAAGTCTTTCTCTTTTAGAATACATTACATTAGATATTAAATTGAAAAAGTTTCTTAGTCTAAGTTCCTTAGTTAACTACACTTTGAAATTTATTTCAGAAATTAATTTTTTATTAGTATTTGTTCTGTGAACTTTTAATTATCACGTGTTCAATTATCATGTCCATATTATCAGATAAATGGAGGGATGATTGTTTTTAAGGTAAACAATTAAAACACAAATAACTATTACAGGAATTTATAAAAAAAGTTATTTACCATATCTTGACCCTTTAAAAACTTTCTTACATGACAAACTAGGGTTATTTACTAGAACCATGAAAAGATCTGATCAAGAATTAATGTAAAATGGTAAAATTTTCCAATCAATCACAAACAGAGAGGAAAACAAGAAATAATTCGTAAGTTTGTTGCTAAATATCTGCATTTCATTTCGCCATTATTGCAAGCTAATTTTATTTAAAAGCAATTTTTTAGCAGGATAAAAATATTTTTTGCTAACTTTATATCAGATGGATGATATTGACTTCAGTGAATAAAAGTGAACTTTCAAAAAGCCGGCAAATCAATTTCAAATTGTTTTATGTCACAAACCCCTTAAAACCACGGAAAGAAAAAAAAACAGAATTAAAATAAATATTGTATGCGCATTGCGCAATGCCTCTCATTTACACTCGTAGCCCTTATCCCCCCTTCAACCCTCCCCCGACCGGCGGGTTCTTCAACCGGCCATGACTAACAAGTAGCATTTACCACAATTGTACGATTTTGTGTGCATATAATACAACACCCGATTCCCACTAACCGTTTAAGAGAAGAGGTAAAACAATCGGGTTCTCAAAGGAATCATTAGATGATTTTTATCCACAGAACTTCTCTTTTTGAGCCCCCATTATCACCATCGCGAGGCAGGCCCATTACCCAGATTTAATTCGTTCCTTTTGCTGCGGTTCCAATTTCGAAGGCGATTTTCTCTCGCCCCCTTGTTTGGTCTACCTTTATATTTCATACTTACCGTCTTTTTTTTCTACTTCGTATATTCCATGACCCTGAGATTGTGCTGCCGATTTGCTACTACTGCTGTGGGTTCCAAGAAATGATTTACACTCTTGATTGCCGTTTCTCGCCACGCGCGCATGCATCTGTTTCATGTTGGAAACGAATCAACGACGTAACATCGACGTCGTCCGGACGAAATTGTGTGTTCAAACTCCACTAGTTGGACTCGAAAGCCTGTCTGTCGTTAGATAAACGGAAAGCTGTTTTCGTTCTTTGTATAGAGTAAACATGCATTTTCATCCACTTATGTGCTTTGAATAGGAGATGATTTTGAAATTGAATTCTTGGAGGTATTGAAAAGCTCACATTTCTTTTAACTCGTTAGATATGAGAAGCTTATAACTACTCGCTTGCATTATTTCAAAGATACAATAAAAGTGTCATCCAAATAGCTAGTCTTTTTCTATTATTCTTACGATAGGCTTAGTATTTTCAAGTCGTCGTTCTTATCCAGTTTAGTTTTATATTGCTCGTTTTCAATATTGGATTAATGTAATCCTAAGCAGAAAGGGGTGATGTTTTGTATTGAACTAATTGGGAACAGTTCCATGATTTTGAACGAAATTCGATATTAATTCAACTCGTGTACAGGTTTTTAAAATTACACATCTTGAAAAATTTTAAAGCACCATTACATAATATAAAAGGAAAGTTTCCCATGAAAAACAAATAAAAATAATGTATATAGCATGTATTACTGTATATCCCAATCACCTATACCCGTTATTTAAAACTTTTTAAGCCTTTGCCAATTTCAAGGAATGATTTAACATTGTGCGTGGAATTACTTTTGAAATATTTTAGAATTAATCTTGGAGATCATTTTATTCAATAATTCTCACAACACTCATCTATTGTAGATAATTGATAGATTGTAGCTATATAAGTGATTACACCACTGATTAATAATTGTAAAATACTTAATTAAGGACGAAGATATTATGCATCTAGCATCCTAGATCTTTGGCTCCCGACTGGGGGTTGCTACATTTCTCAGAGGGTTTAGATCTTTGGATGTGGTGAGTATTTTATCTCCCTTTTGGGGACTCACCACACTATATAACTGAGATAAAGAAAGGAACAAGTCATATTTTTGAGTATAAGTTCCTACTCATGACTAGAGAGCTAAGCTTGGAGATTCTTTTAAACACGAACTTTCAATTTGTCATTTTTATTTACATATTCCCACTTTTAAACTGACGATTCAAACATGTTACTATCATCCACATCTGGTTAAATCATGAGAGCTCTTCAGTACAGTCACACTACAGCGGTTTTCCCGCTTGGTTTTATCCCCGCAAAAGCCGCGTATACGGCCGGACGAACACGACAGATCAATTCGATAAACCTCCATCATCAACAGGAAACAATAGGGAGGCAAAACCCAAAACCCGAATGAAATTAAACCCCACACACAACCCTTTCTCCGTCTGACTCAAAGGGGGGAGACACCCCCCTCAAGGGGGGGCTGCGAAGAACTCAAAACTTTCGAACAGGGATTGACATCGGGCATGGAGCGAATACAGATAAAGGGATCAACTCAGTGAGTCATTGTGGTGAGTTCTGCGCTTTGTTCTTTTTTATTTTTTGCAGAATATTTTTTTTTCGAAAAGGGGGTGAGGAAGGGGTGCAGATGAAAATGAGTCGTAATCAGAGAGGGTAAATGAGGGGTTTTTTCGAAAAGGGGAGGAGGAGGATGGAGAAACAAATGAAATCATATTTTCGTGCGTGAGAGCACCGGGGTGCGACGGGCTTTTCGGCTCTGTCTGACAGGGCAGGATGAGCCTCCATTGTTGTCTATTTTTTCCTCTTGTGTGTTTTCATTAACAGATGTATCTGTTCACAATGGGTATTGGTTTGGGGGAATGACTTGTGTCGACGTGGGGTTTTGATGGAATAATTAGTAACTGCTCCATCAGGGCCGCGTATAGCCATACTGTACTTTGATAGAACCCGAGAAGAAGAAATTATTTTCTTTTCTTCTGCCGTAAAAGAGAATGTCTGAAAGCCGGTTATGCCAACCAGAACGCTAAGAAATTAACAGGGACTTTATAAAAGTACAGTATGGCTATACGTACTTCGTATAGTATAGCCATACTTTGTATAGTATACGTATATACGTATACGATTTAGAAAATTTGCGACTGTACGCACACCACGGAGGAAGGTCATGTAATATTTTTTAACTAGTATTATCAATTAGAAATCTAATTTTAAAGCACAGCCTTTATTTGACAATTACCCCTTTTAAAACTCTATTTACTTAAATTCTAAAAATATTTACAACAATGCAACCAAACTAAAATAAATGAAATTAGTCTGAATACATTAGGTCTCACCGGCGTTTTTTAAATGAACATACTATAGTATTCGCAACATCGCCCACATATTATTTGTTCATCATAAAAAACAAAGTTTATAACACTCAATAAAATTGTTCATTATTATAGTTCCCATCTTCTGTTGACTGTTTCAAAGATGTCTCCAAAAAGTGTGATAGTAATATTGAGTTTAGGTTTTGATGTTGGATAAAAAACTAAAAATAATCCAATGAATCCAAAAATATAGAAAACAAGTTTCGTTTGATGTTTATAGATACTTTTGAGATTTTCAAATCAATCAAATCGGTGCCCATCTCCGTTTCATTAGTCTTTTGGGCCTGGGGTGATAATTACTTAGCTTGTGTCCAGGCCGAACAGCTATCCCGACGCTGGACCCCCAGTTGATTCCCCAAGTGAGCTTGGTCCTCATTTTATCGACCCAAGAAGGATGAAGGACTGAGTTGACCCATAACCAGGCCGAGACCCAAGCAGAGGCCGAGAGTTTGAATATTTTTGAGATTTTGGTCTAATGGTCTACCATGGATTTGAGTCTAATGGTAAATCAGGACCCGACTGTTATCTTAACATGGAAAGGAATTTCAACTTTGACTTGAGTTAAAGTCATGAAAGGGTTTATCTGATATCCAGCTTATTTTTGGATAAGTGTGATTAGATTTCTATACTTAACTGCGAAATTTCTCTATTTTTGTTTAAGATTGCTTGCCAACAGCCTGTTATTTTTTATGATTCAGTTTGTGAAAACACTAGAAGATTCAAAGGGTCATTATCATACTTTATTGACTTTATCAAGCTTAGCTTGGCATACGAATAATCTTCGGCACGAAGTATTTTTATAAGTATTATTCTAATTTAAAATAAAACAACTATAAATTCAGGCAACTGACACCACTACTTTTGTTCTTTACAAAAATCATTTAAAAATACAATACTGCTACAAAAATATCTCTTGAGTTAGTGGAATAATTTTTTGTTCGATTACTTTAAACAAATGGGCTTATTTTTACATTTTTTTCCAAGAATAAGTATGAATTTAATAACATAAAACTATTTCACAACTTTTTAAGCAGTTTTCTTGGAAAAATTGTGAAGTTTAAAGAAATATGGGATAATCTGGTTGCAATGGTCTTCCTTTCAAAGTTACCGTCCCGTCATACAACTGCTAATATATTAATAAATTGAATTATAATTTTGTACAATAAAATTACATAAAGTTTAGAGTTGAATCTTCCGTCTTAGATAAAATCACTCATGCTTTCATATTTCCTTTAATATTCATATTTCCTTTTACTCTAATAAAAGGTAAATTTACTACCAGCCCAGAAGCTCAATTATACTGCTTATTAAATTTTTTATCTCCATTGTTTATAACACATTTACAAGTTGAAACTCAAAATCTCGACGCTAACCCTCTTACAACGATAGTTTTCTACGCGTCAGTGAATTCTAATCTCAAATCTAATACAGGGTAAATGTAATACAAATTATTTACTCTTTATTAATATGGGTGATAACTCCTATGTATCAAGCTCTTGGACTATATCTAAAAGATTCTTGTAATCTTCAATATTATATGCCTTACATTCTCGAATTTGAATATTTCTATTTATAAAAAGTTCGAACACTCTCAAAACGACAGTTCAAAACTGAGTAAAAAATTACTCGAACTGGCTCCGAATCAAATTTACTCAAATTTGAAAACATGAATATACTCATTTCTAAAAATGTGCAGATATTCAAAAATGAAACTTCTTGAGTAAGTGCATGGCATTCTCGTGAATCGGAGTGCGACGGTAGTCACCATGATGTGCTAAGTAGTTTTATAATAATAGTGACTCCAATTAATACGAATGCCATGCACTAACTCAAGAAGTTTCATTTGTGAGTATCTGCACTTTTTCAGAAATGAGTATACTCATATTTTCAAATTTGAGTAAATTGCAATTCAAAATTGAGTAAATGCAAAGAAAAGGAGACACATGGCCATATCATTTTGGGGTGCAAGAAATACGACAAGGAAAGAAGCATATTGTACAAAAGTCTTGATAGTGACTCAAAAAATTATTCAGACATCTTAGATTTTAGCAAATTTTAGCCCATTATCTTCGCTCAATCTTGAGGGATATAATCTCAAAGAATAATTAAATAACCATCTAAAAATAATAAACAAAAAAAAGTAAAACTCCATATATCCAAAAAATAGAAAAAACATTGTATCGAAAAGAAGGCTCAAGCGGCTCCAAGGGAGTAAGCAGAGGCCTCTAAAAACCAACTTGAACTTGAACTTGAGTAAATTTGATTCGGAGCCAGTTTGAGTAATTTTTACTCAGTTTTGAAACTGAAGTTTTAAGAGTGAACGATTCAAGCGTTTAACGGCCTGATGCAAGGAAAAAAAATAGGGTTTCTCCATATGAATTTCAAAACTTAACCCTAAAACGTTCGGACATTTAAGGCCTATCTAGGGTGACACTCGAAGAGAAACGCTCCTTGTTCCCCGCTGAATTTTCAACTGAAAATATCATATAAATAGTCATGATTTGAAATTAAGGGGATCAATCTCATAGTGTATCCCAGAAGGAAATTTGTTTATCCAGCCGTACACCTACCCGCTAATTCAAGTCGTTCTATACCCAAGGGACTTTATCTGATTTATTTCTTTGCATCCAGTCTACGAAAGCGTGACGGGGGCGCAATCCTGCTTGAACGCACTGACTTTCACCTTGAACCAGTGCTGCAATTGAGCCGGCGCAGGATCCCCCGAACCAAGGGTGGGGAAAGGGTTGAAGAGGGGGTAAAATGGGGGGAAGAGGGAGGGGGTCTGGTCTAATCGGCGTGAAACAGGCCACCCCCTCCCGAAATTCGATGCCGATGGCTATTCTGTGTCCCTCTCCGTGGAAAAAAAACTGATTTCGATATTGCAGTGGAATAGGATTGGGAAATGGTAACAATGGAGTATGCTTGTAAAGTTCACCTGAGTTTTATGTTATCAAAAAAAAGGTGCTGCTTTATTTAGAACTATTTTTGTGTGTGCATATTTTAATTATTATTGACTTTTTCTTATGAAATGAAGTTAGTTCCCTTTTACATAGAGTATAGAGTTTTACTTCAATATTTTGCTTGTATTTTTATTCTAGTATTTAACTTTTTTAAGTTCGAAAGCTTTAAAATACTTTCCAGTTTTATTATACCACTGATTTATTTGTTAATGACACTTTTGACTATGATTTTTTTTTGTTAATGACATTCACTTACTCATTGTGATCACAAATCCTTGCATTCGCAGAATTCAGACTATTATAGATAGAATTCAGACTTTTATAGATATAAAACTGTGTTAAACAAATATTTTTTCAGATTTTTGAAAGTTTAAGTCCAAGCTAAAAGTATTTACACTTTTTTAGTTGAAAACTAAGAAATAGGCAATTTACAAAAAAGTCTGCAAATTTACCTGTGAAAATATAAAATACCTAAGTATGGCGATAATTTAAAGAGAGGATACACTTAAAACCTTTGCTTTTATACCAGTTATATCAAGATGATGCAACAGATGATATAAACTACCTTTATTCTAAAAACATGAATTTTTCTTTATCAGTAGTACGATACTTTCTTAAAATACTATTTGATCAGAATTTTTTAAAAATTGCTTAAATCATTAAGATTTAATGAGCTTATTATAATATTTTAACACAATTTTCTCTCTGTATGAGGTCTAGTAGAAATTCCGTTTTGTTTCTAAAGTAATTAAGTACTTTTTTTTAAAAGGAATATTTTAAGCAGTTTGTCTAAATTTCCTAATTTTATTAAGTTTTATACTTAGAAAATTCATCTAAAATAAATTAACTGAATTAAGATAATATGACAGGGCCAAAACAACCGACATACTATGAAGATTATTGAAATGAAGAAAAGCTGATGGGATGGGAGAAATTTTTTTTCTAGTAAAACTGCTTTAACATAGGGTTGTACTGCGAAAAAATATGAGTCTTCAGAAAAATAATTTTAAGTTCTGTAAACATGGAAAAATAAGATGTGACCTTGATTTGAACTCAAGAACCATTCAGAATGATTTAACCCTTTATATCCTGAATTAACTTGCCATCAACTTTTTAATTGAATTTTTGCATAATTAGATAAACAAAAAATCGCTACAATGAAAAGAAGAAAGATATCTGATTGGTTCTGCCATCTCCAACCAGCTCTCAGGACTATACTCTTCGAGTCATTTTGAGTGCAATCAGGAAAAGCGGTCAGATTACGAATCTATAGGTGTTTGAACAAAGCTGTACTTATAAGTACCGTCAGGATAAAAAGGGTTAAAGTTCTTGATAGATATCGAAATTAACAAGAAATACAAATATACCTGAAATTAATAAATTAAAAAACTGAAAAATTAATAAATTAACTATCTCCTCCCCAATTTTTATCGCTTCAATTATTTACACTCAGCTTATAGAGAAAACGTTGAGCTAGCTATACCTGAAGTTGACAACTTCATCCCAGAACGAAATGAACACTTTCACCGAAAAAAACCCCACTCAACTTAAAAAGAACAAAGAAAGTGTTTTAATTACGATAACAAAACGAACACAGAGGAAAAAAACCCGATCGTCCCCACCATTCTCTTCTGAAAGGTTCCTCTAGCTAGAATAACGTGTGAAGAATGCCGGTGACTCACTACAGAAGCACAAAGAGTTAGAGCAGAGGATTGAGGGTTCGCTCCCCTCCTCGCTTGTAAAAGGGTTCTGTGTTTTTATCTCCGTTCGAGGGGTGTTTTAGAGGTTTGGGGAAAGAAAGGGGTTTTAGACCGAGGTGGTTGTAACAGCCCCTTTCAAAGCCCCTGCATGTGCTTTTGGAGATAAACGTTCTGTAGTATGTAGTATTAGCTTTCTGGTAGGAAGGGTTTTTTTGAGGGGGAGTAATAACGTTTTATGCTCCAGTTTCAACTACAGGGGTTGAGTGACAGGGTTTCGAATGAGGGGAGGTTTGGTTATGTGTGGAATGAATGTGTGGCAAAAAAAAAGTAATGGAAATGTTTATGGGTTTTATAAATGGGTTCATTTTTGTCCTAATAATGTTCCTTGAGGATATTAATTTTTGGTAATGATTTCTTTTTTTTTTCGTTTGGAAAAGTTATTCTAAATTAGATGAGCATATTTCAAAGCATAACCCTTTATCTACCGATGGTACTTAAAGAAGTATCATTTACACGGTGTTCTATAAATGACTGACACATTTTAAAAATCAATAACTAATAACTCGAAAACTAGAAAAAGAGATAAAAATACGCGGTTTGTTACATCCTACTCTTGGGGGTCTTAAGTGTAGGATGCATCAAACTGCGTATTTTTATTGTTTTCAGTTTTCCAGTTATTAGTTATTGATTTTTAAAATGCGTCAGTCTTTTTTGGGACACCCTGTAAGTAACCCATTAGAGCCTATAAAGGTACTTACAAAAAAGCTCCTTTTATAAAAATCTTGTTACTTTGAATAAAAAATTAGACAGATGCATCTCTGATCTTCTAAGAACATAAAAAACGCAAAATAAAAGCTGAATTTAAAAAGTATTTTATATTTTTTTAGAGTTGGAAGATAGAATTAAGTTAAAAAAAGTGATTTTATTTTCATAGTATGTAAGATATTTATCATAGCATGATACTTTTCATGGAAGATAGATGGAATCGTGTGCTAAATAATGGCGAAGAGGTTTTGGAAAAATGCTATTCCATTATTCAAGTGCAAGTATTGGTAATGATTTTCAATAATACTAAAGAAAAAAAAACGAAAAGTGTAACAGGTTACGAGAGCTCAAAGTTATAACTACATTTATCGGTTAATTTAATTTTTGATTAGATCTTCTATTATTATGATTTGAAAATGATAGTTTGTATTTTAAATTTAAAATATGCCAGTAAATTACGTTGTAGCTGAAATGTTTGTCGGTGGAATTAAAATTCTGTAAAATTCTAAGTGACGATTTAAGTTGTTTTTAATGAATTAAACATTCCATAATTACACACTTAAGTATTATTGAAGTAAGCTAGCAATGAATTCGTAATTTTTAAGGGTATTTAATTTTTCCTCAATATCACTTTGGCAATCCGCAGGAAAAAAAGTTTTACTAATGAAGATGTGCTGTAAAAACATCTTCACCTTCACTAATCAACTAGTATTGAATTTTTGTTCCCATTGTAATTAAGCTATCCGATAGAAATCCCCATTTAGAGAACAACTCAAATCCACGAGCACTCATTCGTGAAGAAGATTGGTTTCTCAAAATTTTTTACAATAGACCCACCGAAAAGTGATTATCTTCTTACTTATTCTAAAGGGGGGTGGAAAACTTACGCGCTCTTCTGCTCCAATCCCTGTATATAAAAGTTCTCAAAAGAATGTACCCGCCAGTGCGTGACGTGTCTTCTAGCCAGAACATCCGCAAAAACAAAGACTTCATCATCAACGCATGCTTGACTAAAAGGTAACCGGAAAATTTATTTTACAGCGGTTTTTTTTTTTAGAAATTGCCGAATCAATTAAGCGATTGAATAACCGACAAAACAAATACAGATGTAGGCGCGGAAAAAAACCTCAATTGAATTAAAGCAAAGACGGGGGTTCTCTAGAAACAACAGTTGGGGGCACACATTACGAATCTTCCAACCATTTACCAATTGACGGTCTTAGGCTCCGGACACAGTCGGCTAAAATCCTCGCGCGATCCATTAATATCCTTATAGAGAAGAGGGAAGAAAGAAGGGAACTGGAAAAGAGATGTAGTATACCACTCCTGTAGCAGAACGGTCGAAGTACTCCTCACTGACAAGCCTGGCAGTGGCCAGTAGTTGTCATCTCACCAAAAGTAGTCTACTACATAGCCCCATTAAGATCCTTATCAAGAGGAGGGGAGAAAGAAGGGAACTCGAGAGAAGATATGTAGTAGACTACACCTGTTGCAGAGCGGTCGAGGTACTCCTAACTGACAAGCCTGGCAGTGGCCAGTAGTTGTCATCTCACCAAAAGTAGTCTACTACATAGCCCCATTAAGATTCTTATTAATAGGAGGGGAGGAAGAAGGGGACTCGAGAGAAGATATGTAGTAGACTACTCCTGTAGCAGAGCGGTCGAAGTTCTCCCCACTGACAAGCATGTGGCAGTGGCCAGTAGTTGTCCTCCCACCAAAAGTAGTCTACTACATAGCCTCATTAAGATCCTTATCAAGAGGAGGGAAGAAAGAAGGGAACTCGAGAGAAGATATGTAGTAGACTACACCTGTTGCAGAGCGGTCGAGGTACTCCTAACTGACAAGCCTGGCAGTGGCCGGTTACTGCCATCTCACCAAAAGTAGTCTACTACATAGCCCCATTAAGATCCTTATCAAGAGGAGGGAAGAAAGAAGGGAACTCGAGAGAAGATATGTAGTAGACTACACCTGTTGCAGAGCGGTCGAGGTACACCTAACTGACAAGCCTGGCAGTGGCCGGTTGCTGCCATCTCACCAAAAGTAGTCTACTACATAGCCCCATTAAGATCCTTATCAAGAGGAGGGAAGAAAGAAGGGGACTCGAGAGAAGATATGTAGTAGACTACACCTGTTGCAGAGCGGTCGAGGTACTCCTAACTGGCAAGCCTGGCAGTGGCCGGTTGCTGCCATCTCACCAAAAGTAGTCTACTACATAGCTCCATTAAGATCCTTATCAAGAGGAGGGAAGAAAGAAGGGGACTCGAGAGAAGATATGTAGTAGACTACACCTGTTGCAGAGCGGTCGAGGTACTCCTAACTGACAAGCCTGGCAGTGGCCGGTTGCTACCATCTCACCAAAAGTAGTCTACTACATAGCCCCATTAAGATCCTTATCAAGAGGAGGGAAGAAAGAAGGGAACTCGAGAGAAGATATGTAGTAGACTACACCTGTTGCAGAGCGGTCGAGGTACTCCTAACTGACAAGCCTGGCAGTGGCCGGTTGCTGCCATCTCACCAAAAGTAGTCTACTACACCACCCCCGAGTCCCCTTCTTTCTTCCCATAGTTTGATACGAATCTTAATGGGTCACGCAATGATTTTATCTGACTGTGTCTGGAGCCTTATGCGACAAAGAAAGGGGTGGCATCAATTCGAATGGAAATAAGAAGGGTTGGAGGGAGTTAAAATTCATGCTTGGAAGCTCAAAAAAAAAGCTTTATTGGGTTTCACCCCCGCAAAAAATCGATACGGTTGTTGACTCCGAATCGAGTGCAGCAAGATCGATTCTTTGGTATGGGAAAGTATGAGGATTTTAAGAATCGATTTTTTTGGTTTTGGGGGAATCGATTCTGGTGGAGACGAACTGGAAAAGTACGCGAAAGCAAATAGATTAGGAGGGGATGGATGAGATTGCGAAGTAATAAAAAAAACTTGAAGTGATCTCTGTGGTCATGACGAATGGGGTGGGTTAAAGTGTGCGCTCGGATTTTTTACCTGTCTTCTTCTTCTTATATATGTATATTCGAAAAGAGAGAAAAGAATAATGAAAAAGAAAGAAAAAAAAGCGCTCGCCTGAGCGGTAGGAAAACAAAAGGCGATCCTTAAGTAGAAAATTTCATTATTTTATAGAACTGTCAGAAGAACTGAGCTTGAGCAAATACAGAGGATGTGCCTTGAATACGAACGAACGTAATTAATATTGATTAACGTATTTCTTGCCGCGTTTTCAAGCTTCGTTGGAGTTTCGCGGGGGAATCAAGAAAATGAGTTAAGAAAAACAGAAATAATCAGATGACAAAAGCAGGGGTTAGAGAGAAAGAGGGAAATAAGAGCTGGCCTTTCAAGGGACAAGTGGTTTAATGGGCGAAGGGCGTTTAAATGAGGTATTTGCATGAGTGAGGGATATGCTTGATTTTATACTTTTTCGATACATTATAGTCTTAAACTCCCAAATTTCTGATTTTTAAGTTCAAAAATGTGTTTTAAATAATTTAAAATTCAATTTTATTTTTGCAAAACGTCAAAAAAGTCACGTTGTCAGAAAACGGGCTTCTATTGGATGTGACGTCACAGCGCATGAAAACCATTGTGTTTTCTGTTTTCACGTGATCAGAAAACGGGCTTCTATTGGATGTGACCTCACAGCGCATGATTTGTGATTCGAAAGTGTTTTCGCGCCCAAACAAAAAAAGAAATTTCAAAAATTTATATCTCAGAAACTAGGCTACGGAAATACTTGATGTAAACGTCATTCTTCATGGTTTTTTATCTACTATTTTAATAAATATAATCTCAAAACGTGAGAATACCTCATTCAGCGCAATTTGGCATTAACACTTAGGTATTTTTTAGGAGCAATACTTGCGCGTCTAGAAGAAAAACAAACTCCAAGTGGGACTAGTATATCACTCGTTTTTGAATAATTTCATGTACTACTTTCAGTGCAAAAAGAAATTTGAAACAAACGAATTACTAAACCAATATTCAAACCATTCCAAAATTTTTAAACACTTATTGCCATCGTTTTGTTATGAAAAATAAAATAAAACGCTTATTTAATTACATTACTCAAAAGTAATGTATTAAAGAAGTTGGTTTGGTTTGGAAATGTAACGATTCACTTTTAAAGAAGTTGGTTCCCTTATTTTTAAAAGTTATCTTAGTAATTATACTTTTGAAAAGTAGAAAGCAGGTCCACTATTTTCTAACATACTACTTGTTATAATAATTAGTGAAAAAATGTATGAAGAACCACAATAAAGTTTGAGAAATTTAAGAAAGTTTTGAATACTTATTAACTATATTAACCTTTCTGAATTAATTCTATAATTTAAAACTGTTTTTTATACTTGATTTAATAAAAATAAAAATAGTTTTTCTACATAAAGAGTAAAAAATAATTGAAATGTATGTATCATTTCAAATAGAACTATTAAAAAACGCGAACACATATATAATTCCGAAAGTGATTAATCAAAAATGATTTAAAATTTGAAGCCTGATTCATAAAGATGTAATTAATATGAAGTGAAAAAAACGAACAAATTCACTTAAATCGTACGAATTAGATGAAAGCATTTATTATATGTTATTAAGTTTCAGAAATTATGTTTAATTTACCTACGTAATAAAATTAAATAAAAACAGAAGGAAATAATTAAATTGTTTTAATCAAGTAGTCTAAAACGTTGAGCAGAAGAAACTTTCGGAGAATGCCGAATCTCTAAATCCTCGCACTTTAGGTGTAGCGCTAGAAATTATCGTTAATGAAGTTTTCGAAAAATAACTTCAATTAAAACGAATAAAAACTTCTCATTTTCTTCTCTGGTTCTGATGAAAATGAGGGAAAAAGGTTTCGTAATTGCATTTTAATTTAAGACGTACCATGAATCTTTAAAGTTGTGCTTTACAAGTGATTTTAGACTCGGACGAGGTTATTTCAAACTTTTTTTTTGAATGACAGATTTCACCTTATATCTTTGAAAAAATATTTTTAGTATTGTAGCCAATGAATTTTTTATTCATCAAATAAATATGAAATAATATCTGATATAATCTAAAACTGTTTGTATCTCTCAGGTATCCTGCTAAGGTGAAAATTCTTCAAAATGCTAAAATATTTTAGATGAATTTAAAAAAACGCAAACAAAAAATATGTTAACGTTATAAAAACTTGAGATTTGTTTCAATGCAACGCATCTTAAGGAATATTTAGCCAAATATAGACGCATAACCAATTCGTTATTTTATAATTTACTAAAGTTTTTTTTATCCATTTTAACTTATTTTGCTGAAGGAAATTCTTTCCTAGTATCCCTGGTGCATATGTTAAATATCGCAGCCATATAAAAGAACAAGTATTGAAACTTTTCAAGAAATAAAAAGTTTTCTGTGAGGAGAAAATTACTAAGAGGTCCATAATTTATCATTATAACTGTTATTAATTACCTATATTGATAGTTATTACAAATTAATAGCTGTATTAAGGTTATATTATACTAGTTAATTATCTGTAATGTACTTAAATATTCATCAACACAACTAAAATATAATTAATATTAGTAAGTAATAAATCATTCATATTATTTGAATGTAGTTAAAGCTACAGAGAAGATATTAGCCTATATCAGTTAATTGTAGTTATTCGCAGTATTTTCAAAGCATTTAAGGAACTCAAGCTTTTGTAGATAAGTGATTCACGGAAGAAGGCCTCTATGCAGAAATTTGCCTCGTCATAGCAATAACGGTTCATACCATCCATGGCAACATTTAATAACACTTTATCATAGACACAACAACAACTTTTGCTTCATTGGAATTGGAATAATTATTGTAATGAAATTGGGTTGTAAGTTTTCTGTAAGGGGAAAATTACTACGCGATTTATAATCACCTATTAATTACCTATTTATATTTATTACAAATTAATAGATATATTAGAATTAGTGTTATATTATACTAGTTAATCAACTGCTATATTTAATTATTCACCATCATAACTATTAATCACTATTATTATTATTATTATTATTATTATTATTATTATTATTATTATTATTATTATTATTATTATTATTATTATTATTATTATTATTATTATTATTTTTATTATTATTATTATTAATCACTAATAATTTATTCAAATGAATTAATAAAGCCGTAAAGTAGATATTAGCTTATACCAATTAATTGTAGTATTTTCAAAGCATTTACGAAATACACAACTTCTGTATCATTGGAAATTAGTATACGCCACAAGCAAGGGCCCTTACCCCACTTGTCCTACAAACACGAACGATCTTAACAGAGACAAAAGACCAAACGAAGTGGTATTTACGACGACAAATTAGGTGACGCCGGCAAAAAAAAACTTGTTTGCTTTTATTTTTACGCGAGGTTCTAAATTCGAGCCCACTATGAAAAAAAAATTAAACGAATATCATCAGCCCGTGAAAAAAAGCTAGAGAAAAGAGACAAACCAACAAAACCAACTCCCCTTGAAAAAACAAACGAAATGATTGTAAACCGAATTAGCGCAGTGGTTGTTTCACAGGTGAGAGCAGGGCCCGCAACTGTCATGTGCGATCTTAATTATTCACCGGGGGATAAACTCAGATGTTCTTCTGGGGGAGCTTTTGTGGGTTATATTCGAGTTATGATTCTACGCCGTCCCCAGCTGCGTTCGTTTCCGTACCGTTTTCGTTTCGCGAGGGGTAAATTAATTGATCAAGATGAATATGTGCGCTTTGCTCTTGTATGTGGGTGCTGAGATGTTGATTAAAAAAGAGTTGTTCCGCTGCTGATATGCTGCTGATGCTACGGGGGCTTTTGTTTTGAACGGGGAGGGTTTTCCCTTGGCGACTTTTCGTTTTCGCTCTGGTGCGGATTTAATTAAGGGATCTCTTGCATTGACACCGTTTTCAAAAACATCGAGTTTGAGAAGCGCGTGCGGTTTTGTTTTGGGTTTTCTGTTCTGTGGATGGAGTTTCGGGAGAGTCAGAAACGGGGAACAATTTAAATCGATAAGTTATTCGCTAAAGATGATAAGTAACAAAAATTAAACATATTATTGTGCAGAAATGTTTACAGAATACACTTGTATAGAGTTAGAAGGTACTACCTGGAATTATAATTAATCAGACTTAACTATTTTTAATCAGAATCTAACAGAATTCACTAATTGTAATAAGAGAGAATTAACAGAATTCCCTAATTATAATAAGTACATCAGAATTAACTAATTTTAATCAGAATCTACCAGAAATGTTTAATTATTACCTGAATCTATCAGAACTACCTAATTATAATCAGAATGTATCAGAATTCACAAATTATATAATAGGAATTTATCAGAATTAACTAATTATAATTAGAATACACTTATTATAATCAGAATTGAATATTTTATCAGCACATAATAAAAAAGAATGATACAGGCATACAGAATTTAGAATTATAATTTATTAGCTGGGACTATATAATTAGAATTAACTACTATTAGAATAATAACAATTAACTACTCTTAGAATAAGAAATACAATTTATACAGAAATTAAACTAATTAAACGAACTAATTGTAGGTTCTTTTTAAATAAATAATCTTTTTATTTACTTTTGGCTGGGTTTTCTAGTTCTACAGAGCGTTTATTTTCAGTCTTCGATAAAACTTCAAAAACAAACAAAACAAAGTTGCTTGTTTTTTTCCTGTATAAATATTGAAAGCATTCTAGTGACTTCTCATTTGACGCTGAGTATGCCGACATTAAAATTGAAATGAAAATATAATTAATTAAAAAAAGACAAAAGAAATTTAAAAATAAAGCCAGAAAGTTCAGATAATTCTCATAGTAATTTTTTTTCAAAGATACTTAACAAGCCTATAAATATGAGTCAGTCACAATTTTGAAAGTTTTCAAAAGTCCCCCTCTACCAATTTGAACCCTACCCCCAAAGTACTCCTTGGATAGGGCCCTGATAAGATATCAAGCAATTGTGACGGGGAAAAAGCTTTCTCATTTGTTCTCCAAACCCAGAAAAGTCACGGAAAAACATCAAACACCAAAAAATCGTAGTATTTTAGCAAGCAAAGTATTCCAAGCTACATAATTTCCTTGGGGCAAATGGGAAACATCTACAAGTAATTTCCTCTATTACAGCTTCCAATTCCTGGTCATCCTTTCAAAAAGCCACACTGCAGAGATCTTCCCTCTATGAGGAGTGGAGAGAGAATTCCGATTAAAACCTCAATTCGTAGCTACCGGAAATAGAGCGCTTCTGTTTCCGGTAGCAGATGAGAAACATTTTTGAAGCTAAATTATCTGTTTACGCAACAAACTTTCTCTGGCGTCACGTGACGAACGCCATGCTCTTTCTCTCTCTCAACGAGGGATCGTGACGTCATAAATTAGTCCCCGGTGCTGATTAGAGGTCGGTGTGTCTCAGGACGAGTGGATTACCGTTTGCAACACGCTGACGAACGGATTTACGAGGAGTTGCCATTTTCTTCGCTGAAAAGTTGAAGATATTCGGCTGTGGAGTTTTTTTCTTACTTTTTTTTGTAAGAAACGGAATTATCTGGAATTTGAATTCTCTATACTATATGAAGGTCTTAAGTCGAAACATTAGTTTATAAACTTGTAGTCATAAAGAACTTTTAAATAACCCAATGGATACATCAACTAATCAGCACATCTCTAGTCCGTGCATAAAGTGTTTGACAGTATATTAATTTAAAAATATCCAAGGATATTTATTTTAACTTACTAAATAGTTAAAAAATGGTTTGTGTATTATTTTTAATATTAATTTTTAAATATAAGAATTAAAACAATCCTTAAAACTGTAAAGGAAAAATAAACAAACTATATAGATGTTCCTTATTCTAGTATAGATAGGGGAAACAATTAAATGTTCGTAGAAATCAGTAGTTCATCTTAGTGCTTGGGATTTTTTTATTATTTAACTTTTTCTCAGTTTTTTTTCTTCAGTAACATTTTAGTTATGGAATTTTCCTTAGCCCTTGGCTGGCTCCATACAATTCCCCCGATAAATACAAGATATACATGTTTATGATCTGCAGATTGATAGAGAGATAAATTATTAGAATAAATTAAGGCTTTCAAAATTATTTTGAGGGTCGTTTCAACAATGTTTAGTCAATAACAATGTGCTTTTGGATCAGGACTCACTTCTTAAAGTAATGTAACAATCCGTGCTCTAAATATTCCAAATAATAGCTACGTATTTACATAAATAGTTATGCATTGGATAATGTTTGTCATGTTAATGAAATTATCTGTACTATTTTTTGGGTTTTCTAGTCTAAGCGTATATGGAGGACTGGACTTCAAAAAAAAGCTAAGTGACAAAAGTAAAAAATATGAGTTAAACCCGAAAAAACAATCTAAGTACCATCTCCAACAACCTATAAAGTCGGCTTAGCGCCAGAAAAATTTTAATTAGTTTAAAATTAGCCCGAAAGATTGCTTTTTATGTGTATTCCTTCCCATGGAGAATCAAATTTAAAATGATCAGTTGCAGAAAATTTCCTTTTTGGAACTTGGATAGTTTTTGAAGTCCAGTCCTCAAATGTATGCGGTTCGACTGATAAAGACACATCCAATACCAATACATCCTTAACAACCCAAAAATTTTCCTCTCTAAGTAGATACCCATTTTCTTCACTCGACTCCTCTAAGTTACATCTTTCTTATTGTCAACCCCCAATCCCCCAAACGGTGCACACACGCCGAACCCACTCGCCACGTGCCAGGGTCCTAATCGTCTGGGGTCAACACCAATCCGAAAACAATTCCGGGGTCCCGAGCACCCCAGGTAAGGGGCCATTTCTCAAGCAGATGTGTCAGGCCCCTCCAGGTGTTCTTTTCTGTCACCTCCCCCCCTACACAACAGCAAAAGATGCAGTGTAAATAAATAATTGCCTGTTTGCAGAAAACGTGAAATTATCCGGAGATGCTCATAGCAAAGGAGGTGGCGAAAGATCGATTGTTCCTATCCCCGAACCCCTCTTTTTTGAGGGGTCTCCCCCCTCCCCCTTCGAAGGGGGAGTTGGGTGTGTTGTACAAGGGGTATGTATGCATACCGATATCGGTCTGCGTTGTTTTTTACCTACATGTTTTTTTCTTCTTTTCAAGAGGGTTTTTGGTTTTGGAGATTTCTTTCTTGTTAGGGAAGGGGTAGTTTTTTTCCTTGAAATAATTAGTTTTTGTGGTATTTTTTGCGATTTTATCTTAGGCAAAGTTTTGTTAACCCTTTATTTACCGACGGTACTTGTAAGTACCACTGGCGCAATTTTAGAACTGCTGATGGTTGGCGAGTTTTGGCTATTTGGCGCCTTATTTAAAAGCCACATAATTCACTTAATATTAGTTGGGGTAACTATATAGTGATTTTTATTGCTAAAAATTTGGCGCATCAGCAATTCTAAACTTGCGCCGAAAATTTGGTAAATAAAGGTTTAAACACCAGACAAAATATCGAACCAGTTCAGTTTTTAACGGTATTTAGATACATTTGAGGGGTCTTTATCATGATGTAAAAGGATATGCTGGTAAATTGATTTAATATAAAGAAGGAATTACAGGTAGAAGGAAGGTATTACAACCATAATAATATCTAGTTTTTCATGCTTAGTAATTTGAGAATTTAGGCTTAATAAATTACACTTTAAAACAATTTTACCTCCAAAATATTTACGATCTACGATTATAACCATCTTGATTATTACTTTTTCTTTATATACAAGGGAGCTACCGCCCCCTGCTCGCTATCGCTCACCAACCCTCGTTAACTGGCTGACGGAGGACCTTTCGGATCGCTTCACAATCCCAACAAAACCCTGCTCACTAAAATTATTTATTTATAAAACATTCGTTAAAACAATTAGTAGAAGAAAATTTAACCAACTTTCAAAAAGCACAATCTCTTAAAAGTTAGAATATTTATTGGTTATAAATGATCAATAATCAACACGTTTTCCTTGAAAATAGCCATCAAGTCTGCTCGTAACCATTGTTATTCAATATTTACAAAAAAGTTCAACAATGAATCTGTTTAATTTAATATGGTACCTAGTAACTCGTCAAAATGTCTAGTGGTTTATCATTCAAGTTTTTGTTTTAAAACAGACTTTTTAAACAAAAAACAATACAAATTAAGCTGTTGAAAATAATAAGAGACAAAACCTACTTTACACTCAATGTTTACAAACAATTGATTTTGGTGTGTGGAATTCTATACTTAAATAGTATATCTGTGAGTTTCAGGAAAATTCTTATCAGTCTTTTAAAAATATTTTATTTAGAAAGTATATATTTTGAAGCGCATTTTTAAGGCGTGAAAAGAATTATTTTCATCATTAATGAATAGCGTCGGTTGGTCATTGTGATTGGATGTATAATAAATTGTACGACAGTTTCTTGCTGTTAACTGCAACATTATCCGTAATCCAGAAAAATGGAAATATTTTAGAATTGAGAATTTTTTAGAAATTCTAAAGGCTTATTGCACATCCTCAAAAACATCTGAACAGTTTGATACCAAAAACTTGTTATACGGATCCGTAATTAAAAAGCCTTTCTCTGGAAACCATTCACCAAAACTTTTTTTTAGAATAGAGAGATGTATTGAAAAATTTTTGTAGCGTACAGGAAGGGTTTGAGTAACTTTTTACCTAGTTATTTACCATGATATACTACGTATATATAACCGTAAATGTGACTTTAACAAATACTGAAATACTATGGTAAAAGTTAGCATGGTTTCACACAAAGTGATTAAGTAAATAGGTGTGAACAGTTTCTGAAGTTGTTTTATTGTAGAAAGCTCCGGCAAAGAGTTCCTTGATTATTTCCAAACACCGAAAGAATACAGGAGCGTTTTGCAACTTTAAACATCGAGTTTCTAAACAAGGGTTTTCCTCGTAAGGATAACTGATATCCGTTATACTTATTATTAGATTAAGAATGCAAACAAGCAATTGTTACCATACTACTTTTACAAAAGCTGAAACGAAATACTAAAGTTAAGTTAAACGGCTCATTATTGCTTAAATTTACGTCTCAGGGCATGAGCTTGGACGCATGTACAAAAATATATCGTCTCGTGTAGTAACTGCGGTGGCATGGTATCTCTCTTGCAAGAAACTATCTATTTGAGTTCTTTTCAATACTATTTTGAATGGTCTATAGAAATTATGAAGTGCAAATACTATGGAATGCTTTTATGCTGTCTGAATCACATGTATTGTTTGAAATATTTTTAGAATCTGTCTACTGATAATCTTTTGTGTATATTTATAACTTTCTTATTATTGAATTATATTCAACGTTAAAATTTTATTTTTCTAATCAATAACTTAATTTGCTATATCACAATAATATACCCAAATTTCTTAGATTGCTAATGAAAAAGTATTAGTCAGAATAAAATAATTTTAAAAGTAATGTTTAAAATTCTATTATAATTTTCAATTTCAGAGTTTTAATGGACTGACTACTTTATTCATAATTTATTTAAAGAACCATACCATTATGCTGCATAAACTTATTACTTTTTTATTCAATTGTGATAGATGTGAGAAAGTTTCATTTATTTGCATCTAAAAGCTAGAAACTCATAAACTTCCAGCATATTTTTATTTTGCAACTAAATTGATTGAAAAGCAGTGATAAGGTCAAAAGTTAACTGGTTAAAAAGAAAAGTTTTCTGTATTTTTTAAAATGCAAAATATCCCTCTTACGTATTGTGTAATAGTAATATTCCCTCATTCTTTCTAAAGATAAGGTTAAAATCTGCTATAGGTTACAGGTTACAAATCATTATGAGACTTTTGCCGACTATAGGTTAGTCGCTTCGTCTTCTTCTTCCTGTTTGGGATATTATCCTATTTTACAGATTTGCTACTGAGAATTAACTATTGCTTTTAAGAAATTTGTTAAGGCTTTGGTTTTTTTCTTGATATTTCCTCTGTTGACTTTAAAGATTTCTGTGAAATTTGTTGAAGATATGTTCAAAGTTTCCATGAGTTTTTTCATTTGAGTGATGAATTTTTTGCATTGTATGAGCAGATGTTCATTAGAATCAATTTCTTTGCATTGGGGACAAAGTGGACTAGATACCTTTCCAATCTTGAATAAATTTTTGTTCGTTAATAAAGTCTTAGTTCTTAATCTGGCTAAAAGGATATCCAGTTTTCGGTTAGGGGGAATTATTTTATCCTTTGTAGTCCATCCTTTTAAAATCTGCTAAAAAATTCCCAATTCTATCTACTTCCTAATTCTATATTACGTGGCTTCAATAAATATTGTATTGTTCAATATAATATCAGAATATTAAGCAATCTCCCAACTTGAGAAAAGAATTTTAAAGGTAATAAAAATTCAGTATTACTTTCGGATCTTGCAATTCACACTTTTAAAACAACAGCTTCAAAACTGAGAGTAAAAAGTACTCAAACTGGCTCCGATACTCAAATTTGAAAACATGAATATACTCATTCCTGAAAATGTGCATACTCAAAAATGAAACACCATGAGCTCATTTTTGAGTTCAACCTCAAGATGTTTCATTTTTGAGTATGAACATTTTCAGAAATGAGTATATATTCATGTTTTCAAATTCGAGTACTTTGGGATTGGAGTCAGTTTGAGTACTTTTTTACTCAGCTTTGAGACTGTCGTTTTAAGAGTGTGCAGTTCACCGAATCTAAACCAATAGTATTCAGTAGACAGACGCTATAAAATGCCTACTATTTAGCATGAACCAATTTGTTTTCTATCTTTAGTTACGTTCTGTGTGACTTTTTATTATGATTTTGTTTTATTATTATTTATGCCTGCGCCCTTCACTGATCTGCTTCTTTTGGTTTTCTTCCTCTCTTCCCCTGTAGGCGATGTTTTAGCGCCGGACGCGACCTGCCTCATCACGAATTGGCTGCCAGTTCTTCCCTCTACGGACCCATCGACAAGTAGGTTACTCTTAATATTTATGCATTTCATACTTTCTTATCATTTGTTATGCTTCATACTTTGAGATGCACTTAGTACCTATCTGTTGCTTTTATATGCTTAAAGGCTAAAAATAGAGGAAAATAAACTTGCGAAAACTTTGATTTAAATGTTTTAGAAAAAAACATTTACCTAATTGTTGCAAAAAATAAAAATGATATCTTTGAGTATAGATTGAAAAACAACGTTTATTTTTACACAATTTATAAATTTTTTTTTAAAAAATGTAGACAATTGTTTCTTTGAGTGTTAAAAATTTTATAAGTATTGACGAATGGGTATTTGCTGCTTATTTATACATAAATGTTAAAAAGGGAATGAACACAAAATCCTCAAAAACGTTGTATTGTAATATATGGAAACAAAATTATTACCAAAACGTTATAAAAATTTATCTGTTGCTTTTATATACTTAAAGGCTAAAAATGGAGGAAAATAAACTTTCAAAAACTTTGGATTTAAAAGTTTTAGAAAAAAAACATTTACCTAATTGTTGCAAAAAATAAAAATGATATCTTTGAGTGTTAAAAATGTTATAAGTATTGATGAATGGGTATTTGCTGCTTATTTATACATAAATGTTGAAAAGGCAATGAACACAAAATCCTCAAAAACATTGTATTGTAAGATATGGAAACAAAATTATTACCAAAACGTTATAAAAATTTAAGTTATCTTTGTGTTTTTAAAGATTTCTAAGTACTATTTAAATTGATAGATTGGTTCTATATTCTTAGAGGTTAAAAGGGGAGAAAAAGATGTATTCGAAACTTTTGCATTGCGATTGTACGTATCAAAGCAAATTATAACCTGTCTCGAAAAATTTTAAGACACATTTGTGTAAAAATGCAAGCTTATACTATAAATTAATAGGTATCTGTTGCTTATTTATACATAAATGTTAAAAAGGGAATGAACACAAAATCCTCAAAAACTTTGTATTGTAAGATATGGAAACAAAATTATTACCAAAACGTTATAAAAATTTAAGTTATCTTTTTGTTTTTAAAGATTTCTAAGTACTATTTAAATTGATAGGTTGGTTCTATATTGTTAGAGGTTAAAAGGGGAGAAAAAAGATGTATTCGAAACTTTTGCATTGCAATTGTACGTATCAAAGCAAATTATAACCTGTCTCGAAAAATTTTAAAACACATTTGTGTAACAATTCAAGCTTATCCCTTTAGTGCGCAGCTTATCATATATGCAAAGCGATGTATCCGAGCTAATTCTCCCCCTCCTTTTAAACTTAGATGCTCAAATGCGCGGTTTACCACATCTGTAAAGCAGTGTTTTTAAATGTATGGCATGAGTTTGCTAATTTATGGCTTTACACTCAAGTAATAAGGCCAACAGTATTGAAGATTGCGGAAATCACAGATTACCGATTTCGGGCTAATTTGATTGCAATTAAAAGTTAGTAAAAGTGCTCAGATAGATGTGATAATTTTTTATATCAAAATTTGGACCTTTCTTGCCCTATATTTGACTTTGAATCTTCAAAGTGAGTATTTCTTGATTCTCTAAGGCCGAATTTAACCACTTATCATATCTGCAAAGGTGCGCATTTAGGTTGCTTTTCACATTTCATTTTTAGATATTTGTCTCAATGTTTCTATGAATCTATTTTATTATTTTAGGCAAATTTTACATGGTTTATGGGTTGTATCGTTGGAATATATTTGATAATACCGATATTAGCTTTCTTGAGGGTGGATAAGATTTTTTTTGAAAGAACTTTTAATTTGTTTCCTTTTATAAAAAATTTAGTTAATTAAAAAATTTAAATTTTTTACCAACATTTGTAAACAAGTTCCAGAGGGGGTAAATATAACCGTCAGCCCCTCTGGATCCACCAGTGTAAGAATTATATGGTTATTAACTCATTATCGCCCAGCCAGGGGGCATAATTCTAGAACACTAGACATAGTGTTACAGATGCACTTTTAAATGACCTTGGATTTATCCTTATATGAGAATGAAACTTCACACGTGGCAAGACAAAACATTTTTTCAGAGGTTATGAGGTTTCTTTTCAGGATGTTATGATTTTTTTATATGTTTTCTCTGTTTGTGTGCGTAAAAAAGAGCAAATTGATTCTGGGTGGTTTACTGGGTTTTATTTTTTATCAATGTAGCTATAATACTGTGTTATAACGTGGTTATTCTGAAAAAATTAATATTTTTAGTAAAATTACAGGTAGAAATGTCGATAAATGCTGGGCGTTGGATCCACATTTTTTCTGTACTGCTAACTGTTAGTGAACGGAATATTAGGAAAAATACAGGATTTAATATCCCTAAGTTCGCATTAAACACATTACAGTTTAGTTTTCTCAAAAAAAATCCGATAGACTTGTTTCAAAATCCCGGAAAAATTGACCCTGACAACCAAAAAAAGCCAGACCCCGATGTACAGACAGGTCTTAAGTCTAAAATTAAGTATAAATAAAGATAATAAGTGATTAAAAGCTTTAAACAAGTTGAAATAAGTATTTTTATGCTTAAATAAAAAGTTTCATTCTAACTCCATTGTTTTTAATAGTGTGTTCAAAATAGACCTAAATGCGCAGCTTTGCATATATGCAAAGACTAAATAATTGCCGATAATTAAAAAAATAATTAAGAGGGAATTTTTTTAGTATTTTCCCTAGTGTTTGGGGCTCATAAGTAATCAATAAAAAAATATTGACATTAATTGGAAAATGTGCGCACTAAAGGGTTATACTATAAATTATAATAGGTATCTGTTGCGTCTATATTCTTAAAGGTTGAAAGGGGAGAAAAAAATATATTCAAAACTTTTGCATTGTAATAGTTTACGTATCAAAGCAAGATTATTTTCTTATTATATATACGCTATCATTTCTTATTACAGCGTAAAACAAAGTAAAAAATTTCAATCCAAAACTTTGCCAACTCTTAAATTTGGGAAATTATAATATTCAGAAGTGTAAGATCCTAAAATTTTATAAAAACAACTTATCCTCAGATATTTACGGATCGCATTCTGCTTATATACTTTGCTTAGAAAGTAACATTCTTAAGTTTTTAAAGTGCTATTTCAAGGAACAGGACTGGAACTAAAGCACTTTATTGAACGAATTATCAGCTTGAGAAAACTCACTTAAGATTTAAATACGTTTGCTTTTAGAGTTTTTATCTGTATCTGCGATAATCAAATGGTCTGTAGATTATGATAGATTTCTTCACAACTTTTCAGTTGTATAGTACAATCATGATCTTCCACTTTTATTTAAAGAGAAACATTTGATTACATCTCTCGTCAAAGTACTTCTTTTACAGCATGATTGCAGGAATTTCAATACTCTTTAGGTATTAATCTTTCAAGGTTATTATTCAAAACATGCATTGACAGGGTTTAAAAAAATCCGAACAAAATTTAGAATAAAAAGAATTGAATGAAGTTATAGAAAAACGAAACGAACTTTAATTGAAGACTTTTTCTCAATATGAAATGTTATTTGCTATAAATATCATGTGCGCATTAAGGTATTTTACGAATCAAGGAATTACACTTCAAAGGATGCTAAATTTGTTTTTTCAGGGTTTTTTCGTGAGTTTATAAGCTCCTCCTTCAATTTACCTGCCGTGAGAAATAAAACAAAGATTAAACAAAACTTAAAAACATATCGATTTTGCGCTTGCAGATTTTTTCTTGGGGGAAAAATCTCCCCAAAAAACGCTTTTCTTTGTCATAATCGTAAGCGTATAGGTAATTAATACTTCTGAGGGCATTCTCACCCAATCAGGCAGCGATCTTAATTATTGAAACGAAAACGTCATATTAAATTCATCCGCGCCTTTTCTTTTGATCTTTTTAACTAATTTCATTTTTGCGGGGAACTGAGGGCGTGTACCTTTCGGAAGAGAGGGGGGATCAAATAGATTCCAAAACCTTAAGCCAACTCTCTCTTTTTGCTCCCTCTAAAAACAAACGTCAGAACAACAGAAAAAAAAGAATGCCTCGATCACCTTTTTGGTGGAAAAAGAAACAAATCTGAAAAATAATTCCGCACCACCAAAAAACTCTTTCCATCCTTCGGTGCACATATCTTGACAGACTGTCAAGTATTAGCGCAAAAATTTTAATCCCTTATAATATTTTCTTTTTTTCCTGCTCCTTCTTCGTCATGATTATTGGCACGGCGTTTTTAATAGATTTTTTTTCTACCCCCGTCCAAGGATCTTAATTTTCGGCCACACCCACCATTGTAATTGCGCTTTAGTACTTTTGGTATTTAAGCACCCACGCCCCTCCCCCTTGAAGCAGGCAAAAAAAACGCCTCAACTCGATCCTCTTCAGATCAGTTCTTTTTGTTCTGTGATGGGAATGATAATTCGTACTCGTGAGAACCGCTTGCACACGAGTTGAAATTAATTAATTATTTTTTTATGGGTCGGGAGCTATTTGTTTAATATCGTCGAGAGGGGTAGTTGCCATTGAGAGGTGGTTTCCACCCCCTATGAGACGCATATAAATGTATACACGCTCATGCTTTTGCGGTTCCTTTATGCTGAAGGAGGGGATACTTAACGCTATTGCTGGAAATCCCTGCAGCAGTTAGGAAACGGTTATATATCTATAAATACTCTCTCTCCCCCCCTTAGCGATAAAAGAAAGCAAAGGATAAAAAACCCTGATGATTGGAGGAGGGGGGGGGTTGGGGCAAAAAAAAACAAACAAATACTTCCAGACGTTTTAATTAATTCCAATAGACATGTTCGATTCCCGGTCTTTCGTAAAGGGGTGGCTTTTTTAAAAAAAAGAATAATAACAACCCGAAAAAAAGAGGAATGAAAAACTAAATGAATGAAGTAGAAAAAAAACGAACTTGAGTGCCGTCATGGCACACAATAATAATCTTCTACCACAGGATGTCAAAAACAAAGAAATGTAATTAATTGGCATATCTATGTCGGCGATTTTTTTGTGTGTGATTTTTTTCTTCAGTCAGATTGTGGGGGATGTTTTTTTTTTCATATTCTCCGTCACTCTTTCTGTTTTGTTTTTAGCAGCGGCACTCCCACCCCCTTTTTTTCTTCTTCAGGGAGGGGGGGGGGACCCCCTCTATAAACCACCCTTTTATATTCAAGAGTAAGAGTGTTTTCAATCTGTACGCGAAGGCGAATTCTGTTGCCTTTTGTGATGGCTTTTCCAAAGGAGTTCTTACTACTAGTCTCTGAAAAAGAGAGACGAAGCCGTTTTAATGCCAACAAACGCAGCAGGTAATGAAAATACTTTTTTTGCCGCAGCGATGACCCCGGGTAACATATAGAAATAAATGGCAATTTATTAAAAACAGAAAATACGCAGAAGGGAAACAAGCAAGAAAAACAACCGCAAGAAAAACCTCCTATTGAGGAACTTTGTTGTTGTGATGCTCTAAAAAAACTACCTCCAAAAATACAACACCAACAAAAAAAAATATGTATGAATTTGTCGAGTCTTTAGATTATCTTCTACTCCTTATTTAAGCAAGAATCTGAAGGGTGGAAAAAAAAACTTTTTTTTTCTGTTCGTGTCACCAGAACATGACTATGTGGCGACATAGAAACTGGTTGCTTCTTTTAATAGCTTTTTATGTGATTAAAATTTGGCTATTTACTTTGTGTGGTGTTTCGTGGTTGGGTTTAAACGGAAGCTCATCACTTTCATCTAGGTCTATAAAAGAGGAAGATATGTGTGTAAGGCGGATTACTTTTTAAGGTATTCATGCAAATTTTGTTGTTCTTATAAACCTAGGAAATATTTCAGATTGAATATATGTGTATTAAATAAAGAGAGTGCTTCATAAAGTAGGTAAATTGAAGTTTGGAAGTCAATGATAGTATGTGCGATTATAAAGCCGGTTTTAGTTCTTTTAATAAATTCTACCCATATTTTATCAGGTAAAAAGTATGAATTTAAAAAGGTTTCAACATTACCCTTCTTTGTTGAATTAAGGGTTGGAAATAGTATAAGAACGTTGCATCGAAGGTTCAATTTTTAATCCATGAATATGTTTTTATGTGTTACTGTTACATAAAGAATATGCATAGATGTGCGACGGGCCAGATAGTCCAGTAACTTGGTGTCAAAAAAAGGGTGTTTCAGGAAAAAAATACAGCAGTTTTTTTCGCAAAGGTCTTATATGTTTTCGAGGGTGCTGAATCCGAATCTGAACTTTGCATACAGAATTTCGAAGTGAATTTTAAGGAAATTCAAAAAACCTTAAATTTCATCTATTTTTTTGTTTTTTTGTTTGTAGAACGGAAGAGCACAAATTTTAGATTTTTTACAATTTGTGATGAGAAGTTGACTTACAAAATGAAAATAAACTGGAAATTCGGATTGAGCGATGCAAAAAACATATAAATTCGTTTTTTAAAACACTCATAATTTAATAAATGAATTAAAAAAATTAACTAGGCCAAAAAATCACGTTTTTTCGGCGCACTCGAGCGGCAAAACTACAAGTCAGACAAAAAGTTGTAATCGACAATTTTATAGCTTGTTTATCTTCTTTATTTTTTGTATTTGACATTTTCATGAGAAACTCATACTTATCTTTCTACAATAAAAAAACCAAAAGGATTTTTTGGAATTTTCTTAAATTGCACTTCGAAATTTTGTATGCCAAGTTCATATTCGGATTCAGCACCCTCAAAAACATATAAAACCGTTGGGAAAAAAACTACTGCATTTTTTTCCTGAAAAAACTACCAAGTTATACTGGACTAAAATATATCGGGAAAGGAAAATAGAGAATGAAAAGAAAAATTTTGAGAGAATGTAAAAGAGGAAGTAAAAAGAAAGAACTTTAAAAAGAAGATGAAGAGAGTTAATGAGAGAAATACGGAAAAGAGGAAGAGAGAACTTCCTAAAAAAGGGAGAATTTCTAAAGAAAAGAGAAAATGTTCATAAAGGTCTGTTATTTACCAAAGTACACACTATCTATGTTTAAGTATCAAATTATTCAATTGTTACATTTTTCCTCTTATTCTCCCTTCTATATACAACTTTTTTATATTTTCTCACTTACTTTCTACAAGTTGTCTTATTTTATTCGTATCAAAGTTTTCACATCAACAAAATTCACTCATTTTCTCTTAGTGACTCACTCTTATTATCTTACCAATTAGTACATAATTTTCAAAGGAAAGAAAAGAGTATACCTAAAAATTTATGTCATTCCAAAGTTTCGTTTGAACCCCTAAACCTCTCCTCTGGTTAAGGCCTAGCTATTTTAATCTTTTTTCTCAAACCTAATGTATAACCAAGTTGTCTATTACATTATTTGTATAGTTATCCTTTCCATTCCATTTCAAAGAGGAACGGTAGATTATTCGTTATTTTTTAATTCACAATTTATATTTATAAATTTGAAAAAGTAATCAAACAATCGGGGATGAAATTCACTCAAACGAGGGATTCAAACAACAAAGAAATACACCAAATTAGCATTACTTCCACCCACATGACTCCCGGATCACCGGAAAAGAAGGAAAACCTCCTCATCACCTCACTTCTCGGAAACTCCTCTTCGAAACTACTTCCCACCTAGTGGAAAAATCCCAAAGCGAGAAAAATACAAATTAAAAGGCATTCATTGCTTCCACGTGTGCGCACCCAAAAGTCGAAAAACAGGTGTTACATGGAGCGTACGGAATGGCCCAATCAGAAAGCAGCCCGGCTTTAATACATCAGCTCATCGATATAATGACATGTAATTTCTATAATCGCCATAAATGCGATAATTTTAAGGACATGGTCATTTCTCCGTAATATTATATTCGGATCTCTTTGCCGCGGCCTATCGCAATCTAGTAGATAGAGGAGGAAAGGTTTTTTCTGTGTGTGTGTGTGTATAATTCCGTTTAATACGCTTATTGCTCTGAAACAGAGGTTGGGTCTGTCGCTTTTGAATGAGTCTTTAATTCTTTTCTGGGGGACGGTATGTAGGTATTTTATGATTCTGTGTGGCAGCGCCGATATCTCTCTTACTATAAGTTATCGTCGTGACCGTTATGGGTGGTTGTTTTTATTTTTATCTTCTACTTGCAGGTTGCTGTATATGTTTGTAGTATAAGTTGAACAGGAGGGGAGTTTTGGAAAGGTACAATCTGGTGTGTATATAAAGATAGTTTGGTAAATAGGATTCAAAGTGTTATTGTTGTCAAACGCATTTAGGCATGTAAAACAACATATGTCTTAGCGCAGTTGTAGGAGTTTCGGAGGCTACACATTAACAGGAAGAAAAAATAGTAAATCATATTAAATAATTAAAATAAAGATAATGAAATATTTTAAATATATTGTACTTAATTTTTCTGTGGTTATAAATGTTTGCGCACAGTTCTATATTTTGAAAATGCTGATCCATGTTATTATTTACTCAACCTTTTTTCGCAGTGGCATTAAATTATGTGAAAGTATTAATTTAAGTGGAAAACTTTTTGTATGGAAATTAGGACAGTTAAAATGCACTCAATTCTTTTCATAGGTATAGTACCACATTTCATGCTTTATAATAATATCCATAATACACATTACCCTACTACCCAAATTTTAATTTTAAGTAACAAATAAAACTCCCACAGACAGAAGAAACGGGAAATCCTTACAATCACGAGAAAATGATTTTTAAAACCACTCCATGACGACTTGTTTTTCTAAACTAGAACTAGTTGAGTAAATTTAAGATAGGATTCATGCAAGCTTTAATGACATAAGCCTTAAATTAGCGTTTTCCTGTGCCTTTTAATGCATACGCAATTATGTAGGATTCCTGCTCTGAAAGTTTTTTCAACCTCTATTTGTAGTACATCAACCTATACTGTAGCCATTCATGACGATGACTGACTCATCCTGAGAAATTTGTGGAAAAAAATAGTAAAACCGGTGTAGAAGAGAAAAATTTTGTCGGTTCTAAAAACAACTCTGAACAAGACGAGAATTTCTAAATATATAATTACTATTTTACTTCCAGATTTTACTTTCGTCAAAATAGTACAGTCAGAAAAGTCGCAATGTTTAACTTGAATCGTTTTTTTTGAGAAATTAACTTAATTTTTATAAAATATTTTCATATTTATTATACACTGTTTTCTAACTTTAAAATAGACATGGTGTTTCACTATTTTTAACAACATATTATTTTTAAACAGAAATTAAGGGAAAAAATCAATATTTGTCTAGAAGAGGAAATTTACCCATTCAGGTGACAGAGAAAATACGTTGGTAGAACAAAAAAGTAATGCATGTAATATCAAAAAGTAATGTATACAGTTTAATAAACGTAAAGCCTTGTTGAGAACATATTGTTGAAAAAACCTTAATAATATACATAACTTTTAAAACTATTGGATTTCTTTAAATCTCGTGAGTTCTAATATACATTCTTAACCATAGTAAAAATAAATCATAAAGAATGTGTGAACACCTATGTGTTTTGAACGTTTAAATGTTTCAGAAATCAACAAAAGTTAAGTTTTATCAGGGAATTACATGATTAAAAAGGAAAACAGTTTGCAGCTTAAAATA
Source organism: Tetragnatha versicolor (assembly GCA_024610705.1). Taxonomy (NCBI): domain Eukaryota; kingdom Metazoa; phylum Arthropoda; class Arachnida; order Araneae; family Tetragnathidae; genus Tetragnatha; species Tetragnatha versicolor. The sequence continues at coordinate 646,429 of JANDEH010000062.1, forward strand.
ATTAACATAAAGTATCCATGTAGGTATACCTATTAGCTTAAATTCCAGATTAAAAACTACAAGGTTTATGGTTGTCTCTTCCACTTACATATTCAAGTTCCTTTAAAATTAAATTTAAAAAAATCTGCCACCCTCTGTAAAAAATCTAATTTTTCGTACAATATGATGAAAATTTTATCTAAATGTTGTAACTACCGAAGACAAAATTTAAAACCATATCAAAGCCACAACTCAATATGCAACTGACCCCCGAATTTCCTCACAGATAAAACCGCACAATCAGTGAGCAGCAGCGCTATTACCGCCGCACAACTCAGTCAAACATCCGTCAAGCCACCTGTATTGCCATGTCATCTGTTCGCATCCCCCCTTTCCCATATAAATAACGACCCCCATTATCTACAAAAAACTATAAAGAAGAAACAATATGAAATTAGCACAGGAACAACCGGCTACCGGAGAAACCCCTCCCCTTGTCTAATACTGTAATGGAGTATTTTCTCACAATGTCATTTCTTAGATCTAATTTTTTGATTGATTTCTCCCGCTATTCAGATTTCGATTCACAAATTATACCTTTTGGAAGAGGACCATTTAAATTCCACGTTCGATTGAGTGGAGAAGGTGAGGTAATCAGACCCCAATTTCTTATAGATGTTCTTTTTTTTATTTTCGTTCGGATATCCTTGGAGTTGGGTTGTTTTATTCCTTTTTTTCTTGTGTTGTTTTGTATCGGTAATCTCGATTTAATGGAGTCTGCGGAATTTGAAGTCGTTTTCTGAAATTCTCGCGATGGCGGTTATATAGAGCGGGTTTACATGCAGGAGATCGAGCGACGCGATTGGTCGAAACTTCTTACAAATGATGACGTAAATACTAGGCCATAGCGCTAAGAACCAATGGAAGGACCAGATTCTAAATCAAGAGTGTAGCCAACCTTTTTGTGAAGAGTAATAATCATACATGTGATTACTCTGACAATAAATTGGCGGATAATATTTTAAAAAAAATTCTAGATTGCAAATTTTTTCTAATATTCTCTATGGCACCTAAATTTTCCTCATTTTAAGTATAAGGGGTCCATAGGCTTCTACTTCCTGAGATCTGCGATTCGATATGATAGTCATATTTTTAAGCTTAAATATTAACTAGTTTTAATATTACTTCGATATTTTTTCCGATTTTACTTAAAATTTATTACTAGGAAACACTCGCGGCCAGAGTTTTCAGTAAAAAAATAATTCGAAAAAAAGAAAGTGGAATTATAGTTTTGCAAATCGAATTGTAGGATTTTAATTTTGCTTAAACAAATTGGCGGATTTTCGCCAATTGGCGGAGGAATCACATGCATGAATAATAATACGGTAAATAAAAATTGTGCGTGGCACTTTAAATCTTTATCCAAAAATATATAAAGGTGATAAATATTCATAGACTATACTAGAAGGATTTTTTTTCACAAATGAAAAATTTTTCCATGCAATTCTAAGAAGTGAAGATTAGAAAATTAAAAAGAGGCGCTACCCAGAACTTTTTTTTAAGGATTCTGGACTAAAAGGCAAACTTTAAACGTGAAAAGGAAAGCGATAGGAAATTTTCGTCCATTTTTCCCATAACGTCCCAGTCGCTCAAATCGCTGCATGCATATCCGCCCTCGGTGCGCGACTCTCGCATAGGTGTGGTTTCATCAGAGGGTGCAGTTCTTAATTTCTGGTCGTTACGGCTATTAGAGCAGACGATTTTGTAAGATTGCAAGATTGAAGTGAGTACGGTCTCTCAGTAGATGAAGAGACCCTACTAAATCATTGATTGGAAGCCGTTTCACAGTTTGATAGGAGATCCGTAATGAGCCGAAATTGAGTTTTTGTCCATTATGTTTCGGATCGTAAAAGCTCAAATTTAGATAAATATGACAAAGTAATTTGTTCGGTATCATAAAGAATAATTTTGGTCGTCAGGCAAGCCTAAGAATTTGGAGAGTTGTAGACAATTAGTAATCTTGTGTCATTATAGAAGCTTTTAGAATATGACAATTTTTTCATAGAAATTGTATTCCATTCATACGTGATGGTTGAATCTGGAATAAAGCTAATTTAACAAACGATTTTTCATTCAAACAGTAGAATTTATTTCATGGAATTTTTTTACCAATGAAATAATTTTGGATAGTACTTTGATACTCTGAAGATACCTTCGACTCATTATAGTTTGACAGTTTATAATAAATGTATTTGAAATACGTTTGATACTACTTGATGTTTGAAATACGTTACATTAAAAATATAATTTTCGTATTTTAGAGTGTAGCTTTAGATGTGTTCAAGTACGATCTTCTCAAAGAATTACTTCTGGGATATTCAGAGGCATGTAAAAGTTAAGACCTGAAAAATAATTCATGGAAGGATGAAGCCAAGAGAAATTAAACGTTTATTTTACCTGGAAGTAGTTAGTTATTGTTTTTTATATAAATTTATAATGTACTTTTGGAATTACAGTTATGACACAGTAAAAAATCACATATGGGAATGTGCGTGTGTTTTTTTATAACCTCTATTTTAAATTTTGTTTTAGTTTTCACTGCTCAGATTTCTACTGTTGTGAAAAATTGTTAATTCTTGTAGCTGCCACACAGTGTGGAAAAGTATTTTTTTATTTATTTGAATCTATTCAGTAAAAATTGATTTATTTTATCAAATGCAGCATTTTCGGATACTTTCAGGAAGGGTATAGGAATTTGGTTTGGTTTACTTTGTTGCATTTAATTACACATTGTTGATAAATACTTAGTCCCTAGCAGATGTTGAAGGGTGTATGAGGGTTCTCCTCTATGGACATTTATTCTGAAAGATATACTATTTCAATTTATGTTATACCTCTTTTGCGTAACATCAATGATTGCCCCATCTAAGCAAAATTAGCAAAATTAGTCTTGAAAATTTCAAGGGAAAGGAATTGAAAACCCTAAACATTGAACGATACAGCCTTTGTCTGCATACAATTATTTGGATGTATTCCAATGATAAGAACTTCAGCAGCACAAACATTCAAGAGCCGTCACATTTTTATCATGTCTTGCCAAATTTCGTTAACTTCTAGTATATCTGTTACCTAAACTTGACATATTTGGTATGAGCTGTGCTACTATACTTCACAGCAGCCTTTCTTGTCCATACTACGTCACGAGGCGCGGAAGAATACTCCGCGTTATGCATTCGTAAAACTTAAAATGAACAACGTTATTCGAAAATTACGACAAATAATCGCTATAAATGAATGGATCAAAGTAACCTGGAGTATTTCTTTAATGAAAATCCGTTTTAAACTAGAAATTCAGGCACAGCGCTGGGAACTACTTCCTCTCTTTGCTCTCAGCATCTTTTCTCCATGGACAAGAAAAATTGCGTTTGAGTATAGCACTCTTAAAACGATTGTATCAAAATTGAGTAAAAAAGTACTCAAAAAGGCTCCGATCCAATAAGTACTCAAATTTGAATACATGAATATACTCATTCTGAAATGTGCATACTCAAAAATGAAACATCGTGAGCTCATTTTTGAGTTCAAGCTCAAGATGTTTCATTTTTGAGTATGCACATTTTCAGAAATGAGTGCATTCATGTATTCAAATTTGAGTACTTATTGGATCGGAGCCTTTTTGAGTACTTTTTACTCAATTTTGATACAATCGTTTTAAGAGTGAGGCAAGAGGCGTTAAAGAACTATCTCTATACACTTAACTATCTCCCATCTCCTTTTGAGGAAGCTACTACTAGTTTGACAGTAGTCAAGTCAGGGCGCCCAGCTGGCGCCTATAAAGCGACACGTTTCGGATGTGACACAAAACAAGAACCAACACGACACAAAAAAAGTCAGTTTCCTTCTCCATACAAACCCCAAACGAATGCGCATTCATCCTATCCAAAACTCGAGGAAAACGCAGGCATAATGCACCACCTCGCTTTGACAAAAGGGCACCACCGGACTGAAAAAGTCGCGGCCCTAGTAGAAGATGCATGCAGCCTTGACGTTTTAGGGATGACCGATGAAGACGGATGACCCTGCCGGGGGTGCAGTGGGTCCGGCGATTTGTTCTGCAGTGACACGCAGACATCTCCTTGAATGTCGAATCAGCGACAGATGTCGAGGATTTTTTTTTCTTTTTGGTATTTTTCTATTACGTTTTTTGGAGTCAGTTGAATTCGGGAGTCAAAGAGATGCCGATTGAAGAAGAAGAAGGGAAGTGGGCCGAGTGTTTTGGAAGTCGGTGAAAGGGGGGATGCGAGTGCAGAGATGCCTTTTTAGAGGGAGAGAGGGGGCAGCTGGAGTGTGGTGTGGTGATCCATAAGTGTCAGAATCTGTCTATTTTAATTGATAAATGTTCCATTGTGGGAGTATCATTGTGGAGATTTCGGTATCTTTTGCATTGTGGGATCTTGTCGATTTGGGCCAGTTCAAATGTTGCGTGAGCATCTTTTTGGTAGTTTTACCCCCACCCCCCCTTTGCCTTTGTCAGCAAAAATGAGAAAATGGCAAATTTTATGTTTATGATAACATAAGCAAACCCCAGCCATTCTCTTTACAAAAAAAATTTAACAGTAATAACAGGGGCGTCATTTCAGTTTTTCGTTGGGGGGGCTAGGAATTTTTTAAATGGGTCTGGACCTTGCTGTAACTAGGTTTTTTGGCGGGGGTTACCTCAACTTCATTCTTAAGGTGATAACATGTCAAAATTTGACAACGTGAACTCCAAGGGAAAATGAGGGGTCTGGGGGTTCACCCCCAGGAAAATTTTGAAAATTTGTCCCTTAAAGTAGTGTTTTAGCTCGTTTTAAGACCCTTTGGGCATCCAAAGAGAACGTTGAGTTGTAAATAAACGTCAAAGTTTTAAGGTGGCTAGGGGTCCTCCCCCAGGAATTTTAATTCCCCTTTAAACTAATGTTTTTTCTCTTTTTCAAACTCTTTGGGGAGCTTCTAAAGATAAAAGCTTCTTGTAAGAGGAATAGTTTTCAAGGGGGAAAACACTAAATAAGAGACATGGAAATTTTAGAGGGGGCTGGGGGTCCTCCCCCAGAAATTTTTTGAAATTGAACCCTCAAAAGTAATGTTTTAACTCCTTTTGAGACATTTTGAGTTGCACCCAAAGCTCCTTGTGGAAGTTACAGAATTTTCAAGGGACTTGCAGCTATTTTTCATATTACAGTGGAAACCTTGTGGGGGCGGTTGCCCCTCCCCTGCCCCTCCTAAATGACGCCCCTGAGTAATAATCTATATTTAAAAGCTTAGAATAATTCAAATAAAAAATTGTGATAAAAGTTAATAAAACTTCAGGATAATTTTTTTCATAATTTTTTAGAAAATTCTTTAGGTTGTTATAATGTTATTTTAACAATATTATTTTGAATTTAATGTCCATCATCATGAATTTAATGTCCATCATCAATTCATCAGATGTTGACCAAAGTTGTTCAGGCCATTTTTTAAGTTACAAAATGTTTTTGAAAGAAATGTGTTTTTTTTTAAGTTTTACGTAAGCGTCATCAATATACCCTCTTATCAAAAACTGCTTTCCCCCCTTGAGTGCTTACTTTACATTTGAATGAACCCTTTGCCAAGAATTGTATGATGTGCGTTTTATTTTAATATTATCAATTTTTTATTTTAAATTTATTCTTGCGTATGGTAAAGCACGTTTGACAAATTAGAAAGAGTGTACGTACATCGTACACATTTGGCATACATTTTAACTTGCATGATTCAAAAATGAAAAAAAAATATCAAAAAGTTCGAATCATAAAAATTGTCGAATTAATTAAGTTCCTATGTTAAAAAATACATGATTACAGATGCTTTTATGATCTAAACCAGTGGTGCCCAACCTACGGCCCGCGGGCCAAATGTGGCCCGCGAGGCTGATCCATGTGGCCCACGGACTCGTCAAATCTTAAAACCAAAACCACTTTCAGAAATCTTCCAAGAAAACCACGAAATTGTGCGAGACATTATGGTACTTGCATCTAAAAAATATGATAAAAAAGGAATTCTTCAACATCCAGTAAAAAGTTTTTTCTTTACTTCTCTGTATTTTTTTCTAAATACGGGGAATTTGCCATTGGATAAATATTTTTCAGTATCAGTTAGCCATTTGAATTTATATTTTAGCGATTTGAAGTTTATAAGGGGACATCCATAAATTACGTGAGGTGTTTTTTCCAAAATCTGGACCCCCCCTCCCCCCTTGGTGAGATTTAGTGAGAATTTGCTGGACCCCCCTCCCCCCACGTGAGATTTACCTACAACCTTTAATAAAAATAATTTTCTATCCTATTCGTTTGCATTTTGTGCTTCACAGCACCAAAACTTTTCCATTATTAATGATGTGGGGTAAAAGGACATTATTCCGCCTAAATATCACAACAGTATCTTATCAGTGGGTATTCAGGGACTAATCCAGGATTTTAAACTTAACCCCCATTTTTGTGAAAAACTTACACAGCCTTTTAATTTTTGTGAAAAATTGTAAAAGATTCTTAATTAATGTGAATTTTTCAATGAGTTTTCTTAAGGGAACTATAAAATTAATGAAAACAGCATTAAATTACTTATTGCTACAGTTTTATAGCAGTAGCTATCAGTTTTATAGCAGCGTAGAATACTTATTTAACCATAAACAATTCGTCAATCATTAAAAATAATTTTAGAATTTTTGTGAAGGTGCCGTTTTTGTGAGTACATTTTTTGTGAAGGTGCCGATAAACGGTACCTAGATTGGCCTGCATTAGTCCCTGGTATTATTCCTTTCTCATACTTAAAAAAATCGGTCATATTCAACTTAAAAAGTTGACGTGAGATTTAAATCGACCCCCCTCCCCCCATGGTGAGATTTGATGAGATTTTTTCAAACCCCTACCCCCCTTTTTGACCTCACGTAATTTATGGATGTCTCCTAAGGATCTTTTTAGAACCAAACTTTGAAAATATGTCGGATCGTAAAAAGTTGAAGATTCACTCGGAATGCTGAAACTTTCAAGAAAAGTGGACAAATATTTCTTTATAAGCGAGAAAATAAACCGTTGTGTGTCTTATATGTAAGGAGACTGTGAACAAACTGTGTGCTTGAGAACAAACATTATCTGTTCTGAAAAGAACAAAAACTAATGCTTGATCTCGACTTACAGATAATAATCATAATTCAGTTTTAAGGATAAGTGTTACAAATTTGGAGCCGAATTTACAAGATCTAATATTATCCAAACAGATGCAAACTTCTCATTGAAAACGGGTAATTTGTCTTTATGTTTAAGAAAATCCTTAGAAGTGTTTTTATGTGGCCCGCGAGATAAATTTTCATAAGCAAATTGGAACTCGTGAAAAAAAAAGTTGGGCACCACTGATCTAAACAAATGTTTGGAATATATTTTGAGGTCTGTATACTGATGAAAAAATTTTACTTTTTGCCCTCTGATCCTAACTCGAAAATTATATTATACAAAAGTAAAGAGAAAGTGAAAAGCTTTAAAATATTTGGAAACAATGATATACACCCAGATATTGGAGAGTCTGTAACAAGCGCTTATCTGATGTTTATCTTAGATACTAAAATGAGAAGAAAGTTCATTGCTCTGTTAGAGCATGGGAAAATAAGTAATGAAACAAGAATATCGAAAATAGCGAACTTATGACGAGTTTTTTTAATAGTATATCCTATTAAGGTTCATCCAATTTCTTGCAAATTTAAAAGGAATGTGTTAAGTTAGGTTAGTAAGAGAGTTCATCTTAACTATCTTCATTTTAGGATTATTTTACGGTGAAAAGAGGCTTGAAAATAGTATCGCTATTAATTTGATTAGTAACAACTCATCCTTGATAAAATGTACATTTTTTACGAATGAAATACACGAAGAGGTTAGCATGAAAATTATTTCTATATGCTTTCCAAAATTTAACGCTTATTTATAGCTCTTACTTTGTAGGATTTTGACGAGTTTTAGGATATTGGATTACTCCTCACTTTAAAAGTGTTTTGATTGACGGTCCTTAAGAATCTTACGGAATTTTTAATTGCGTAACTTTAACTGAGAAAGTCAAAAATAAAGTTGGAATAATAAGAAGGATGGACTAACATCCAACTCCTTTTCTAATCTTAAAACCATCATTTCATTTACATTATAGTCTGTTCATTTAGAATAGGCGACTGAGACGTAATGTATTATAAGCAGTTACTAATGTAATTATCATCGAAAAAATTTTCTTTTGTAAAAGAATCGGTCACTGAGGTTGCTTTATTTAGCGTTATTGAGCGTTTTTTATTATGTCTCACCCTCCTATTCTAAATGAACAGACTATAGTATAATTAACCAGAAATTATTAATGTATTCTATTGAATAACGTAATTTGAAAAAAAAGCCTTCACACTACAAATTGTCAAACCAGTTGGATAAAACTAAGGCGGGACTGACGAAAATTCAACGGTTTCCCTCTCATCTCATCTTAAACATGACAATTGTTTAATCGTTTTCACACATATACTTAACCCCTTAACAGTGTCCCCCGAACTGAGCTCGGGCAACTACTACGTGCAGAATTCGTGATTTCCGAACTGAGTTCGGGTTAGAGAAAAATTAACATTTCCGTTTCGTGAAGCCCAAACCGAGTTCGTTTCGATGATGATAGTGATTTTTCTTCGTTTAGAGATTGGGAGACATTATAATGTTTGGATAACCCTTCTTCTAATTGAATAAATCTCTTCTTAAATAAAAAGTGTGTGTAATTCAATACTTTTTTATGTGATGTTAAAATAATTAATACACTCGTTATTTCATTTTCATTTTGATTTTTGTTATAAAAAAATATTTTCTTACATTAATAATAATAATATAAAGAACAAAATTAAAAAGTCAAAAAAATTTCCATTTTTGGTCAATTTTTCTGAAATTAATGTCACTGTTAAGGGGTTAAAAACATAAATATTGATTTCTCTACTCAATGATGGAATTAAAAACCATCACAAGACAATCACCCAAACCATCCGGACCGAAATCCGTCGATCCTCATTTCACCGTCGCCAGCCCACGACTCTCTGCCGCTCTCCACCGTACCCCCCGCGGCATCCGCTCTCCCGTCGGTCCCGGACAATCACACACATCGCGGCCGAAAGCAAGGACAGATCGTGACCAAACTCTCCCTCTTTACCTTTCCAATTCACGTAAGAGGGAAGGTCACGCTACGAAGGCCACGCGATTGGTCGAGAGGCGGATTCACTTAGCTTCATTTGCTATGAAAATTAGCCGCGGTCACAGTGAATGGGATTGTGATGTGATTCGTATCTTCTTTGTATTTATTGGGTATTGTCTCGAGTGCGGTTCGGTCATATCATTATGGGGTGTTTTTTTTTCTTTTAACACCTCCGCTGTGGTCGGTCGTATTGTAAAGCAAGATGTTTTAATGCCTTTTTGAATGTCGGCACATTAATCAGCATGCGTGAGAGCGAATATCAGTTCAATGATCGTTTTCGAGTGTTTAAATTTTTTTTTTATTGTTCTTCCTGAATTCGAAAATCCTGTTGTTTTATAGTGGATTTGTATAAAAGAGATGTTGTTAAGTTCTTATCAACTATATAGTATGCAGGATTTGCTTTTGTATAACGATTATTACAATGATTCGATTGCCAATGAGGAAGTTGCACGATTTTTTAAAATTTTTTTAATCGATACTTCATGCAAAAATAAGGAACTACCCAAAATTAGAGGCCGATCGAGAAATTTTTTGATTGCCAAAAAAATTAACAAAAATCTCCTTTTTAAAAGAGCGTGAAAACGCTAAGTTTGGAATATGACGTCATCGTACGATGACTATTATTGGAAAGCATAGGAGTTGATGGTATGGTTGTTGACGTCATCGTTACTTTTCAGTCACGTGTTTTTTTTCTCGACTTTTAAATTAAAATATTTAATTCCCTGTACATATTTTTGAAAATTGACTAGATATTTCATTTTACCATACAAAAAACCATACGGAACACTTGTTTGTTTTTGAAAATCTGACACATGCAATTTCCTTATTGTTAAAATGAAAAAAAAACATAGTTTAAGTTCCTATGCAGGCAAATAGTTAAAGTAGCTCTTTTTATCTTATTATACAGAAGTACTCATAAAGTTTCTTTTATTTCTTTTTCTAAACATACAGTAAAATCTTAATTTATGCTATCCATTTTTTTAGTTCGAAATTTTAATGTCAAAATATTATCATCACGATAATATTGCCGAAGTTATCTTTAGAATAACATATAACTCCTATTTCTTCCTTTACAATAAATAAAGAGGTTAAAAAAATATTTTTCATCAAATTTCAGCCTCCATAGGCTTCTTATATTTAAGTAACTGAATGTAATGACTAAAGTAGTACATACTATCATCTTCTAAACCACATAGATATAATTTGGACTCTTGTGATATTATACGAAATTGTGTGACTCGAGATTATTACCTTGTTGCTCACTGAACTTTCTCCCTCCGACTCTTTCGGTAATCTCTCGAGCAGAACACTCTTTTATGCGCAAAACCACTTAATTAACCAACGTAATAAGAGCTAAATTAGACCACTTTACCTTTAAAAAAAAGAAACCGGATGACTATTATAAAAAATAATAGTTAAAAGGTTAGTGAACTGCTCTGGTTAAAGGAAGTTCTTGAAGGGCACTTCTATCATTGTAGCTTTATGATTCATTCTTTTAATGGGAACCATATTCACTGAGGGATCAAGAGAGGATAAAATAACAACAGTGTGGTATCAAATAGTTAAGGAAAACCATCATTACTGGTACACTTATTAAACTAATATTCAATTACCAATGCCGAATACTATGTAGATATCTATCCTCTCTTCAGCACTCTTAAAAGGAGTCTCACCAGAAACACCATGAGCTTATTTTTTAGTTCGTGCATGGCATTCTCATAATCAAGATCAATATGTTTCATTTTTGAGTACGCACATTTTCAGAAATGAGTATAACTCATGTTTTCAAATTTGAGTAAATTTGATTCGGAGTCAGTTTGAGTAATTTTTACTCCGTTTTGAGACTGTCCTTTTAAGAGGGACGATAATGCACCTTAATATAAACTTACTTATAATGCAACTTAAAAAAAGTACTTACTTAACTTCAACCAGCTGGAACCTGCAAGTAGATCGAACCCGAGGAGTTGAAACAGGGATCACAGGAGACCTACAAACTGCATTCTCTGGAAAAAGGGAAACGTCCTTGCTAACTCTCGCCTTGAGTGACAGTTATCTTGGGTATTACCTAGTCTGATGAAACAAATTTAACCAATTTTCTCAAAAACTATAACTGGTGGCTATTTTCGTGTTCTACGAAACTTTTGAAGGTTAATTAATTTTTCAGTCTTCTGAAGACTTTTGCTTTTGAATGAAGTGCAATGTAGGAGAAGGAGTGCAAAAATTTTTTTTACAATACTTTAATATATCCCCGGGATTTCAAATTTATTTTTCCCAACAAAGGGCCCCGTGCCGCTTTTTATAGTCAAGGGTGATAAAACTGAGTTAAAGGAAAAAATTATGTGTTTAAGGTATAACTTTCTAAAGTATGCGACACACGAAGTTTTCTCACCAAAAAATAATGATAAAACCTCATTGGTGTTGTAAAGTAAAGACACTTGACATCACAACACCAATGTCCAGTTCCAAAAGCGATAATAAAATAATGAAAACTCTTCCACAACACTTAATTTAGTTATTTAATAATTCATTAGGCTTCACGCATTATTTGTTTGTTATGAATTTAATTTGGTTTACTTGTAAGTAGGTTTGATGTTCTCCGATGCAGAGGGTGAATGTTAACCCTTTCAAACCCAAGCCGCCCGTGATCCCTATTGAAGCCAATGAAAAATTACTGAAAAATTTGGGGCTGCTAGGACTGATAGGGTTTAAATAATAGTGCCCCCTTTACACGAAGAAATTGTTCCACCGCCCCCTTACAAATGTTTGCCTCTAATTTGCTTAAATTTTATAGAATTTCATTCAAAAAATTTTGTAATAAAGACTTAATTTAGAATCAAATAAAATATAAAAAAATTAAAAACTAGCAAGGGACAATATTCAAATGTTGTTTTCCACGCTCTTAAAAATTAAATTGAATTATAATGAGGAAGTTGCATGATTTTTTATTATTTTTTTAATCGATTCCTCTTGCAAAAATAAGAAACTACCAAAAATTTGAGGCCGATCGAGAAATTTTTTGATTGCCAAAAAAATTAACAAAAATCCCCTTTTTAAAAGCGCGCGAAAACGCCAAGAGTTTGGATGTGACGTCATCTTATACTAAACATTGTTGTAAAGGAATGGAGTTGATGGTATTATTGTTGACGTCATCTTATAGTTAAAATAATAAACGTTTTCAGTCATGTGTTTTTTTCTCGACTTTTAAATTAAAATATTTAATTACCTGTAAATTTTTTTGAAAAACTGACTAGATATTTCATTTAACCATACAAAAAACCATACGGAACACTTGTTTGTTTTTAAAAATCTGACACATGCAACTTCCTTATTAGGCAATAATTCAACCTTTTTAAAAGCTTTGATTTAAGAATAATTGAAAGGCTTGGGAGATGAAGGGGTAACGTTATACAAAAGATCCTTATATATAACATAGTCCCTTCATCCACCAAACCCTTCAATTCTTTACCTAATTTTGAATGAGCGGAGATCAAGGGAAATTTGAAAATTTCATGTATTCATCTTAAAAGTTATCAAAATTATCGATATCTCAACCCATAGATGAAAGGGAGTCTTGGGGTCCCCCCCAGAAAAACTTTTGAATTTTTACCTTTACTAAAAAGGGCTAATTTTAAGCCACTTTTACCTGGAATTTTTAATGTTTTTAACCCATAAAAATGACATTAAGCAATAGCTTAAAAGTAGTCAACACCCCCTTTTATTCCAATAACGCCCCACAATTTACTTTCAACTCATCACCGCCCCTCTTAAAAATCTTCAACACCCCCCAGGGGTGGTGGTACCGCCCACTTTGGAAACAACAGGTTTAAATCCTTAAACCACGACCAACAATCCCTGAAAATTGATTATCAAAAAAGCGATCATGTTAATATCATCACAACAAATGAAAAATTTCAATCTTACAATGTGATTCTTCCCATCATTCAATTTCCCTCAATACTAGTACCCTCCCATAGCAGTACATGCAAGAAGACCCCAGGGGCTCCACCGCATCCCATCAGCAAGGAAGGCAATAAGCAATCCTCATAGCTCCGCGGCGGAGGCTTCGCGTCCCCGGCATTGCAAATGTTATTGTTCCCAACAAAAGGGGCTCGTGCCGCTTTTTATAGTCTTAGCAGCGGGCAGGGGGAGAGAGCTTAGCATCAGCAGCGCCCTGATAAAAATCCCGGCCCGCGGCCATAAGATATTAAGTTTCATTGTTGAGGAGACCGGCTTATAAATAATGCAGTTCTCATTGTGCTAGGTGTGATATCAGTGCGGTTGGCAGGTAATACACGGTTCTGAATGTTGTTATTAGTTGCCGGCGAAAGAGTTATATTATAGTAGAGGTTTTTTCGATTTGTAGCGTTATATTGTGGTCGCGTCGTCGTAAATCACTGTATTATAACTCCCCGGTTTCAATGAGGACTAGTATCTTCTTTTTTTAATGCGTTGTGTGGGGTTGTTTGAATACTGATCACGATGGAAAAAGGGTTCTCGAGTTTTTGGCTATGTTTCTCTTTGTGCGCGGAGTGTAAAATTTTATTACTATAAATAAAACTTCTTATTTTGTGAGGTGTATATTTTTGTGTGTGTTGTATTTGGTGTTATTTACGCCTCTATTTCGGTAAAAATGAAACGGCCTGAGGGTTATTTATGGATTTGCGTTCCATCTCATTTCCGAATTTCGTCAAATATACGTAGTGAACGAAAACGCTTTTCGTTAATAAATATCTCCTTATAAAACAGTTACATAAAGGGCTTAATATCTACTTCTAAGCATATGCAGACGGTTCAAATGCGGATAATTGCACTGTGAAAGATTGGTAATAATAAGGAAAAAGCAAAACTGTAATTTGTCAAAGTGCTTTAAGGGGAAGAATATAGTGCTCTGAATATGTCCCTTATAAAACTTGAAATCAAAACATAATTTAGATAATTTTACTATGATTCAAAAAATCAAGTAAGTCTATAATAAAAGGATTGATACACCTGAAATAAAAATTTAAACTCAAAATATACTACTAATTAAAAGGGGGAAGGAAATCTATTAGACTTTTATGTATCATTTACCTATTATCTTTAATTTCCATTATCTTGAATTAAATTAAGGCATTCCTTGATTTTTAGAACTCTCCAGTTTAATACAATCTACATACAAGCTTGCTACAAGGTTCTCAACTTTATCTAACGTAGTAAAATTCCGGACTCTTTAAGGAGTTTTTCCAGGAGTTAATTACAAAAAAAATCAGTAGTTAACGTCACTATACTATTTTTCATTTTGAAAAAAAAAGGCGCCTGAGTACCCCATTTTCTTCCCCACCACTGAATCAGTAACGATGGCAACTATCAACGTCAAAGGGGGGGAGAAGGCTTACTATTGGCGTAACCATGGTTACCCTTTTGTAGAGGAGGAAAGCGCTATTTCTCAGGCGCCTATTCAAAATGAACAGAGTATAAACCTATACTATACAAATGTACATATAACACACAGAATGAGTTCTAAACTAAGTTTTGAAAAAAGAATTTCAAAAGGTTTACAATTTCAAATTGAAATTGAAATTTATTGAATTAAAAACCCTATTGGAAAAATTTTTCTGGTGTTCCATAAACCAGTATCAAATTATATTGGATCCAGTATCATTTATACTGGTTAATGGAACACCAGAAAATTTTTTTTCAGATAGGAAAACAATTCCTTCCACCACAAAACTATAATAAAACTTTGTTTTTCTCTTGCACGTATTTCTTTCAGAAAAAAATCGAGGAAAAATCGAGAGGAAAAATTTAAAAAAATTCAGGTGTTATAAGGATCTTAAGAAAAATAAGGCTAATTTCAGGAGGCGAAAGAATCTAGTATTGTAACAATGTTACTGTAGCCAGCAGTCACCACCAAAGTCACAAAGCCACTCCCCTAACCTTGCGCAATCAAGATCTCATTCCGTTATGGATCATATTCCCTAATATGTTTACCGTCCCAACTTAATAGTATCAATCTATGCGCTTATCTCTGACAAGCTCGGAAAACACATCGAACCGAAATTTATTTCTGTGACAACAGAAGCCCAGGGAATGTTCGAACGGAGCGTGAGACCGCCCTTTGCACTGGGCATCAGTCTGTCAATATTCTAAATAGCGTGGAAGAGACCGTTCTTTTTTTTTCTTCTCTTTCCCTTCGAACAGGCTCTGTTCTCTCTGAGGAGGACAAGGGAGTGTTTTTCAGGCTTATCGCTTTTTTTTGTAGCTCGATGCCGAATTGATAGGAGGAGATGCTATCGAGGAACACGGATGTCCGACAAACGAACGGATAGATCTCTATTCTGAAAACACGATCGGCTCTCGTCGCGAGTGTATCTCATCTTCAAATTAGTTATTTGAATGCCTGAGTATATAAGGTAAATGTGGGTATAGTGGACACTTTAAGGAAAATTTTTGCTTAAATTCTTAATATATACCAACCTATTGGCTTGGAAACGGTTATCATCCTATTTTTAGGTTAATTGAATCTTCTTCTTTTGATTTTACCATTAAAAACACAGGTCTGCAAAAAAAAACTTTTTTCGAGCTGTTTTGGATATTTCACCTGAACTTTGTTATTTTTGGTGCGCTGAATCCAAAAATGACCTCCATTTTGTCCTGGGACGTCACGTTTTTTGACAATTCAGATTTTTAGGTTTTATTGGGAAATGCCTTAAAATTTTGTAAAATTAACTTTTTATACTAAATTTTTTATTCAAATTTTCTCCACAAAATCTTTTTTTTATGTTTTTTGATGTGCTGAATCTAAAACTGACCTCCGTTTTGTCATAGGATTTCACCTTTTTTCACAATTTAAGTAAAAATGTCAATTTTTTAAGAAAATAAAAGTAAATATTTAAAAAAATTATTTTTCGACTCAAACTTTATTTGAAAATAATTTTTTATGATTTTTGGTGTGCTGAATCCAAAAAATACCTCTTTTGATTTATTAGACACCACATTTTGTAACAAATTGAGAAAATATAGCAACATTTCACATAAAATGTAAGTATACTTAAGAAGTAGATTTTTTAATCCAAATTTATTTTTAAGGTTGTTAGTTTTAAGGTTTTTTTGTGCCCCGAGTTCAAAAATGGTCTCTGTTTTGCCATAGAATGTCATGTTTCCTGACAATTTAAGTAAAATTGTAAAATAAGTCATTATTTCAATTTTCATGAAAATAGGTTCATAAAATAAAATTATTGTTACATATTCTTCGTGAAAATCATTATATAACTAAAATAAACTTATTTACACACTCTAAAGCCAATTTTTCCTCCTCATGAAACTCCCCTTCGTACCTTTACCCTTGTGAGTAGCAGAAAGAACGTTTCTTTGAACTATACAACAAAAATCCTTCATTATTCCCCGATTAAATCTTCCCTTATATTTTCTTTCCATCTCTATAATGTCCTGATGAGATAGTTTACTATGTGCACCATTCACAGCTCCTAACTTTTAAAACTAAAGGAGCTAGAAATGCACAAAAACTATGAAAAATGGACACATTCGAATATAATTTTGCAATTTGTGAAAAATCCTGACGTATAGAATTTTTTTCAATATTTTTTTCGTTATCAGCACACCAAAATACATAGGAAATCACTAAAATTATTCAAACAGCTTTTTCATTGCAGACCTGTGAAATTTCTATTGGATTGAGTAAAGTATTTTTAATTAATTTTTAAAAATACTCCAAATTGCATCTATAGTGGACACCTCTCTTTTTCTGCCTATATGAAGGGTTTGTGCATGAAATTGAGGGTTTTTTTGGTATAGTCGTTTAGTTCTAATTAAATATTCCTTCCCAACGAAATGTATTTTAGATAAAATCAAATTAGCTTTATTTAAAAAAATACTTGATAGTTTCCGGCCCAAAGCCTACGCTGTAGCGGATTTGAGTGGAGTTAAGCATGTAATTCAATGTTTTAAAAACCTTGGTTCCCAAAGCCAGAATGAAACCAAATTCATACAACACTCGTTTTAAAGCACAATCAACAGTTTATGATGAAAAACTGATTCAAATTAAATATTATTTATGTTTCTATTAGAAGCCATTGCGGTGGCCACTATTGGAAAATCTAAGATTATGTGTTGGTAAAGTGGCCACCCCCATAAATCCTCTTAAAGTCAAAATTTTCAAAAAAAAGTATTCATTATCATTTTATACACTCTTCTTTACCTTAATATAAATTTAAAAGTCCATCAAACGGTAATAAATACAAAAAAATCAGTTCCGAAATACCCGTTTCCTTACGCGATTCAATAAGCGAAATCAAATTTCAGTCACTCGGCCGATGTTGTTATTTTCAAATATTTAAATATCCTTCCCATGCTGATCTGTGGTATCGGTGGTAATTTACCAGCTTACCTGATTGTACAATCTACTATGCCTATGAATTTTGACGCTGTTTGATGCCTCTAACTCGTTTTATTTAAAATTAATCAGATATGTGGCCACTATTGGTACAGTGTCCACTATACCCACATTTACCTTAGTGGTCTTTGAATATTATAGACTGTGTTAATAAAATTGGCAGTTCATTACTAGTCATTTCCCAATGCATTTCTATTACGTTGCCTTGGTGATGGTCCGCCAATTTTATTTACACGGAACTTCAAAATGGAGAAAAGGCTACCCTGATAAAGCTACACACAGTATTAACACATTTATTAACACTTTTTTGTCCTCACATTAACACTTTTGTTGTTTGTCATTAACACTTTTTGTGTTGTGATAGTGTTATGAATATGTTTGGGAAGGGTTAAAATGTATTTTATCTAAGTAACATGTTTTTAAAATAATGTTGCAGAACGAAAATAATGTTGCAAAACGTGTATAGAATCTTAAAGAGTTTTAATTTTTAATAAAAAAAACACAACAAAAACACATTTTTTGACTCTGAAATTTTTAACAACACTTTTACAACTCTATTTTTCTCACGCAAAAGTGTATCTGAGAATGCACATTTCTTAGCTTATTTTAAAATAAAAAACATTTACAAATTGGGTTAATATGAAAAAATAACTTAATTTTATCTTATACAAATAATGACTAAAGATTTGTCTTTTTTTTTTATCGTGTCCATGGACAGTTAGATTGCTTCGTGAACCCTCAAAACAGCAGCTGCAAGCTCTAATGCATATGGGCTGTAGAGGGCCCCACGAAGCTCTGAAGCCAGCAGTGGCACCATGCCCAGTTGTAATACATGTGGGGTAAGGGCTGGGCACTCGAGTATGTGTTCCGGAGTGAGTTATTTACTTCTTATTATCCATAATTATGAAAATACTGAAATTAACTTTAAAAACCTGCTTGTTTGATCTACATGTAGTAAATAAGTTAGAAAGAAGTAATTTCAAAAATGTAGTTAGTTGGATTTTTAACTTTTAAATTTCCTTCAAAACTATTTTTAGAAGAGTAATATTCCATTTTTAGAAAATTGATGAAAATAACAAAAAATAAATTTTTTGGAAGTGTGAACCTGTTTTTAACCTAATTCACGGTCTTCATAGATTTTAATACAAATACAACTGACCTTGCAAATCACACATTCAGTCGACTAGTTGCTCTGATGTGATTCGTATTAGAATCGTCAATTTTGATAGCTTTTATAAATAGTTCTTTTATAAGTGATAGTAAAGACATTAAGCAGTCTAGTTGAACATTTTAAGTGGTTTATGCAATGCTTACGAACTTGACCTTACACAAAAGACAGACTAACAGTTCATCATCAGTATTAATAAATATGTTTTCACTCACTGGATAAACGGATTGCTTTTATCTCACGACAAAAAAACCATCTCGAATTTCAGTCAATCCCACCAACTGCTATCAATAATTTATGACGTGTTTTGACATATCCATACACATCAGCGGATCTTCATCAAGTACAGATGCCACCCCTCAAAAAATAGAGAAGCTAAACAGCGCCTTAAGATGTTGCTAAGCGAAAAATCAAATCCATCAGGAGTTGAAATCAAATACGCGAAATCTGTGAAGCTACTGACAAGATGCTAGACAACGCACAAAAGCTCTTTTTTACTAATTATTTAAGCTTGTTTTTCAAGCTGAAAGGTTAGTCTGAAATGATGATAAGAGGGGCCCATCCCTCTTATCATCGAGGGGGGAATGCGACTGTTGTTTCGTCTCCGTTATCCTTTTTGACCTCAATTTATCCTAATTTACGGCCGCGGGAGGTCGTAGGTTGGATCAGATTGTTTTTGCAGAGCACGAGGAAATAAATAGTCATCAGATATAAATAGTATTTTAAACGACTTCTATTTATCGCTCGTCGGCTTTTGATTCTTGCTTGTTTATATGCTGGAGATGATCAGGACGATTACATTGGAAACTCTGGTGGCGTTTTTTTCCTGTGTAATTTTTTTTTGGTTGTGGGGGTTTTGTGTGGTTCTGTCAGGATTGTTTGTCATCGAAATCAGATTCTGGTTCCCCAAACTTAGCTTTGGATCATATTCCTCTGTCATCGGGGAAGAGATTTATGATGGCCATCGTTTTCGTCAATCTAGTGACTTGTGTTATTAAAATGTCAGTGCTACCGTTTTTTTCTTTCAAATATTTTTTTGACCTTTTAGCGTTTTGATTGGACGGTTAAAGAAGTTAGTAAAAACGATATTGATTCCGAATTCCTTTTTCGAAATCTTTGTGTTGATTTCTGGGTTGAACTTATAGTATTGAAGAGGGATAACAGGATATTATACTGAAGTACATTGGCAACCCCCTTCCATACTAGACAGCAATGTTTCTTGACCCTATAACGCGGAAGGAAAAACTAAATAAACAGAAATCCTGTTTGGGAAGAATTTCAGTACGCGCAAATCGTGATAAAAGACGCCATAATACATGGGTTTAACAAACTTATTATATTTCTACATTGAAGAGTTCTTAATTTCAATCAAACCTCAAAACTATTTTCTTTGTTCTCTGCCAAGGAAAAGTAACGTTGCAGTCTGGTATAGTACCGATAGTATTTTAATATATTAATTCTTACTGAACAGGCATAATATTCAATTTTCCATCAAGAGTTAATTATAATACATTCACTATACAAGAATGAGGTATTCTCACGTTTTGAGATTAAACTTTATTAAAATAGTAGATAAAAAACCATGAAGAATGACGTTTACATCAAGTATTTTCGTAACCTAGTTTCTGAAATATAAAATTTTGAAATTTCGTTTTTTGTTTTGGCGCGAAAACACACTTTCGAATCACAAATCATGCGCTGTGAGGTCACATCCAATAGGATCCCGTTTTCTGATCACGTGAAAACAGAAAACACAATGGTTTTCATGCGCTATGATGTCACATCCAATAGAAGCCCGTTTTCTGAAAACGTGACTTTTCTGACGTTTTGGCAAAAATAAAATTGAATTTTAAATTATTTAAAACACATTTTTGAACTTAAAAATCAGAAATTTGGGAGTTTTAGACCATAATGTATCGAAAAAGTATAAAATCAAGCAAATCCCTCACTCATGCAAATACCTCATTGCAAAACGGAACCCATCTTTAGATATTTATTTAGTCTATTAATTTTGAATAGGCGCGCGCCTGAGTACATTTCCTTCCCCCACCACTGAGTCGATAACCATGGAAACTATCAACGTTAAAGTGACGAAGTAAGCCACGAAGAAGAGCGTAACTATGGTTACGCTTTTTACCTAGGGGGAACACACTATTTTTCAGGCCCCTATTCAAAATGAACAGAGTATGTAATAGTTTGCATAAAATCAACCAACGATCCATTTTTCCCACGGAAATTTCTTTTAAAGGGTGAGTTTCACCAATACTGAAAAAAAACAGTAGAGTAAAACTGAATAAAAATTATCCAAAATTGATCTGGGGAACTCATATTTCAATATACAAAATATCCATCGCAGTTGTGATTAAAAAATGAAATTCTAAAACATTTCAAGAGTTATATCGCAGTTACTATTTCGGTTGACCCCGCTTAATGTGATCACTTTTGTCCAAGAGTTTAATGATAACACTATCCGAGATTGATAATATTAAGCGATTTGATACTAGAAAGTTTCAAAAAGTGTAACTGAAGTGTTTGCTTTAAAATCACAACATGTTGTCCTAATTGAAGAATTTATCATGCGGGGACTGGACTTCAAAAACTATCTAAGTGCCAAAAAGTAAATTTTCTGCAACATATATTCTTTGTATATCTCTTGATTGCCTTCTTTTACAACTATAACTTTAGCAACCTTTACATAAAAGAAAAATAAAAGAATGTAAGATATATCACTAGTAAAACAATGACTAATAAGGAAGTTGCATGTGTCAGATTTTCAAAAACAAACAAGTGTTCTGTATGGTTTTTTGTATGGTAAAATGAAATATCTAGTCAGTTTTTCAAAAAAATTTACAGGTAATACAAATACAAATACAAATACAAATTAAGTCGACCAACTACAGGCGTAAGCCCAGCAAGGTTGGTCCAGTCTTTTTAACTCAAACTACCGTGTCCTAAACCACCAGGTTTTAGCCTTGCCCTCTCATAAACTAGTTTTTTGAATTTAAAGTGTTTAAAACTAGCTTCCCAACCTCCCTATTACCTATACGACTCAAGTGAACACTGTCCTGTCCCAGCCATTCCCTCCTACAAACCTTCCAAACATCTAAGAATCTAATCTTCTCCTTCTCACATAACTCCCTTAACAACCCGTTCATCTTTTTAATTAAATATTTTAATTTAAAAGTCGAGAAAAAAACACGTGACTTAAAACGTTTATTGTTTAAACTATAAGATGACGTCAACAATAATACCATCAACTCCATTGCTTTACAACAATGTTTAGTATAAGATGACGTCACATCCAAACTCTTGGCGTTTTCGCGCGCTTTTAAAAAGGGGATTTTTGTTAATTTTTTTGGCAATCAAAAAAATTCTCGATCGGCCTCAAATTTTGGGTAGTTGCTTCTTTTTGCAAGAGGAATAGATTAAAAAAATAAAAAAAATCATGCAACTTCCTCATTGTGTATGATTATGTATTAAAATTAGAAAATTACTTCTTAGAGCAATTCAGTGGTAAAAGGATAATGTCCCGCCCATTAGAAAAAAATGTACTAAAGTTGGCCTTCAAACGGTAAAAAACGAGGTTTTTAGGTAATTTCACCAGATTTTGAGAACATTGAGAAATTATATTTATCACATAAAACTACCTTTTGTGTTAACCGAAATAGGAGTGATGTGTACCGGTCAGTTTTGATAACACTATCCGATTGATAACCTTAACCGTGATCACAATAAGCGGAGTCGACTGTAGTTATCATTACTATTGTATAAGTTATATTGCAATTAAAATGGACTTAATAAAACCAGAATGAAGTAAAAGGAATTGCATAATTGAATCTCAACATAAAAATCGAATGCCTCCCTTTCAACCAAATTGATTTTCGAACAAAAAATGTCGAGTGCGAAAGGTGTTATCACAAATTACAGACTTTCTTTTGATCCCGCCGATGCTTTCACACCACC
This sequence comes from Tetragnatha versicolor, assembly GCA_024610705.1. NCBI lineage: Eukaryota > Metazoa > Arthropoda > Arachnida > Araneae > Tetragnathidae > Tetragnatha > Tetragnatha versicolor. The sequence continues at coordinate 669,183 of JANDEH010000062.1, forward strand.
CTATCGATTCTGTCAGGGCTGTCAAACAATATTTTTTTTTCGTCAGGGATGAGTTATGTCTTTTGACCTACTTCGAGCTGAAAAATCAATTAGGAGTTCGTCAGGTAGGCTTATTTCGTCGTTATCCCAAGGTCTACTTTTGATTTGGTCGTCTGGAATTGGAAGAGTACCTAATTTCAGACGATTTTTAAAAAGTATTAAGTGAGGTCTCCTTGGTACAAAATGAAATGTTTTTTTATAGAAACTTGATGTTTACACTTTTTAAAATCATAAAAAAAATTACATATAAACACTCTGAAGTGAAAGATTTAGTTATGGGCTAATTAATACTTTTTGGAAATAATAAAGAATTGAAAGGGAAGAAGACTTTTGAATTTAAGTGAACAGAAACTTACAATTTTTTACCTACATTTCTTTTCTTAATAAAAGGGATTCAAAATATAACAAATTTCTTTCTAAAAGGTTTCTTAATACGTAACTGTTCCTCCAAATTCAATCAAGCTCCAAGTGTCAAGAATCACTAGTCTCAGATTCACTAGTCATATTTATTTCATTTCATCACTTTGTATTTTTGTTTGTTCTTTTTTATGGCTGTATTCACCACTTAACTTGACCTAAGGTTAACCTGGAAACAAGCGACAACTCTGATTGGCTTAAAACTTGTTTCCCTTTTTCAACAACCAATCACAAGTTTAATTCCAGGTTAACCCAGGTTAAGTTAGTGGTGAATACGGCCGTTAGTGATTGTGGTAACTTCCCTTGTGTAAAATAGTAACCTTAAAACAGCAGGTAAGAAGCTGAAGGTTTCAAAACAGTTAGAATTGCCCTCTTTTGTAACAGATTTGTAAATAATGGTACTTACGTATTATCCCGTCGATTGATCCGTGACTGTCAAATTCAGCGGCACATCCCTAGAAAAGCCAATGAGTTGTTTACCGTTTTCGGATTCAGCGGTACGGTCGACGGGATAATACGTAAGAATCTAAATAATTTTAGTAATAATTGGCCGTAATAGTAATAATTTTAGAAATTATTAGCCTGTAAAGCACTGTTTATACGTCTCTCATTTATACGTCGTTTTCGCTAAGTCCCAATTCATTCAAGTAATCAAAATTGTTTTCAATTATACGTCTTTTCATTTATGCACCGTTTTACATCGGTCCCTTGAAAGACGTATAAACGGTGCTTTACGTATAATAATTAGTAATATTTTTGTAATAATTTTAGTAAATAGTAATTTGCCTACACGGAAGGGAAATTCTTTATCTCTTATCTTATTTAGAAAATAGTAATTTTCTCTTTTCCCTTCGAACTCAATTCGCCAGTTCCAATCCTATCTGCTGCTGCGGACATCAAGAAGTCAAATAAAACCATCTTACTGCCCCCCTCAGTTACATTGACCCCCGATCACACCTCAAACTCCCTATCGCTTCCTACAACCACCGACAGGATCAATTCGCGACCTTTTTGCCACCACCAGGAGTTAATGGACTCAAAAATCCTCGCCGAGTGTCCAGACGAGCAATTAGGATAATGAACTCGGGGCGCGTTGACGCAATTGTCAGCTCTATAATGGATGAGTGGACGTAGGTGGTTGAAATATGATAGAAAGGAGGCTATTCTTCTTCTCCTCATCCCCTCATGTTGACGCATCTCAATGGGAGATTTGGCGGGGTTGTTTGATTGAGATCAGTCGGAGAGGGAAAATATAATCTATCGCATAATGAAAATATATCAGAGATTTTCTTTACGAAAGTTTAAAGTAGACTATTTTATAAGCAATTCAATCGATTTCTCTCACTATATTTCTCATAATTTATCTTATCCCTCTCACATTCTATTTCTCGCGTACAATATTATCTCTCATCCTTCTATATACTATGTCTCCTATCCCTACAAATTCTCCAATACTCTTTATCTTATGTGTCTCTTTAAACTTCTATAGATGCCAACCGTTCCGATTTTCAAGTCCTGTTACAAAAGAACAATCTTTCGTTTATACATTCCGAATTGTAACTTATTTACCGATTTTCCCTCTTGAATTTGAAACACTTTGATGAAATTCGGAACAATTTAATGAAAGTTGGCACTTTCGTAACAAGATTTAAAAATTGGAATGGTTGGATCCTATTCCCTTATTATATTTCCATTGTCTCTTATCCTCCTCACATTTTCTCATATCTTCTTCCTCATTATTTCTCATTATCTCTCTTTCACTCTTTTACAAATACAAATCAAGTCGACCAACTACAGGCGTAAGCCCAGCAAGGTTGGTCCAGTCTTTTTAACCCACACTACCGGAATCCCAGTATCTGTCAATTTTCCTCTTGAACTCGTTTACCCCACTTGAATTTACAATTGTTTCAGGCATCGCATTCCATCTATCCACTAACCTATTAAAAAATAATGCTTCCTACAATCCGTCTTAAATTTTCCTTTATTCAATTTGAATATGTGACCCCTCGTTCTATTACCCGTATTGAAATCTAGTCCCTCTGTGTCCCCTTGCTTTACCATTTTAAAAAGTTGAATCAAATCCCCTCTAATCCTTCTTTTCTCTAGAGTGAACATATTTATCTTCTTTAACCTTCCCTCATAACTTAAACTGGATATACCCTTGACCATTTTAGTAGCCCTATGCTGAACCCTTTCAATTGAGTTCTTTAGTTCTTTATTTATCCTCATTACCCCCTCATTTATCTCTAATTTTTGTACCTCTTATCTTCATCTCTTTTTCTCAGAGGATTTCTCATTTATTTCTCCTCCTTTGGTTTCTCATATTCTCCTGCTCGTCTCTTTCTTACATTTTCTCCCTCGTTTTCTCTCATTTTCTAGTTTCATCATATAATAACTTCTCTCCTATATTTTTTTTTAGTATTATTCCCATCCAGTGATATTTTTAACGCCTCGGAGAGCAGCGTATTTAACGCATTGAAAATAAGAAGAACGCTATTAAAAACTAGCTAGGCGTATTTTCACGCTTTGAATTTTTAACAAACGTTTTTCTTAAAAACTGCACGGCACCCAACCGAAATCAGAAAATATTTCTTCTACTCAAATTTGTAATAAAATAAATATTTCATTTAATATGTTTAATGTAAAATAAATTATTTATACTAATTTTAACTGATTATAATTTACTAATAATAAAATAAATTATTATACCGTTTAATATTTTCTACTTATATTAACAGATGCTATAGTTGTTAAGAACTGAAATAGCATCATCATTTTTTTTTCTATTTCAGTTTGTCCATTAAAAAAAGCGTTTATATAAAAAAAATTTGTATCTGTGTAATATATAGTTTATACTATTTCCGGTATTTCACTCCTCATAAATGAATTTCAAGCCTCCCAAAAAATCCTAAGAATAATAATCCCATCTCAGTATTTCTTCCTCTCTTCTTTCATTTTTAAATCAATAGTAATAAAGTAACTGACACACAACTGGAATTAAAGAGAAATCTATAAATATTAGACTCAAAAATAAAGACAATGTATTTCCAAATAATAAAAAAATAGTTACGCATTCTGAACCAAAAATAGTATTACCTATTAACATTTTATTTTTTATAGAAGGTATAACTAATTTTATTCAGTAGACTTAAACTTATAAACCAACAGGATTTGCATATGGAATTTCAATGATTCGAGTTACAACACAGAAATAGAGAATGTAATCGGATTTATCCTTCACTCCAACACTCCAAAGGCAAACGGGTATTACAATTCATTCTGAGAACATAATCTCGAAATAAAATTGAGGGAATAAACTTCCATAAACTAGGTGCATAATGGTTGCCATAAAACCAGATTCGTGCATATTTCTCTTTTAAGAGCTGTTCCCCAACTTACATATTATTCACACTCTTTGACCATGTTATGGAGACCCTTTCTAGGGAGCTCTTAGACTAGTGCAATTCAGAATTTACCACCGATCATATCTCATTGGCGCGATCGAAGTTGCTGCTGCTTCCGATATATTTTTGACAGGGTGATAAATCACTGGATATGACAACCCCTCACCCGCCGCCAAACCTTGCAAAAACTTCGGGCAATGATATAGGGACATCAAAATAGAGTAACAATGGACTCTTTTCACGGCTCTATTATTACAACCGACATCATTTTTTTCCACTCTGGAGTAAATGGATCAAAGTATTTATTTGCGGTGAAAAAAAAATGAAATGGAATTGAAATTTTTTTTCTCGTCTCGTTTACGATTGTCGAAAGGACGTTTCTCCATGGCGCCAGTTTAAGTGTTTTGCGGCTGTTTTTTTATTCCCGAATAATCCCGCTAAGTTTTGATATCTTTATCAAAACAAGTGCTTGGATTTCGTGTTCTTTTTATCGCTCCGAAATCTCGGCTAATCGCCGCGTAAGAACCGTTTTCGTATATGTGAACTTGCCAGTTCGTCTCTTTCTAGACTTGTCTGAGGATGTGTTTTCTAATTTCACTCATTAGGTTTAATAGTTTTGTTGTGCGCTCACTTTTTTTTTACTCGGTTCAAGTGTCCTTATGTAATACTTGGGTATATTATGCAATTTAAACTAAAGCAACTCCATCGTTAAAAATATCTATTCATTTCGTGTATCTCTCATCTCTGAGAGAAACAAATAGTTGCAGTGTGTAAAAAGACTGTCCTAGCTAGTGATGGGCAAAATCGATAATTTAAGGTATCGAATACTTTGGTATCGAATACTTATAGGTATCGAGTACTTTTAGGTATCGAATACTTTGGTATCGAATACTTATAGGTATCGAGTACTTTTAGGTATCGAATACTTTTTTTCAATGTCTGGAAATGAACCTGAAGGGACAATTTTTTTAGGGCCTATCCATAATCAGACTAATATTCAAAAAACTGAAAGCGATCCATCAAAAAGCCCCGTAGCTACGGGCCTGGAGGTGGATAGAGGCGAAGGATTTGGCAAAAACCTAGCCGCGTCAAATTTCTCTCGCGGATGATAACGACTTGGGTTTGAGCGTTGCAAAATGAAAACGGAAACAGGCTGCGTTTGATCTACAGTAGGTATTATAAAGATTACTTCATTGAAAAATTTAAAACGAAATATGTCAATAAAGTATCGATACTTTTGTGGGTATCGAATACACTCGATACCTATAGGTATCGAGTACTTAAGTATTTGGTATCGATACCTGCCCATCACTAGTCCTAACATTAGTGAAACATTTGTTTTCTCCTGTCTTGAAATTTTAGTATCGATTAGTAGAAGTTTACTCCAGATAGAAGCTCTAAATATAAAAAAAAAAGTTGTTTTGACTTCACTGCGGGAGGTCTTAAGGTTTTGAAAAAGAGTCTCGTAAAACAATTATTTTTAAATTTTTTTGAGAGATTATTTTTAATCTTAAGACTGCTTATCATTTTTAGCACAGTTAACATATTCATTCATTACAAAAGAGATTTTTTTAAAAAGGTTCAATAACTGTTACCGAATCCTACTACTATTATAACTGTGAAATGTTTGTCTGGATGTTTGTTACTCTTTCACGCAAAAACTACTGAATGGATTTTAATGAAATTTTACTATAATGTAGCTTATACATCAGAATAACACATAGGCTATAATTTATAAAGAGAAAATCGGTCCTTCATTCTTTTTTTCCAATTTTTCTTCTTTTTTCACTTATTTTTCCGTGTTTGAAAACCTGTTTTACCAGTCATACAACGAGTTAAAAATAAAACATTGTTTCAAATGAGACAGATCACTAGACTTTTTCATTTACTAGATCTTTTATTTTAGTTTTAAACACTGGTTTTAAATTTGTTCACTAGACTTACTAATTTACTAGACTTTTTATTATGGTTTCAAATTTGTTATTTTATAAAGGCCCCATATACCAAGATATTAAACATTATCAGGAACATCGGGATTGTAAAAAGTGACAAGAACACCGGGATTGGAAAATTAGCGAGAACATCGGGATGTAAAAAATTACCGGGTTATAAAAATTACCGAGAACACTGGGATAGGAAATTTACCATAAAGACACCGGGAATACCGGAATATAAAAATTACCGTAAACTCTGAGATAGGAAAATTACCGGGACCGCCGGGATTAGAAAAATTACCGTGACCACCGGGATAAGATTACCGGGAACACTGGGATAGGAAAGAGGTGCCTGGGATACCGGGATGATTTGTAATATTGCTAATTTACAAAATTATAAATGTATTTTAAGAAATATTTAAAAAAAATAAATTTATAAACTCCCCCCCGTGCAAGGCCGGGTATAACAGCTAGTATTTATAGAAGTTGTTGATTAATAAACGCAATGGTGAGTTTGATCTGACCAGTGTATTAAATCACCTGATACAAATTGTTTGAAACCATTTTGTACCAACTATACTGCAATCATTTATCTGGTACAAACTGAATCTCAAATTCTCAGACTAAATACCTATATTGATCATATTTTGTAACTACAATGTTTTATACATAGAGGAGAGACAGTGGGGGAGAGAGGTAGAGAACAAAGCAAAAAAAACTTAAAAGTGGCGAAGATAACTTCCAAAAAGACCTCCAAATCTTTTTCACTGCCGAACTATTTTGCCGCGCAATGATTTCTCCACTATATTTCTCCTCTATAGTTTAAAACATTCCATTCTCCAGTTTGCACACACAATTCTACATGTAAAAAGTAAATGAAATGTCTATATCCACGAAAGTTGACGAATGCTAAAGTATTAGTGAAATTCGCTAGAGTTGAGTTGTTACTTTCGAGGAGCTGCTGGACAGCGCCAAAAGTAAAGTAAAGTAAAACGAATAAAACTTTTCGCAATGTTTATACATTTATTCAGAATTTCTGAAATAGTTTTCATTAATTATTATGACACTGTCTATTATATTTCCCGTCTTTTCTATCAATTTCTCTTAATGAAGGCGTACCACACACCTTCACCTACCTATTCTCAGGACATTGTCTGATATATAACCAATCGTTTCACCATACAACCCCTTCCAGCAGCCAGCCTCACACGCCCCATACATCAAAGTCACCCTCGATAATTGCGAGTCAAAAGCGTCACCTTTGAAGTGCCCGGGAACAAAAACGTCCCCAGCTGAAACAATCGACCACCACAGATCGAAAGTAGTACTAGTGCATTTGTTCCATCCATTGTCGCTTTGTCTCAATGCATGATGCCGCCCTCTGGAAGAATGACAGATGATGGGCCCCCTGACGGTTTCGGTTTCAATTCTTGAGGGGTCTGTGGAGGAGCGGTTTTTGATCGGAGACATCTGGGGATGACACGCGATCCGGAGTTGTCGACCCGTGGGAATACGGACGGGGGTGGGTGTTTGGAGGGTTTTGTTCTTGTGGTGTGGTTCTGGAATGTTGGACAAGGGATTTTGGTTTATGAGGGGTGAATTAGAGCAGTGGCGGATCCAGGGTGCCCCCCTGGAGACCCAAAAAGGTTCTCAAAATGAGTAAAAACCCAACTTTTACAAGTCTAATTTCAAAACTTTTTTCTGGGGGAGGACCCCTGTACCCCCCATTAGTATCAAAATGGGATATTCAGTGTTTATTTTTCGGAAATCCTCAATATTTTGACATTTTAGGTCAAAAAGTAAAGGTAATAGTGTTGAAAAGTGCCCCCCTTAGACTCAAAATGTTTCTAAAAATGAGTTAAAACCCTACTTTTTATTCAAATTTCAATTTTTTTCTGGGGGAGGACCACCATATACCCAATAGTACCACAAGGGGATCTTGTCTGGAAAAGTGCCCCCCCTGGAGCCGTTGGATCCGCGCCTGAATTAGAGAGGACGCTTTATATGATAGGCAGCAGATTGAGGTTTAAGGGAGTAATTTTTAAATTTGTTTACATAAAAGTAGTTAAAATTGTTTTTTTTCATGCATTTTCAGGTGGTCACATAGTAAGTGTCGAAGAAAATAGTAACATGTGGATTTGCTTCTCAATAAATCCAGAAGAAGAGGAGAGGAGGGTATTATGGAATAGTCGGGTAATATGGAACACTTAACTTTCTGCTCCCCCTCGTGTTACCATCACGTGGCAATGCCACGAAAGTCTTAAGAAATCCCCCATGATGCAGTGCGCAAAAAGTTAAGCTTCTTGTTGTTGTCTGATCAGTCGCAGCAAAGCAAAGTGTGTTATAGGATTTTTGAAAGTTTTTGACGGTAAATGTTCAAACCTTTTAACCTAACAGTGTAACTATGATACTTTGGTTTTGTTATTAAGCATAATGCACACTAAAATATCAGCAGTTTCTTAATACTGCAGTCGTTTTTAGCTATCCATGTTTTATCGGTCAGTAAAAGGGTTCATAGTACAAGATGGCCTGTCGGGTATTACGAAATATTCCATAAGTAAAAAGTCAGAAAAAGACGAAAATTTTTGTGACTGTTGTAAATAGACTCATGAACAAAACTATTTGAACATAAATTGTTAAATATATTTTTATAGTTAAGATAAACTATGTTCTCTAACGTCTAATTAGTTTTCAATAACTGTAAATTCAACTGTTCCATATTACCCGACTGTTAAATATTACCCTCCATTTGTAACTTTTCTTACAGTACATTTTTTTATTAAAAAAATAAATGCTGATTTATTTGACCATTGGATCTTCATTGTCATAAGTTATAGTATGTACTTAAAATGATTCGGCGGATTTTTATTAAAAACCAATAGAGTTATTATTAAATATATAAAGGATGTTATAATAAATAAATACCCTCCTCTCCCCTACTACTAGAACTTCTCACTAAACTAGTGGTTCTTGAATTCTGTGTTTTTTTATAAAATAGAATTTCACAGTTTTCTTCACATTTCCCCAAATTTCAATATCAGTGAAGAAAGCACGTGAAATATGAAACTCCGTCTTTTCATTACAGTATTTGATTTTAATTACCGTAAAAGAAACAGCTATTTTAAAATTTATCGAGTTTTAAACAATATTTAAATCTGTTGGATAGTTGATATAATTAAATGGTTTTCTTATTAAATTTTTAAATATTTTAGCTAAGAGCAAAAACATAATTAATTTATTTAAACTTAATGACTCAGTAATTTATTTGCCGAAGATTAAAACATCATTGCAATAAAATTATAATGAAAGCAAAAAAAAAAACAGGAGATTGTTATTAATGGAATAAAAAAACTTTTTTCAACCATCATTGAAACGATTTCCAAATCGCGTGAACCATCAAAAAAACACACAACACTTGTGCACAGAAGGGCCATTATATATCCCCAAACTACTTCCTCTATCTCAGAAAACCGTCTGAGTATAACAGGTTGCAATAAACATATAAACACCCTCAAAAACACAAACGCTAAACACTAACAAACACTTCGAAATCACGAATTCACACGAACATTCGTTCTCACACCCATATGCATAAAACATACCCCACTCGTATAATTTCATGCAAATAATCCCCAAAACACCTCCGCATTCGAGAAACAACTACAGATCCCCCAGCACCATTACAGACCTCATCCGCCAATTACTCGCCCGCGACACTCCAAAGAAAGAAAAAAAGTTGTCCTGATGACGGGATTCCGTGCCATTCCATTCCATTCCATCCACCTTCTCGTTTTCCACACGACATTCCGTTGCGGTTGTAGTGTTATTGTTGTCATCACGCCTTCTTCCTTCCATGCAGCAACAGGCCGACGATTGAGGAGACCTTCTCTTCTCTTTTTAAGAGGATGAATTATACATTTGATATGTGTGTTGAAGTGGGGGTCGAGGATTTTTTTTCTTGTTCTTTTCTTTTTGAGTGGGGGAGTGTGGGGACTCTTTTGAGAAGATTGCTCACTGTGTGAAGACTTTTTAGAAGGGAAGGTTGTGTTGTGTGGGTGTCTATTTGAGGTTTGGAATTTAGGAACTTATCTAACATGGCGCTTATGCAGGTTAATTTAAAACTTTTCAATTTTTATCTCTATTAAGTAAAATATTTGCAAGCTTCCAGTTTTCCTTTATAAAGAAAGCTGTAGCGTATTGAGGAGTAATATAAGTTCAATACAACAAAATAAAATCTGTATATTAAAAACTGTTAAAACTTAAGGAGAATTAATCGTATAGCAGTTTTATTTATTTTTGTCAATACCAGCATTTAATGATACTCCCTTTATATTCAAGATCGTGCATTTGCTAGAACTTTTTAATAAAATCTTGTACGACTAAAAGATACCTGATAAGAAAAACACACCAAATTTAGAAAAAGAAGTAAAAATTATAACAACTAACGTTTTTTAGATTTTTATGTTCAATAAGTTTAGGTTTATAAAAATATATTTCAGTTAATTACCATAAATAAGACATGCATTGTGCATTTAAAAGTACCTTTGAATAAAAAAAAAACTAAAATTCACTGCTTTAAGTTGTTCAATTTCCCCCAAGAAGTACTAGATTTTTTTTAAATAAGAGGTAGTTGAGTAAGAGTAGAAAAATTCTTCCCTTTTTCAGTGATCCGGGGATGAAACATATATTTGATCTGTGTGTTGAGGTGGGGAATGTTGGTAGGGATTTTTTTCTGCTTAAGTGGGAGAGGGTAGGTTTGGGGTCTGAGATGAGAAGGATCTGTTGAGGTTCTCGCAGGTTGTTGTGGGGTCTGCTTGTGTTTGAGTGTAGTTTTTAGAACTAATTCAGGCTATTTATTTATCAAGCTTTTATCTTGAATTTGTAAACTACTTTTTTCGTGATGGAATTATAGTGTTACACTGTAGAAAGACTGTTAATTTAGCTGTGAGAGAAAAATAAATACCTACACTACTACTTTCTAAATTATGACGTTTTCTTAATATCTTAAATAATAATCATCATTATTCACTCTATCAATTTTAAAACACACAATTTGGAAATTTGTTGTATCCTGGTTTAAAAATACGCTTACATAAGTTCCAAACTATAGAGTGTTTTCAGGTGCCGTCACCACCAGTTATTTTCTTCCTTGCTGTAGGTCAAACAGTCTGTTGCTAAGGCCGTTGCTAAGGTCAGAGTCATATGATTGAAAATGCTCTATTGGAAATTCCCTTTTAGGGAATCCCTTCAAATTTGCGTTTCTCAGAACCACTCAGTTCAAATCCTTCTTTAAAAAGTAATTCGATAGTTTCCCTTTTCCCCCAATATAATAAAACCTAAATCAACAATCCCAAAAACGAAAAAAAAACCCAACAAGATTCGTGTTTAAACCATACATAACAACCATCTTGCCCACTTACACAGATTGTTTAACCCCATTACGATTTCACTTCTCCTCCCATCATCGGATTCAATAAGCACCTCCTTATCGGGGCCGAGGAACCCACAAATTGAATCTAATAGTGGATTCGATTCCTTTTCAAATTCCAAGACAGCATTTAAAAAAAAAAGAAATTCCATTACCATTACCCCCAGAGAAATATATTCACAGCCATACCGGCTAATAGATAAATGAAAATGAAACACGATTCAATATTATTCCTCTGGAAAAAGTCAGCGCGAGCAAAGCAAAAGTGGCATTTCTGAGAGCGCAAATCGGAAAAATCATAACCGCTCCGGAATGACGCACCTTGCATTATTAAGATATCCCGGCCGGCTCTGACGTGTTCCGCCTTTTTAATGCTATCTAAATGGGTTTTATTGATATTACCCGATCCTCATTTGTTTTATTTAGGAAAATCGAAACGGAATAAAACCAGAAACCCTCTGCCAGGAAAATAATAACCTTAACTCTTTTATTATCGAAGGGGGGGAGGGTGGGAGTGCAAAATGCAATCAGGGGTTCTACTCTCTCTGTAAACTCATTCATTCGTTCTTTTTTCGTGTGTATTTATTGTTATTATTATTTTGCATCGCAGCGAGGGGCGTCACACCCCGAACCCCCTCAACTTTTAATTTCATTTCCAACCCCTTAGTACCTCTCCCTTTTCACTTTATGAAACAATAGGGATGTGGGGTAAAAAAGGGCACGTGCGGGGATAGAAAAAAAATCGCACGGCGGTAATAATAAATAAGAGGGAATTCGTTTTTCATCCGTGAGGGGAGGGAGGTGGCAAAGGGGACTTGTATTCTTCCGCTGCACTATTTTCTTCCGCATTAAGCATTAAGAAGGAATGTAAAGGTATCGGGGCGAAGGCGGGAGGAAAAAGAGTTGCTTTCTATTTCATTAACTCGTGTTTCAATCATATTAATTTTTAAGGACCGCTCCCTACTGGGCGCGCGAATAGGCATATAATAATCAGGAGAGGGAAAAGAACAGAAAAAAAAAGATTACTTCTTCCGCGCTTTGGTGGAGAGGAAAGTGTTAAAGAAAATTTCTTCTCTGGCGCGGGAAAAAGGAAACCGAAAAGGAGAAAAGGCAGCACAAATTTAATTACAGATATCGGATTAGATGCAGGTGTAAAGGCCGCCTCGCGCTGTTGCAGAGATACCGAGATGACTTTTTCTTCTGGCTGCTTTTTCCAACCCCTCAGAAGTGGATAAAAAAGCGTCAGACGATTTCTAAAGCTCATCTCTCCACCCACCCCCCTCCACATCAAAAAAGGAACAGCCGAATATTATCACCCCCAATGAATGGAGCCTCTTCTCTCAAGATAGAATCATAATGGTAATGAGATCTTGTGGGAGCAATATGTCCAGTCCAGTTCCGGTAATTGAGAAACGCTTCAGTCACTCCCCCTTCTTATGATGAGAGTTTTTTTTAACTGGGACCGCGTGGTCAACAGGGCGGACGGAGGTTGTTGTGGAGGACCCCCTGCATGGACGATAATGAATTCTGAACGGCTTAATTGCGTTTTGAGCGTGATAATTGTATTAGCGCGTTTGGCAACGCTGCGGGAAAAAACGGGCTGGTGGTGCAAAAAGCCCGGTATCGGGCGTTAAATGGTTTCAGGATAAGAGTAAGGATAAAAGGGGAAAGAAAAAAGAGGGTGTGGTCGCTTTTGCGACGTTTCGGGGATGGAAAAAGGGACGGACACTTTGTGTTTGGCGTTAATTGATGGAATTTTCTCGTCGCGTCAAAGTTGAGAGGAAATCACTGGTGACAGCGAAGGGTTGATGCGACATGGCCGACTGTTTTTGGAGAGGTGTTGGCGTTATAAAGAAGTTTTCGAAGTTTGTTAACATTTTTTGCTTGCTTCTGTTTTTTATTTTGTAATGGGGAATACGTAATTTTTAGGTCTTAATGTCATTTGAGTGTCCTAAAGTTTTTTTAGGGTTGCTAGATAGGTAAATTATCACTGCAAGTGAATTCTTCTACGTATATTTATCTACAAAAATTATTCCAGTCTTAAAGGTCATAAAACTGATTATTTTGTATGCTCACTGTGTAAAAACTTCACATTACAAATCAAGAATTCTAAAATAAACTAATTTTCATGAGAAAAATATTGAAACGGAATTACGTTTTTTGTAAACGTAGGAAAAAAGTCATAAGTTTTCATTCCATTCTTTAGGGATGCTTAAACCATTCAATCCTTAGGCGCCTGAGATTACCTATCACCCGTCAAATTATCCTATGGAGAATTTGGAAACTTAAGTCTGAAAGGATTAAACGTTACCGTCATTCAGTCAACAAAATAAAATATAATCTTTTAACGTTCAGCTATAATGTAGTTTTTAAAAAGTTTTTCTTGTGGGAAAAAACGCTTAACTTCTTAAAATTATTAACTGGTAGAAAATTATGTAAGTGCAAATGAAGTAGTGATATTAGTAATTTTCATAGATATTTTTTATCCTTCTTGTTTCTTTACCTTATGAACGAAGAAAGTTTTTAGTCTATAAAACTACTAGTCTAAATGATTGAACAGAAGTTCAGTTCAGCTAACCTCATCACCGAAAATCAATGACCAGACGGGTTATTCGACAGCACCAAATGACTCCGCTTCATAAATTTCCTCTACCATCCATCCCGCAGAACAATTTATCACTTTTCTCTCATCAACATTTAGCGAATGTAGTGTTTACTTCAACCCTCAATGCGTCCGAGTTAACTTTTCACCGACAAAAACGACTTTTTGTGATAAATTACCAGAAAGAAGAACAAAAAAGAACGAAATTAATGAGCGTGTGATGCATACTTCTATGTCCTCTTCATTATAGACAGCTCGAATCATCGTCGCAAAAGGAACTAATTTTCACCCGGTTGCGGAACACACAATAATAAAAAAAAACCATCAAAAAAAAAAGAAGATGGCGCGTATATAATGATTCATTTTTACTCTGCTCGAACCGATCCTCTTGTAAATCCCATTATGTGCGTTAAAATATATCGAAAAGAAAGCGACAGAAAAAAAACATCATCACAATCGACATTTTAAACAGAGAAAGAAAAAACGTCACAAAAGGGGGCCAAAAGAAAATATACATCGCGCCGCGATTCCTCTTTGGCCTCGAGGCTCAAAAACATGATTGAGACCTGCGCTGAAACAATGGAAAACTTGAAGAATGCAATGGCAGAAACGCAGGGAATGAGACTTCCCCACAATCAATGTTAATAAAGGCAAGAAGAAGAAAAAAAGGAGAGGTATTTCGCACGGAAAAATTTCTTCGCCTCTCTCTATCTCAAGCGATTGGCTAAGTATATAACTATTGTCTCTCCCGACAAACATATTTGGGCTCCCCTTTTGTTTGATTTGGCCATGATGACGTTTGAGAACTCATTCCTGCGAACAATTAAGGAGATGAAAGCGCCACGGATGGAGAGAGAAAAAAGGGGAAACTTTTAAAGCCAGTGTTTAGTTTAAAAAATGGAATTGGAGGAACAGAAAAATAAATCATCCTGCTGTACGGGGGGACGCAAAAAAGAGGGTTTCATACGAATTAGCCTTAAGGGCTGGAAAAATTGTTGGTTATTTCTGTCAATTGCTTCCCCACTTCTCAATAGCCGAGGATTTCTAAAGAAAGCTGGAGCTTATTTTTTATGTTCCTTGATAGCTTGCGCATGCGCTGTTATTAAGGTTTTAAGAGTTCGATATCTTTCTAAAAGGAAATTGATGTCGACTAAATTCCTACCATCTGCTCTTTCCATGGTTATTAAGCATTGGTAAATTCATAATCGAAATGCGATTTAATTTGAGGTCGCACACACACATCTATACAGGTGTTAAGTGTTAGTGGAATTCATATCCTTGTCACGTTTAAACAGATGGTAAGGGTTCATATGATACATTTTCATCATTTCTAGAACAGTGAGAATTTAAGTAGTATGCAGCTTGGTATAAAGTAATAATGAATCTCTCTGAAACTCGGTCTAATCCTCGATATTCTTCACAAACATTTTTTTTTGGGAGAAACGAGTTTTAACTTTATTTTCAGTCACAATAATCATTGAAATTATCCGAATTGTTAGATAACACATTTAACTAGTTATCCTTCAATAATAGTTAAAAGATAAATAATAGTTATCCCTTTACAATAATAATTAAATGATAAATAATAGTTATCCTTTTACAATAATAGTTAAAAGGTAAATAATAGTTATCCTTTTACAAAATAGTTAAAAGATAAATAATAGTTATCCTTTTACAATAATAGTTAAAAGATAAATAATAGTAGTTATCCTTACAATAATAGTTAAAGGATAAATACTAGGTATCCTTTTACAACTGATTTTCTCAAAAGGTAGTGTCTAAAGTTCAAAATAAAAAAAACAGAAAAAAATCTTCAACCCAGGTTCTTAAGGTCTGTTATTTGGAGTAGTAGTCAACATTTTATAAATATTGCCCTATAAGAGGAGCCAGAGAAATGTCTTGATAATATTGGCACCATTACAGGAGACTTTCAGTTCCTTAAAACTACAATCGCTGGACTTACGCCTCTTCTATTCCAAGCTACTCAATTCTGTCGATGGTAATAGTACTACAAAAGATACTACAACACGTGTTAACATCCTTTTTCCACTCTTTATTATTTATTTTGTGAGCTTCCCTCCTCTTTGTACGCATGTCTTGCGTTGTTTTTTACCATATGCCTCTTTGAAAACAAAAAGGAAATTGAATTCAGTGAACCACACGCGGCTGGTATAAACTGATTCTTTCGGGAAAAGTGTAACTGATGACACAAAGTTACTCGGGTATACAACGACTGATAGTTGCATGTTGTGCCTATTTTGATTCACTCGACCGAAACGTAATCACGTAGGCATTTCTAATTAAGTTTTACCGTAGTGAGGGTACATAAATTCTCCATGTACTACAATCGAAAGAGTTTTTTTTGTAGTTTTTGAGTTGAAGCGTGGTCTACGAATGGTGCTATTTGAGGCTAGGGAGATTTTTCGAGTGGTCAATAACTATTTTTTAGAGATATACTAGACGAGCGGAATTGTACCTATTCCTGCATAAAAAGTCTTTCACACTAAGAAATACACAGGTTGCTTCGACAAGTCCGTTCAGACTCCTTGTTCAATGAGATTATGTTAGGGTGAATGTCCGAAATTGGAGAATGTCTACATTCACCGGTGATTGTCGACATACACTGGTGGTGATTGTCGACATACACTGGTGGTGATTGTCGACATTCACAGATAAGCGAAGATGTGATTGTCCACATTCACCGGTGAATGTCGACAATCACCAAATTTCGGTCTATCACCGTAACATATACACGGAATGATAGTTAAGTTACACCCGTCAAGTAGTAGAAGATAGAATAGTCAGATAGTAGAATATAGAATATAATTTTATTAGTATGTGCAATTCTTTAATTCCTACACGTCTCGTAGAAGAACCGTTCTCTGAGGCTTTTTTATTCACTCCAGGCTAGGAAAATGATTGTGCAGAGTTTGGGTCAACTTTTTGAAGCACCCTGCACAGATCAACGCACTCTAGTATCAAAACTAAATAACAAGCAGAGCTGTTTTCCCATATATTTCAACAACCGAAAAAAAGCTCTCACGAAATCAATTTGAAACATCTCTCACGGGGAAACAGGTTCGCCGCAATAGAAGAATAAGAATCGGCCGCAAATCAAACACACATTTAACCCCGGGCGACCCGCGAGAGTCGGATGTTTCTGTCATGTTCCGACGAGCGCGGGTGACAGTGATGGGTGCCGAGTTCTCTCATAGGGCGGACGTGTGTGGTCTTTGGTAAGGGCTCTTCTTAATTGGAATTATGATGGTTATACTCTGTTCACTTTGAACTGGCGCTTGAAAATATTTCCTTCCCCCACCACCGATCGGTAACCATGGCAACTATCCACGTCAAAGTGACGAAGAAGGCTTACTATTGGCTGCTCGAAGAGCGTAACTATGGTTACGCTTCTAGCGTGGGGGAAAGCACTATTTCTCAAACGCCAATTCTAAATGAATAGAGTATAGTGGTCGATTGTTTCCCTTTTAGGCTCCGGCCACAGTCATTGATAATCGTCGCTCGGCCCATTAAGATCCTTAGGGGCCATTCATTAATTACGTAAGGATGATTTTGGCAATTTTAGACCCCCCTCCCCCCATGTAAGGGTACGTAAGATTTTTCAAACCCCTCCCCCCTATTCTTACGTAAGATTCCATTGTTTTTCAAAACAATAAAATGTTAGAAAACTCTCCGTTTGACGTAAATCAAAGATTTTTATTTTTCAACAGATAAATAATATTCTTGCTGTCAACTACATATTTCTATTATATTATTATCTCTTGATTATAATAATTGGAATTTGTTTATATTAACTAGGAAAATCTTACGTAAGAATTGGTTTGACCCCCCACCCCCAAGTACGGGTATGTAGAGATTTTTCCAACCCCCCCTCCCCCTCGGGACCCTTACGTAATTAATGAATGGCCCCTTATCAAGAGGAGGGAAGAAAGAGGGAGAAGATATGTAGTAGACTACACCTGTAGCAGAGCGGTCGAAGTAACAAGCCTGGCAGTGGCCGGTTGCTGTCATTTCACAAAAGTAGTCTACTTCATCTAGGAATCTAAAAAATGATTCCGTTCGATTCCAGAATCGATTCCAGAGGTTCGATTCTTATATTCGATTCCTGAGGTTTGATTCCAACCTGGAATCGATTCCTTAGAGCAAGTATCGAAAAAGTAGAATCGAACATGGCTATTTCAGTCACAAATCAAAGATAACACAGGCCTGCAAAAAAAACCTTTTTTCGAGCTGTTTTGGATATTTCAACTGAACTTTGTTATTTTCGGTGCGCTGAATCCAAAAATGACCTCCATTTTGTCCTGGAACGTCACGTTTTTTGACAATTCAGATTTTTAAGTTTTATTGGGAAATGCCTTAAAATTTTGTTAAATTAACTTTTTATACTAAATTTTTTATTCAAATTTTTTCCACCAAATCTTTTTTAATGTTTTTTGATGTGCTGAATCTAAAACTGACCTCCGTTTTGTCACAGGACTTCACCTTTTTTCACAATTTGAGTAAATATGTAAATTTTTTAAGAAAATAAAAGTAAATATTCAAAAAAATTATTTTTCGATTCAAACTTTATTTGAAAACATTTTTTTATGATTTTTAGTGAGCTGAATCCAAAAATACATCTTTTGATTTTTAAGACACCACATTTTGTAACAAATTGAGCAAATATAGCAACATTTCACATAAAATGTAAGTATACTTAAGAAGTAGATTTTTTAATCCAAATTTATTTTTAAGGTTGTTAGTTCTAAGGTTTTTTTGTGCCCTGAATTCAAAAATGGTCTCTGTTTTGCCATAGAATGTTATGTTTCCTGAGAATTTAGATAAAATTGTAAAATAAGTCATTATTTCAATTTTCATGAAAATAAGTTCATAAAATAAAATTATTGTTACATATCCTTCATGAAAATCATTATATAACTAAAATAAACTTATTTACACAATCTAAAGCCAATTTTTCTTCCTCATGAAACTCCCCTTGGTACCTTTACCCTTGTGAGTAGCAAAAAGAACGTTTCTTTGAACTATACAACAAAAATCCTTCATTATTCCCCGATTCAATCTTCCCTAATATTTTCTTTCCATCTCTATTATGTCCTGATGAGATAGTTTACTATATGCACCATTCACAGCTCCTAATTTTTAAAACTAAAGGAGCTAGAAATGCACAAAAACTATGAAAAATGGGCAAATTCGAATATAATATTGCAATTTGTGAAAAATCCTGACGTATAGGATTTTTTTCAATATTTTTTTCGTTATCAGCACACCAAAATACATAGGAAATCGCTAAAATTATTCAAACAGCTTTTTCATTGCAGACCTGTGTAATTAGTAATTATTCTTTTAATTCATAATAAGCAAAACACGAATTAATTATCAAAAGACCAATTAGAGAACAAATTTGTCAATAATTATCTGTATTAATTAGAAAACCAAGTACGATTCCTAAGATTCGATTCCTGCTGCAAAATACTCATTTTTTTTATCAAAGAACTAATTAATTAGCGAACAAAAATTTGTCTGAAAACGTCTTTATCTGTTAACGAATTATTATCTGTATTAATTAGAAAATTAAGTAGCATTCCCAAGATTCGAATCCTGCAGGAATCGATTCCTTCAAGCGTTCGATTCCTTGGTATCGATTCCAAGATATTCGATTCCGATTCGAAAGAAAAACTTTTCAATGTTTGAAGTTTGTTCTGTTTTTACCCAGTTAAATATAGAATCGTTACAACGCATTAATTACGTTAAGATTTTTAAGAGGTAAAGAAAACGAGTTGAGTTGTAAACGGGTGTCAGACCTGAACCTTAAATAAATAATAAAAAACAGGAGACGATGTTGATATAACCTAAGAGAAAAAGATTTAAGAGTCATATTTAGGCCCCATAACAGATGGTAATGTTTGAAGAAGACGTTACAGTTATTTGATGAACTGTTTACAGAAAAAAACATTATAAATTTTGTAAATGCAAAGGGAATTCAATGGTTGGGACACATGGAGAGAACAGCCGATAGCAAAGGCAGGAAGATAATTTTCAAGGGGCAGTGCCAAGGGCAAAGGAAAAGTATTGAGTTGCTAAGAGTATTAGAGAAAGTCTAATTTTCCCACTTTATAAGGTAAATGTGGGTATAGTGGACACTTTAAGGAAAATTTTTGCTTAAATTCTTAATAAATACCAATCAATTTGCTTCGAAACGGTTATCATCCAATTTTTAGGTTAATTGGATCTTCTTCTTTCGATTTTACCATTAAAAACTTTAATTAGATTGGGCAAAGTATTTTTAGTTAATTTTTTAAAAGTACTCCAAATTGCATCTATAGTGGCCACATAGATGAAGCTGTTGCTTCTATGGTGGACACCTCTTGCATCAATAGTGGACACCTCTCTTTTTCTGCCTATATGAGGGGTTTATGCATGAAATTGAGGGGTTTTTCTTGGTGTAGTCGTCTAGTTCTAATTAAATCTTCCTTCCCAACGAAATGTATTTCAGATTCAATCAAATTAGCTTTATTTAAAAAAAATTGATAGTTTTCGGACCTAAGTCTACGCTGCAGCTGATTTGAGAGGGATTTAGCATGTAATTCAATGCTTTAGAAACATTGGTTCCCGAAGCCAGAATGAAACCAAATTTTTTAACACTCATTTTAAAGCACAGTCAACAGCTTATGAAGAAAAACTGATTCGAATTAAGTATTATTTATGTTTCTATTAGAAGCCATTGCGGTGGCCACTATTGGAAAATCTAAGATTTTGTGTTGGTAAAGTGGACACCCCCATAAATCCTTGTAAAGTCAACATTTTCAAATAAATTTTATTCAGTATTATTTTATACACTCTTATTTATCTTGATATAAATTTAAAAGTCAATCAAGCGGTAATAAATACGAAAAAATCAGTTCTGACTTACCCGTTTCCTTACGCGATTCAATAAGCAAAATCAAATTTCAGTCACTCGGCCGATGTTGTTATTTTCAAATATTTAAATATCCTTCCCATGATGATCTGTGGTATCGGTGTTAATTTATCAGCTTACCTGATTGCACAATCTACTATGCCTATGAATTCTGACGCTGTTCGATGCTTCTAACTCGTTCTATTTAAAATTAATCAGCTATATGGCCACTATTGGTACAGTGTCCACTATATCCACATTTACCTTATATGTCGTGAGAAAGCTCTGATCTAGTTCACTTTCCAAAAAAATTCATTCTGGGTATAAAACACTAAAATTGATACCCTAAACGAAATATATTGCAACAAAGGCAAGGATATCCTACACGTAAGGTTTCAAAACAGACGGAAATCTCTCAGAAAAAGCGATCGGGTAAAATTACAGCAAGCGTATACCCCGCTCAGAACCCCCAATCGTGAGATTTCCCCAATCCCATTCCGTTCCCAGAAATTTATGTTCTCACGACAAGTGGTATCCGAAATCAAAATGATATATCTTTCCCTCAGACCACAATGCAACAATGTTAATATAGAGGGATTATTTTTCACTTAGACAGAGCATTACATCGCGGGAGCAAACCATCTTATTATTTAAGTAAGCGATTCCTCATACTGCATTTCAGTAACGACCGAGAGCTTCGAAAATCGATAGCGGATTGTTCTCTATAAGAAACCGCGTCGTTTTTTATGCTTCTACTTAAGTTACGATATCTGTTGCCACCATCGATATATACTCAAATTTGATAGCGTATTGTATTGAGAAATTCGGTTTCGGCGTTGGCTTTCCATTGTGTTGTATGGGATGGGAATATAAAGCCGGTAAAGACAGATTGATGATGGATGAATTGATGATGAATTGCGCGAGCGATGATGATGATTATGATGCCGTTGTTTTCGCGAGGACACTTTGGAGGGTGGTTTGATATGATAGGGAGATGGAGGGGTGGATTATTTTGCGCCGCGTCTTGTCTCTGTAACGGTCGAATAAAAGTGTTGGATATTTGGTGCAGTTTCAAATTTATCATCGTTAGAGGACGTTTGGATATTATGTCAACATGTTTTTGGTCATTTTTGACTCCCTTCATCTTAATCAGCAAAATCAAGCAAATCACACACCTTATAATTACTTATGAAAACTCCTCAAACTCCTCAGCGGTTTTTTTTATACGAAACGGTGATCAGTAATAAAGTAATAATTAATTTTAAAACTAATTATATATTAATAAAACCAATCGTAAAACTAATTTTAAATATATCGAAATATAAAATTGACTATTATAAGCTTGGGCGAAAAAGAAAACTTTAAATTCATCAATTTTTAAATTGTTTTAAATTTAAATATTTTTAGAGTTACAAGACAATTTTAAAGTAAATCGTGTTTAAATACTTACGAAAAATTTACTTTTATCTCACTTTTAAAAGCGAATTTCTCCTTAAGTGCTCGAGTAAAATATCGACCCCTTGCAAACAAAATATCGTTTGACGTGGTAATATAATTGGAATTCTATTAACTTTTTTACGTAAGAATACGTATCATAAACCAAATCATTTGTATCTATTGAGTGAGCTTAAACTCTTTCCTAGCATGCATCATGTGCATAAAATATAAAGTAAATAATATCATTATTACCATCTGTGCAACGCTTTGGAAATTCAAGAATTTATTGCAAAGTAAATAAGGATTAGGAATAAAATTATTTGAATTTAGAGTCTTATAAAAAGTTTAAACAAAAATAATTTTCTTCAACAATTTCTTCTCTAACACCGTTTACTTTAATTCAAATGAAAATAAATATATCAACTAAAAATGTTTACTCACCCGACGCATGTTTAAATGTTTGTTTAAACGAATAATAAAGCTTAATTCTGCTTACTTATTACCGGAATAAACACCTTTAAGATTTCACAGGCAACCGTACTAATTGCATTCTTACGCGCTCATTGCTTCAAACAATCAAGTATTAAAAAAGATCTGCATTTGACAAATATTGGATTCAATTCACAAGAAAAAAATGAGATTATTTCATTTCACAAAACGAAAACAAACGCGTATTTAATCTTGAAGATAATGTGAATTAAAATAAACTTACCTTAGTCAAGACTCCGTTTAATCGTATTAGCCATACGAATACTCATGCTTATTCATATTTTATTAGCAGACCCGGAAAAGAAAATGTTGCATATTCATTATTAAACCGACTCATATCCCACAGGAGGGAACAACGTACTAGTAAATCATATTAACAAAAAAATTATTTCCGTGTCCGTTTTTTCTCCGTTCCAGTGAGCGGAATTTAGTCGCATAGAAAAGATTTACGAGACTATTAATTCGAATGGAAAAGTAAATTATGAAATAAATTCGCGCTGGCGGAGAAGGAACAAAGGGTAAGTAATGAAAGAAGAAAGAGGGGGAGGGAATGCTATAAAAATCGTGTCAACCGAATGAGTGGTAATAGAATCCTTACAGAAGTTTAGGGGAAGGAGTGTGAACCCCTTGGGATTCGGCTTGGGGGAAGGGTATGAATTGACGACTGTTATACCCCGTTCGCACTGGTCTTTATTTTTGCCTTTATTTTCGTTAGCACTTTGTTGACATGGAAACACACTAATCAATTCACTAGTCAATTAATAATCTTTTATGCATTTTTACTTGTATTTTGGTGATTTTATTCATTAATTTTAAGTTGTATTAAGAAATTAAATTTTTAATTATTTTACAAATCATGCTGTTATTGTTTACACACAGTAAAGTGCTTATTTTCGCCGCTTGTCAGTGCAAACGCCGTTTTCAAAAGATGGGGCGATTTTGCCTGTTTCCATGACAACAAAGTGCTAACGAAAATAAAGGCAAAAATAAAGGTCAGTGTGAACGGGGTATTACTTTCAGTCCTATAGTACACTGAGAGAAATGACTCAAACCTAAGTAAATGGATATCATTTTGATGAAAAAAACCTTTTTAGCTTCAAATATGATTACCCAATTCCTTTAATTCCAAAAATGCATACCAGATATGCTCATTTTCAAACAATCCAAAATTTGCCACTCAAATAAGATTTTTTACATTTAATTAATTTAATTAGTTTTAGTTTATTTAATCAATTTTAGTTTAATGGTACTTTTGCGAAGATGAATATCAGCTGTATAATTGCTTTTTTATGAATTTTCATTTGAAAAAAAATTTTAACCATTGAGATTGTTGGTTCGTACATAAGAAACAAAAAAATTATATTTTGTACCTCTAATTTATCTCAGTCAAAAGAGATGGTTAAGCATCGGTACTCTGAAATTGGGTACTACATTTTAGTGTTAAAAACGTTACTGCCGTATATTTTTTTATGCTGGATATGCTTAGATACGTAAGGGTGTGTTCTTATTTTATTTTATTTGTTTAGGAGAAGTTTTCTGTCGTATTTAGCAAAATTTGATATTCATTCGTATTTTTTAAAAAAAATTGTCCGCCAAAATGCAGAAGAAATTAAATAGTTTAGGTTTTAGAAGATCATTAATTAAATACGGATGAGCGTACTCGCCAAAGTTAGTAAGGAACAACAAATGAGATTCGCTTGCTCTGATTACGAAGCGATCTGTAAAGAACTGAGTATTACCCTCTCGTTCTCTGTCTCTCTCTCTTGTGAGTGACAATAATCAGATGGCAATGCTTGACTAAGAGAAAATAAAAATAAAGATGTGGAGCTTTTGAGGGAAAGCGTAATATTCACTTGTTTTGACTGTAAAACTGTTTTTTCCTCGGTAAGACGCACTATGCAGTGAAACCAAGATGGATTTTTAAGGGCTTTCCCCTGCTTTCTTAGCTCGAATTTCATGACGTTTTAAACGTTCAAAATCCATTCCTTCCGTTGCTAGACAAGAGAAATTGTTGGAAAAAATACAATTCCTTAGTTCCGATTTACATTGCATTATGAGATTAAAACTATCAAATGCTTATAATTAAACCAGTTAAATTAGTTAAGATTTGTGTATATTTAACTTCCTTCACACTAACAGCCATAAGGTAAGGCACAACCTCACTGCAAACTATTTCTCAGACAATAAAAATTAATAAAAGGAACACAATTTCTTTGTTTTGGTATACATTACATTATGAGATTTAAAAAAATTTAAGTACATATAAAACTGTCAAATATCAATATAATAAAACCATTTAAGGGGGCTCAGGACGCTTAACTATGCAAAGGGTCGAACTAGCATTACACTAAAACTAATTTCTGTAGAAAAAAATACTGTTAAAAGTAATTTTAATCACAGTTTTTAAAAAAATAAAAATTATTATTTAAAAAAACTGTGATTAAAAATAATTTTAACAGTATTTTTTTTGAAAGTATGTATGCCTTATTAAGTACCCAAAGATAAGTAGTATTTACACCCAATTTCATGTTAATAACTTGACTAGTTTTTGAAAAATCTTGCACGCAGTGAAATTTTTTCCTTTTTTGATTACTTCTGTAAAAACCATCAGAAATTTTTGGTATTTATGTATTGATATATAGTTGTTATGGGGTAAAAATTTAAAGTTTCTACAGAAGTTACTTTTAGTGTAATACTAGTTCGACCCATTGCATATTTAAGAGTCCTGAGACCCCTTAAATAATTATGATCTGTGTTTATTAAACCGTAAAATTAACAGCCATCATAAGGTAAAATTAAGCATATACTTTTAGCAAATCCCTTCATTTTCAATACTTATATTTCCCCTCTTATCAATAGTCGGACGGTATTGCAGTTCGAGAATCCGTCCAATTCTCTGTAGATCTGCTCCAACCACCCCACAAAACTTCTTTCAAAATCATATTTGAAACAAAACGTCGCCACGTCTCGCTTTCACACGACTCACCGTGTTCATTTTTCATCGCAAGCTTTTTATTATATTCATTCGTTTATAAATAGATTTGTTCTTCCCCTTTTCACACATTTCTAATAAAAATCCCCTTCTCTCTCGAAAAAAAAATCTTTTTTTCTTCATCTGAATACATACAGATTGAAAAAAAAAGTCGGAATTAGAAAAGAAAAGAACCCTTGTAGGTTGGTTCTTCAGCCAATCGAGGCATTTCTTTTTCCAGTCGTATTGAAAAGCTGTTTTTGTTCAATTAAAAAGTATGCGTTACCTGCGTCAATCGAAGACGGCGCGGAGGCAAAATAATGAGAGTCATATGCAGCGTTTCTTCGTTCAGTGAGAAAAAAAAACTGTTCATTCTGTGAATATTTCTTTTGATTCCTTTTAATTTGGAAGATACAACTTCCATGAGTGTGGGAGAAGACAATGAGACGGAAGAGGAATTAGTTTTTTTTGTGTATGTGATGAAATCTGTGAGAAAATGAATTTTTGCATTCGTTTTCAGCAGCAGTTTTTCCCCCATGCGGAATTCCGAATATTTAGTTTCAATTGAATTCCGAGCGTATTAATTTGCTTCCTTAAGATTCATATTCTCCTTGATTCATTTAAAAACTTAACGGGATTTTTCGAGATTTTGATGAATGTTTTAAAGAACCCGAGAGAGAAATTAATGAAATAAAAATACTCCGAATTCATCGTGTGCTGTCTTCTTTGTTATAATTTAATTCAATTCTCGAGAAATTAAAAATAAACGAAAAAAATCAGAATAGATTCTTTGGCGAGTTTCAACATTTTCAATCAGATTCGAATTTATTGTTTGGGATTCATAGACTTGTAAACTTGTTATCAAAATATTTTACAAACGATACAATAAGGAAGTTGCATGTGTCAGATTTTCAAAAACAAACAAGTGTTCCGTATGATTTTTCGTATGGTAAAATGAAATATCTAGTCAGTTTTTCAAAAAAAATTACAGGTAATTAAATATTTTAATTTAAAAGTCGAGAAAAAAACACGTGACTGAAAACGTTTATTGTTTAAACTATAAGATGACGTCAACAATAATACCATCAACTCCATTGCTTTACAACAATGTTTAGTATAAGATGACGTCACATCCAAACTCTTGGCGTTTTCGCGCGCTTTTAAAAAGGGGATTTTTGTTAATTTTTTTGACAAACAAAAAATTTCTCGATCGTCCTCAAATTTTGGGTAGTTGCTTATTTTTGCAAGAGGAATCGATTAAAAAAATAAAAAAAAATCATGCAACTTCCTCATTGAATCGTCCGTTTGAAAATGGCAATAAGTCCAAAAATCGCTAATTGACTTTTTGGGCTAAAAAATGTCCAAGCATCGCTTACGCATGGTTGCGAAGAGGGGAAAATACTAAATCCTATAGGCTGATATAACTCCTTGAATTTGGTAAAAATTATGCAAATCATTTTATTTTTAAATTTAAATTTAAAATTAAAGTTAAATTGTTTTTTTCATTATTTGTGTTATGAACTAAGTTAAAAATAAGTGAGTTATTAATTTTAAAGTATTTTAAACTTTTTTACAGTGAATTTGCGGGACGGGACTTCTTTGGTATTAGTTTAACTGCTTTAATGCCCCAGTTTCATAATAATTCTAAATTTATTTGATGTAGTTTTTCAATTTTCTCCTTTTTTGCAGTGAATTAAGCAAAAATATAATTTTTATTATCTAGTTAAGTAGTTATTAAGATTTTTTCAACTTTCAACTGTACAATATTTTTGTGAGTATATTCTTATATTTGTTTCAATGAATGTTCTATACTCTAAATAGAGTTCTGAACTTCCAGAAAACATTTGGTGATTTTACATTGAAAATTCCATCACCCCTTTACAGTTTTAGGATTGTATCAAAACATGATTCTTTGGACTAATTCCCTTTTTAAACTTGTGGATTATGTTGTTATTATCGATTCCCTTAGCTTTCCTAAAGGCAAAAGTTTACATTAATAAATTACCAAAACATCTAGAAGCACTTTCAGCAACAATGGAGTAACCCTAAAAACTTAACATTGCATCACAAAGCTTACATTTATTGCTTCAAGCGTAAGTAACGTTTACGTGCACATAATAAATGCCTCAAACTTCTTAACAGTTCATTTCTAAAAAGTGTTTTCAACATTCAGATATTGCTTCATTCCTTACCTACAGCATTCGAAACTTTCCCCCACTTAGCAAAAGAGCTTTCACAACACAAAGAGTAGAATCAAAATTATCACTCACTCCAAACTCGAGTATAAGCTCAAAATCAATTAACTGATAATTCGGAACTTCATACACACAAAAGAGAACCACACGTCTCTCCATTTAAAAGAACAATCAAACAACTTCAAGCAACAAACTTTTTTTTCGAGGCATTGAATCGAGAAACATAAGCCGGGATGAATTAGGGCTAAAAATATTTTCCGCGGCAAAACTTTCACATTAATGACTTTCAATCAACACGTCCCATTAAGTTATACAACATCAGAAAGAAACGCAACCTCTGATCACTAGTGCTCTCAAATAAGAAACGTACTAGTGAATGCATTTTTCCCACGCGCCAGCTCCTTTTACCAATTACTTGAATGCACCTCTTCGTTTACCGATACTTCTCATCTCTCTGCCTTTCAATAATCACCTAACCATTGAAACTCGGTGGGGAAAAAAGCTCTCAGGCCAATTATGGCCCAGCAATATGCAAGACCGGGAAAAGAGAGCGACTCAAAAAGGAGATGCAAATAGCACTGCTACTGCAATTGCAAAGGGGGGTGCAGCAGCAGCTTTTGAAAGAATGAGGTGAGAGTGTGGAAGGATGAATTAAATTGCTCTTCTCCCTTTTGTTCCGAGTGCCGTTAGACGGTGGTTTTGGAGGGAGTATTGCGTTTTTGGAACGTTTCTTTTTATATTAGGGTTGCCTATACGACTGCTTTCGTCTTATTATTGACGATTGTGGAAGAGCCGCCGAGGTGTAATTGAGAAATTATATGAGGAATGGGAGGATTTATGGGTGCTGTTTCGGGAAAGGGGGTGTGGGGGGTTGTTCTGGGTTTTGGGAGAGAAAGTATCCGGATCCAGATATTGCTAAATTAGTTAGATCGTTTTTTTAATAACGCATTTAAGTATGTACATTTGTGCAATATGTATTGGAAATTATTTTGAGTTTTCTCTTGAACACAATGGAAAATACCAGAATTTTTTGAAATAAGAAAAATGCATTTTTCCAGTAAGAAAATAGATTCTAATTTATGGCTGTGGGGAGCCTAGTGGTTGAAGCATCGGCCTTGGGATCGGAGGGTCCCGGGTTCGATTCCCGACACCGCTGAAGACCCATCGAGTATATGCGGAGTACGTACTCGTTAAATCTGTGGATCCGAAAGTCCTGAGGTCGGTCATGGTGCAGATTACCTTGGGTCCAGGTGTCTGGAGACTATTTCCCTCCACTTCAGATGCATGGCAAAATTGTGGAGATGGCGATAGATAGTGGCAGCATCTATCATCTCATGAGGCAGAAGTCGGACTCCTGCCATTTATGGGCCTCATTTTCTCAGGAGCCGCACCCCCTTTGCCTTGAATCCTTGTGGAGCTTGGGTATTACAAGTGGCACACGACAACAACATCCTAATTCAAAAATCAACCTGAAAAGTTTAAAAAAAATGAATTAGGAATGAAGTATGTACATCTGATAACAATGACTTTGGATTGTTTAAACAATTAAAGCATTTATTTGATTTTCCGGGATAGATGGCCGTGTTTGAAGCCATTCAAACACGGCCATCTATCCCGGAAAATCAAATAAATGTATCTTCAGGTCGTGGAAGTTTTCATCAATTTAAATTAAAGCATTGTTTAAAATCAAAGCATGTAAACAAGTACGTCACATTTTGACATTTGACATTTTCGCACCCCTTTTTTTAAGTCAATCTTTGAAATGAGGTATTTGCATGAGTGAGGGATTTCCTTGATTTTCTACTTTTTTGATATATTATGGTTTAAAACTCCAAAATTTCTGATTTTTAAGTTCAAAAATGTGGAGGAGATAAAGATGGTTGAATTCTAATTAGAATTGGATTAGAATTTTTTTATGAAATTTAATTTTGAGTTAGGAAGAGGCTAGATAATGGTCCCACAGGGTGGTAAAACAATTAATTGTGATTTGGTTCTTTATTTTTTGATATGAGTAAGGAATTTCGAATTTTATGCTTCAAAATTTTCATTAATATTTTTGCGACAAGATAAAAATCAAGTCTTCACATTTTTAAATTGTATGCCCACAGGAAACTAAACTTGAGTAAGAAGAGAAAGAGAAACACACTAAAATGTTCAGGAAATTGTATCAAAAGTTAAATTTACTACAATAAACAGGAAAATATTCAATTTCCATAAAAAAAATAGTTAAGCCATTAAATCGCTGAAAGTCTGAACTTCTAGGTCATTTTTGCTTCTTACATAAATCTGACTTCACCTTTTTATGTTTTGAGGTTACTTCATAATCCCTGATCAACAACCTACCAACCTCAGTTCTATTAAGAACATGGCCATTTTGAGATTTGATGGGAAATAATTTCTCTGAACTGAGCATGGGAAAAATTTTCTCTCATTAATTTAACCACTAAAACCTTGTTTTAGAGAGAATCGTTTTAAAATAAAAAGTCAAAGGAGATACGGTAGATGCATCTTTAAATCGTCGAAGTTAGCTTTCGAAGTTGAAAGGAAATGAAAATAAATAGTGTACTTAAACCTAACGAGAAGAATTAAATTTTATACACATCTTGCATCTATATAGATAGATAGAGGACACTGACTTAGGAAATTTATTTTGATGCACTGAGTGAGGAGTTTCAATCTTTCCAAAAAAAGATTATGATAATATTAACAATAATAGATATAATAATAATGGGTACAAAGTAATTCATATAATAGATACAGATCACTCAACTTGACTATTAGTTTGGGAAAATATTGTGAGTTTCTTTCAGCCAGTTGAAGTAGTTCATCGAACTTAAATTTTGAAGTTTTTAGATCAGCAATTTAGTAGAAAAATTTGAAGTATACACTGTAAAAAATAATCCTGCAAAAAAACAGAAAATTTCTGGCAGCAAAAGTTGCCAGAAAATTTCTGTAGGCCGAAAAATCCTGTAAACAGAAAAAAGCTGTTACCTACAGGTAAATGCTGTAAAAAGAAACTTTCTCTCAAGTGAGCTACAGATTTTTCTGTTGCCTCTCAATAATTTTCTGCTTGTGCGCATGCACTTATTTTAGTAGAGTTTTTTCTAATTTTAATTAATTAATATCCGGGGATAGAACCCACGACCTACCGCATGCTAAGCACGCACGCTACCACTGAACCAACGAAGATTCAGTATAATGTTGCCAATAGCTGTATTCGTTTTCGATGCAGTAAGTTTCTGTTTAAGTACAGATAAGCTAAAAAACTAGATAAAAGCTATTATTTTACACAAAATAAGTAGAAGTGCGGTGGGAATGTTACATGACAGAATATCTCTGTAAACATAAAGACATTGTTTTTGAAAATTTCTGTTTTTCTACAGTTTTTTTTTACAGTGTACTGGAATAAGAGAAAAACTAAACACAGAAATCTTTATAACCCAAAAGCAAATTCACAAAGCCCGCAAGGTTTTTATACTTTGTCAACAATGCGCATTCGTGTGGACTTTTATTTTTGCTGTTTTTTTGGGGGGGAAATTTTAATAAAATAATAACTGGGGATAGAACCTACGAACTGCCCCATTCTACGCTGGCATCCTACCACTTCTCCAGCTGGGATTCAGAAACATTAAAACTTATAAGTATAAGATGTTATTTCTTTGTGACGCATGCGCATCATATCAAATTATAAAAACCTTGCGGGCTTTGTGAATAAGCAACTCAAAACCGACAGAAATGATAACAACTGAGCTAGAACCGAGCGATTTACCTTGTTTTTTTAGCCTTGCCTTAAAGAACTATCTTTTTCTCAATTTATTTGCGAGGGTTAACTGCTTTAGTTATTTTCGTGATTTTCACCCCTTAAACCCCATCTGCGACCCCCTTTCCTATACTAATTATTGTTCGTCATGGCATGACAGACCTGCATATACCAAGTTTGTACTCGACCTTTTGAGACACCCTGTATTTCAAATTTTCGGCATTCAAATAAATTGTTGAACTTAAAACGGAATCCTGATTGTAGGCACAGCTCATACCAAATATGTAAAGTTTACGTAACTGCAACTAGAAGTAAGCGAAAATCGGAGAGAAATTGAACTAATCTTGAACGTTGGTTGGTTGGTTGGTTGGTTGGTTGGTTGGTTGGTTGGTTGGTTGGTTGGTTGGTTGGTTGGTTGGTTGGTTGGGTTGGGGTAACATATATTTTCCGGTATGTGTGCTTGATCTCAAGGATCCGCTTATACACCTTCGTCAAGTGAGACAGACACAACAGAATTTTTACTGACACAAAGAAGGAAAATACACCCAGGGGCGAGGTCAGAATCGAACTGACGACGGAAACAGTATCTTGAACGTTTTTACGTTGAACGAGAAAATATCAAACAATCCCAAATCCTTTGAGAAACAGAAATGGAAATTGGTGTAGAAAGAACTTGGGCGCTATTACAACAAACAAATACACTACTTGTAGCTCCGGCAATTAACATGAATACAAACCATAAAACCCCAGCCCTATATATAAGCCCAGCAGCATTATCCCAAAAAAAAAGATAGCCGGGGCCCTGTCAATAAATGATTCCAAGAAACGGGAGTATTACGCGAATAATATTGTTTCCCCGAAACAGGAAAAAGGCACTAGTTCCTTCCTTTTATTCGGGAGGTTAAGACTGTCTGTCTGTCTTAGAGCCGCCAGGGACCTCGGGTTAATGCTCTTTATTTGGCCGGCCAGGTTTATTAAGGTTAAAAGTGCGTTGTTTTACGATGATTTTACGCCCTTCGATGCCCGGGCAAGCGGGGGCGTAAAACTTGCTTTATTACAGAACAGAAGGGGCTGAGGAGGGCTGCGCTCACGACACAGCCATTCGATTCCGAGAGCTCCCTCCCCCTTCACCTCCAGTGATTCATTTCGTTTCTTTCACGAGATCTGTTACAATTACGATTTTTTCTTCACTCTCTCTCTCTCTCTCTCCAGCCCTCTCTTTAATTTACCCCCGGGCACTAAAAGAGTCGTGAAGTCTGAGGAGTTGTTTTGGAAAAAACAATCAAATCGGAGGCCAATTAAAGGGCAAACGATCCCCAATCGTTAAAAACGGAAATGAACGGAGATTTCGGGGACTTTTATCCCGAGATTGGAAACCCTATAGCAGCCCGCGGAACGGCCCCGTGCCTGAATAAAAGTTTGTTGTTGGATTATTTCTCCTCTCCCCCGTTCTGTATATCTCTGTTTTGATGAGTGTTTTGTGTTGGTGCTGGGGATTTATTTCCTCTCCCATCTGCTGGACTCGCTTTATTACTCCTGTTTCAGCGTTCAAATTAAATTGGAAGAAACTGATGTTGGTTGTCCGTGTTTCTTATTGTCCTTTGGACTTGCATAAATGTAGGAGTTGATTCCATAGACTATCGTTGCTCCTTGCTGAATAATTTTCAACTGATCAAAATTCAAGTGCGGATTAGTTAACATAAGATATAGATATAGTAGATGCTACCTGATAAATACCCAACAATATGAACATTTATCCAAAGATTTCTATATTCACTTCGATTGTTTTAGTAGTAAAACTTGAGTAAATTTTGAAAATTTTCACATATAATTAACTTAAAATCTAGCCACAATCAGTGCTTGGATAAAGAATGATGCTGATTGATTATTTTCTAATAATAGTATCATATACTTAAAGTTGACTAGTTATTTTTAGAGACACAAATTACTATATCTACTAATCATATTATTCAATATCTATAAAAACGAAACAATTTTCTAAAAAATTCGGTTTAGGCCTTTAAAGATTTTTGATAATTTTTCTAACACCCTTTGATAAAACTGACATTAACAGCATTTTTCCTAGGCCTAGCTTTTAAGATTTACGTGAAAGAGAAATTGGTCTCCTTCTTCCAACTCGAACACAATATAAACAGTACTCAATCAATGGCTTCTTTGTTTTAAACTACCAATTAGCACAACCAATTTTCAGAAAAAAATCTGATCGCATAATAATAATAATAATAATAATAATAATAATAATAGAGGAAAGCCTTAGGTCTCGCCAACTCTCCCACTTCAAAGTGGAAACTCATATCTTATAACCTTTGTGTGTACCTCTAAATGAAAGATAATTATTTTAATAAAAAAACACCTCCCAAAGTACTACCTCAGGTCTTCGTTATCCTCTTTTGTACACCTATCGGAAATCCATTTCGCCCGGAGTGACAGTCTTTGTCTTTTATCTGCGCGAATTATTTGATGCACCTTCAGAACGATTTTGTTTTGTCTCGCTTGATGTCTTTGTTGGAAAAGCCTTTTTTTCTTTGATATGGAAAGTGCACACCTGATAGCGAACTCAATTAGAGTGGGCATGAAAATATGCTCTAATTATTGTTTCGGATATGATATTGTTTTTGTGGTTGTGAAGAGAAAACGAAGCTATTCACCGGAAGAGCTGTTTGCTCGCTTATATGATGGATTGCACTTTGAGGGTTCTGTGTGTGCATCCTGTCATTGATATCTTCCTTTTTTTGTGGGGTTGACGCCTCAATAATGTCGTTTGAATTGGGGAAATGAGTGTTATTGAATAAAAGTGGATGGAGAAATGCAGTTCGATGATTTGAGTGATATTTAAAATGTAAAGATATAGATTTGATAGATTTTTTTACTTAGGATTCAGATCTTATAATGGGATGTTTCAGGTAAAGTGAAATATAGTTTTAAACCTTTATTTGACCATCTTTTCCTTTACATTTCTGAATGTTAAAAATTTCTGTAATTATTTTTATTACATTTGAGAATCATTATTATTTTTATTTCATTTGAGAATAAGTCCTAAAATCGCATTTTTTCTTTTACGGTAAAACGCGATGAATATGAATACTTTTAACGTAAAAAAATTTAATGTTACGTTTTTGTGTTACTTTTTAATTGGAATATTCGGTTGTGATTGCAAACTTCGCTTTATACAAAAACAATTATAAATAGTTAATTTATGTATTAATTTTTAACTGTTTGAATAAAATTACAATTTTTATTGGTGAATATAGTGTTTATTTTTATTATGTTCGTATCAATCTCATTACCCATCCGACCCTTGTCAGAACAAAAGGCAACTAACCCCCCCCTTTTTTAAGTAATGAGGAAGTTGCATGATTTTTTTTATTTTTTTAATCGATTCTTCTTGCAAAAATGAGCAACTACCCAAAATTTGAGGCCGATCGAGAAATTTTTTGATTGCCAAAAAAATTAACAAAAATCCCCTTTTTAAAAGCGCGCGAAAACGCCAAGAGTTTGGATGTGACGGCATCTTACAATAGACATTGTTGAAAAGCAATGGAGTTGATGGTATTATTGTTGACGTCATCTTACAGTTTAAACAATAAACGTTTTTAGTCACGTGTTTTTTTCTTGACTTTTAAATTAAAATATTTAATTACCTGTGCATTTTTTGAAAAATTGACTAGATATTTCATTTTACCATACAAAAAACCATACGGAACGCTTGTTTGTTTTTGAAAATCTGACACATGCAACTTCTTATTATGTTTATGCGCAAGTTATATTTAAACGTCTCCCTCTATATTTTTTATGACTTTCTTGAAATAATTTCAATAAATACTTTTTCAAAATTGGTATCAACATAACCAGAAATCAGCAGAATCAGAATACCCTGAAAATCGGTAAAATGTGTACATAAAGCCCTACTTCTTTAACCCATTTCTCAAAGAGAATCAGTAGCAAAATCCACGAGAAGCTATGCAATTCCCATGTGATGACAGCCCGAGAGATGACTGAAAAACCTCGGTATTCCATAATACCCTCCTCTCCTCTATAAAGTCCAACTTCTTTAACCCATTTCTCTAAAAGAAATTCAGTAGCAAAATCCACGGGAAGTTACAACAATAATTAACGCAAAAAAGCGAAAATGCTCCAAACTGTAAAAATAGCAACATCGATTTCGGGCTGCGGATGACAGCTTCAGTGCGGATGGCCAACTTTCAACGAAAATAGGTAGACAGAGCGGCACACAAGGGTCAAGAATGTGGTTTACCGTATACGGATGGAAGTCCAATATATACTATACGATTCCTCTCTGAGGAGTGATTTATACTCAGCGATCTCTGTATTTGAACTGAGGACGTTTGCTTGTATAACCTGAACCCCAGGGGTTGCCCAGGTTGAAAGATGCGCAATAAGTTATACTTTATTCAAATTTATTTCTGACGGACTTCGACTCACGAGTTTTGTGCACTTCATGATTTACTTCAGCCTTCTGTCTTCGGTTAATGATGCTTATTAATAACGTGGGTGTCTGCTTAAGCTGGTTTGAAGAGGTATTTTTTAAATGCTGTTTTGGTTATTTATTTGTCTAGTAACTAAATTTGGGGTACCCTTTTTAACTGGATGGAGGGTAACTGATGGTATAATTAGTTTTTGCTAATTGGAAGTTTTAATGTTTTACTTGTGGGACTTAGCATGATTCTTTTACAGTTGTAAATGGTTGGGTTTAAATAAGAGATCATTAATTTTTAAAATGAACCAATCCGATGTGTTTCTGGGACAAAAATTGAGGTCTGGATTTGTTTTACAAGTATGGCATAGACCTACAAAGAAAAAAAACAAATATTGTTTGATGGTGTACATTTCAAAACTTGTTTTATGGGTATTTGAGTTGCTGAATCTAAATTATAAGGTCATAAGTTTACTTTAAGCTCAATTTTTTGAATTGGTTTAACGTTTTTAGTTCTAAAATGAAATTTTAAAGAAAAAAATGGATACATTAATCCATTTTGCGCAGTTTCAAACAGTTATTCTAAATAGAAACATTGTTTTTGCCAACATTAAAGATTAATTATAACTTGTTGTTTGATATTTGTGTAGTTAAAAGAATTTCAAAGCATATAAAGAGAGCCTCAAAAGGCAAAACACGTTTTTAAAAAAAAACTAGTAATTCAAAAATCATATAATGTCAGCTATCAAAACAAGTTTTGAAAAATCTAATTCTTTCCCAGAATCTAGCTCATTCAAACTAAAGAAAGTAGCCGATTTTTGATACAATTTGTAGTTCTCTAAAACGAACCCAAACACAAAATGCAAAAATCCATCAGCAAAATTATGATTCAATATTAGCTTCTCACAGAATTTTACTTCACTCTGGCACAACAGAACACATGTTTACTTATATCAGCTCCCCAATATATCTAACCCTTTAAAAATCAGGAATTTCCAAATACAAGTTTCAGCATCAAAACTTTATAAACACATAATACGCCATCCTCTTTTCTATCCATCAAAGGGAACACGCTATTAATCAATGCATACACAACATACCACAACGCCTTCACAAAATATCAAAATCACACCTCAAAGGGTCTATACCGAATTTACCCGATACCTCTATCCGAACATAATGTAAAAAGGAAAACTAAATATTCATACCTCAGGACCCAAACATATGTAGTGAAGAAATCCCTCGTCTATATCTTTTATATAAGCGCCGTTTTTCTGCAAACAAATGAAGAGGGGTAGTCTTCCCCTTCCTATGCTCTCCATTTCTTCTATCTTTCCATTTTGGAACGTAATCTCGCACCTACTTTAAAATTTACGGGGAAATATCTATCGAAAAGTCAACGGATTATCATTCTTATTCTCCCCCCCCTTTTTTTTGTAAAGTAACCGACGCTTTTTTTGAGGGGCGAGAAAAATGTTGTGTGTTTTTTATAGTTTTTTAGAGAGATGGTGTGTAACGTAAAGATTTCGCCAACTGCGGCTGAGTTCTGAAAATTGTGTTATAAAGAGAGGTATTTATTTTTGAAATGCAATTACTTGGTTTTGTTAGTGTTGAGAAAATTCTCAGAATTGAATGCGGTAAATATCCTAGGAGAAAGTTATTCGTAGTATGCGAAATATGAAGTTTAATACTATGGGGAAATAGCGTAAATAATTGTGTTTATAAATAAAAATGAAACTTTATTGGAATCTTTTTCGCTACCTATTTCCATGTATTTCATAATAAATCGTCAGGTTATTTTCAGCCAACAATTTTAAATACCACCAAAAGTTAAAAACTAATTAATACAATATACATAGTTCATTTATAGTAGGTACTAGGCTCTCTAGTAGGTCCTATCTCCAATATTTTGGGAGATCATATGAATTTAGGCTTGTTCGTAATATTTTAACGATTTATTTATGGTAAGCATGGTTGGAAAAAGACTACTTTTTTTTAAAGACTACAGTTTTAAATCTTTTTAAGTTAATTTCGTCTTATAAATATAATTTGTGTTCTTGGCATTAATTATAAAACTCAAAATACTTAATAATTTCTTAAGCTATTAATCTATTCCCTATCAATACAAGTAAAATTTAAAATTGCTAGTACTTCAAATAATAATTTTAAATTAATTCATAAAAGTAGTATTTGAACACTTACAAGTTAACATTTATCCAGTTTTAAAAGCGGAAATTACTTAGTCGCATTTCATTTAGTTTTGTAAACCGTACAAACTCATATAATATTGTAAAAACACCCTTCACTCTAAAAAGAAAATGTTTTGGATGCACCAATATTACTTACAGCCAGGGTTGGCGAAAACCCGGGTTTTTTTGAAAAAACCCAAGTGGGTTGGGTTTATTCGGGTTTTTTCAATAAAACCCTGAAAAAACCCATATAAAACTGGGTTTTTTCGGAAAAAGTGTGGGTTTTTTCAAAATTAATTGGTTTTCCCCTGTAAAGTAAGTGGGTTTTTTCAAATTTTAGTGAGTTCTTTCAATGTTAAATGTGTTCTATCAAAATAATGTCAGTTTTTCCACAGTTTAGTGGGTTTTTTTCAAAGTTTTTATACTTCGAAAAAACCCACTGAATTGTAAAACACACCTTATTTACTGAAACCTGGTTCAAATTTTGAAAAACCCACTAAAATTTAAAAAATACCCTAAACTTTGAAAAACCCATTCAATATTGAAAGAAATTATTCAACTTTGAAAAAACCCACTGAAATTTAAAAAAAAATCTTCTTTATTTTTTATATCTAGTTTGAACTTTAAACGTCCTAAATTTTGAAAAAAAAAACATTCAATAATGAAAAAACCCACTGAATTATGAAAGAACCTATTTTACTTTAAAAAAACTCCTTGAAATTGAAAAGACACCATTTAATTTTTAAAACCAAGTTTAAATTTTGAAAAAAAACCCATTTAAATTTTAAAAATATCCTAAACTTAAAAAAAACACATTAAATTTTGAAGGAACTACCTACATCTTGATTTTTCTTGAAAAAACCCCAAAATGGGTCCAAAATGTGGTTTTTCACGTGGTTTTTTTTGAAAAAACCCATTGGGTCCAACTCAATTGGGTCCAATCCAGCCAACCCTGCTTACAGCCATACTCACAACCATCAGCGTGGGTGTTAACCAGCAACTAAAGAAGGAAAAAAATAGCTTTTGATGACTTTGATTGGCGATATCCTTCTTTTTGCCAAGGATTTAACTATTTAACGCCATTAAACCGGCGAGATGTAAAACATTGGAATTATATTAAGTAGAATGATATTTTTTGACTAACATTATGTTGAAAATTGTATCAAATTATGTAACAAAGAAAATCCACATGATTCATTTCTCCATATTTTAGCTACAGATAGCTCAATGGAATGATGTCAAAAAATCAAATGCATAATAGCAAAGCGATAAATTTTAAAATCTAGCACCCCTCACTGTTTTTGAAGGGGGCACAACCCCAGGACTGTGGGGGAGAAATCTGATGGTTTCGGAGAGAAAAACACTACTACACCTTTTTTATCCCGTGATTTATTTTGCACAAGGCAGCCCAAAAGAACTCCATAAATCTTTCATAAGTAGCGGAAAATTGCGTTTTAAAATTTGAAACTTGTTGCCAGGTTCCCCGTGCTGAAGCTCGTAATTGCCAATATCCGATGTGGAAGGCTCGATCGGTAGAGCATTCTCCTCCGTACACTGATCTGCATACTTCCGGTGATGCTTTTTTTTATATAAAAAAATCTCGTGTTTTTTTTGGAACTGTTTCTCAGAGCTGTGAAAAGCGAGTTTGACCTGATTGAGCTTTCACTGTCAAGGGAAGTGAGATTTATAATCTGAGGCGTTCGTCTCGGTGAAAATAAGATATGATTTATGGATGATATCTGTCATTGCGCAGTTTTGTATCAAATTTATATGTAACGGTTAAAATGGCGGGAAAAGGGTTTTTGCTACTTTCTATGATGTAACAGAAATGGTTGAGTTGTAGTTACTTCGAAACTTTACTAAGTTTAAAATTTCTAATTTAAAAGCAATGTATTTAGGAAAATGTGTTTCTCAGTTGATAAATCAAGATTAAAATTTCAATCATGTAACAGTTTTTTAAATAAAAAAGTATTAAATGTTTGTTATGTAAATGTTACGGGCAAATGAAAAATCTGAGCACCGGTGCATCACGTTGCCCACAAAATATATTAAATGCTTGTAATGTGAAGATCAGTTACAAATTTTTATTGTAATTACAGTGATAATTGCTTTTTATCTAAAAAAAGAACAAACAATTTTTCATTTATAAAAGTATACAAGATATTCAAATTTATAAATATTAAATAAAAAATGCAGAATAGTAATTTTTGGAAATTGGAGATAAATAGCTTTGGATAATATATTTTTTCCTAAACATAACAAATCATAATTTTTTTCTTAATGCTTTAATTATTTTAATTCTTTAATCCTTAATTTCTTAATTCTTAAATAATTTTTATAAAAATTATCAAATCGTCAAAAGTGTTTAAAAGATCAAAAACTTCTTTTATAGTTTTACAAATGCATTTGCATTAAAGTTAAGTTAAAATGCCCAGCTTAAAAAGTTTTTAATTTTGTCAGCATAATCGAACGTACATTTTCTTGCAGCTCCAGGCCAGGCCGACCACCCAAAAGAGTCTCCATGGTCAGCATGACATCTGGAGTCACGACGAGTGGACTGGTCAAAAAGTCCAGAATGGACAACGATTACCACAGCTATGAAAATGGCCACATAACAGGTATGTAATCTTCCTTAATCTTAATAAATACTATGCTTATTCGAAAATAATAGCCCCAGTGGCTCAGTGGTAGTGCTTCGCGCTTCCACACCACAGCCCCGGGGTTCAATTCCCGGGCTGGGCAAGGTCCACTCAGCCTTTCATCCCTTCAGTGGGTCGATAAAATGAGGACCAAGCGTGCTTGGGAACTAAACACTGGGGGTCTCGCGTTAGGATGACCACCTAACCGGGACACATGCCTAACAAGGGCCCCACGGTCACGAAAACGAAGATGGGCATCGTAGGCCTTGGCCCACTAGGGCTGTTGCGCCAATGAGTTTAGTTTTAGTTTAGTATTCGAAAATATCTCTTGAGTAAGGAAACGTAATAAAAAGATTTCTAATTGCACACGCGTGTTACACATTTTTGTATCAGAATCCTTCTTTTTGGAGAGTTTTTTCCCACAAATGTAACGTTTTATTATAGAAGTATATTCCAAAGTAGAATAATATTGTAAGAGTATTCTAACTCCCCCTGCGATAGGTATGTGCACGTACCAAACCAAACGAGTCCCTCAATCGAGCCTATAGCTAACCCTTCCCTGGAATTGGCCTTTACGTTTGTGGTAACCATGTTCACCAGTATAATTATCAATAAATCTATCTGCAGGCCGATACGCTTGTTCACAAAGCCTGCAAGGGTTTTATAAAAAAATTCCAGAATACAGCAAAAATCAAGTCAAGCATTGTTAACAAAGTATAAAAACCTTGCTGGCATTGTGAATAAGCGGCAGATACTACTAAAAGAGTAAGCAAACTGAGACTACAACCTTCTGTAGGGGATATCTTAAACGATCCTCTCGTTTCTGTTCTTATCCAAAATTCCCATTGCCTCCATAGTCTGAAGTCTCCTCTGCATTTCGTCATCTTAGTATCCAACTTTGCTATCTTTGTTCGGCAAAATTCGGTTCGTAAGCACTTATATCAACAAGCTGGTGAGATCAAAACAGATTTTGAGCTTCTCAGGATGTTGATTCCTGAAGTTTGCTGAACAGATAGTTAAGTTTGATATTAAGGCAGGTGCGGGATCCAAGGGGGTCATTCTGGACAGTGTCTCTCCTTGGATCCACAAAAATGGTTCTCAAAATGAGCAATGTTCAAATGAGTCTTTGACAAGTCAAATTTGGCAATTTGTGTCAAAAGGTGAATGTGATGCCTTGAAGCCGTGTCAGATCCGCTCCTCAATGAAGGTTGCGAATTCGGGCACATTTATTCGTTCTCATTCGGGTACGCTTTTTTAATGACAGCAAGGACGTCCCTTAATTCTCCACTCGACATTATCAAAGCATCAAAACCCGGGACATTATACACCAGCGACTTCGAAACAACGCATCCATCACTCCACCCGTCCATAATTGATTCACAGCGCGCGCATTATCGCCACACACCAACTTAAGCGCAAAGACCTAATCACAAAACATGGCTGCCGCTTCATTAGCAACACCCGATGCCGTTTTAAAATAAAACGTCGCTTGACACTTGACCACTTTAGAGGCATTAATTATGACGGTCCCCAGAGTCCTCCGTCCGAGGGAAAAGTTGTTGTCGTCGGGTTTTAGGGCTAAGCTGTC
The DNA here is from genome assembly GCA_024610705.1 of Tetragnatha versicolor. NCBI lineage: Eukaryota > Metazoa > Arthropoda > Arachnida > Araneae > Tetragnathidae > Tetragnatha > Tetragnatha versicolor. The sequence continues at coordinate 711,644 of JANDEH010000062.1, forward strand.
TTCCTATTGCGTTAATCAATCATGCGGACCAGATAATCATGATGGATTAGGTCCAGTAGCCGTTGTGTTGTGTTGCTGAGGCATCCCTATCCTTTTCCATCATTGGATCGGGAGCGGAGTTTGGCTGCGTATCGCCTTTTTGGCACCTTATCTATATAGGTAGTATTTTAATTAGTTATTTGGGGGATTGATTGCTCTTTTGTAGTGATATTGAAGGGATATCGATGAGTTTGGCAAATGAACTGTGGGTTGGTAGTTGGCGTGAACTGAGGATAATAGTGATTTTTTCGTGATTAGTGGTACAGAAACGTTTGCTTAGCTTGTCCATTAATAAATTATTTTAGATATCATTTATTTTTTACCTTTCTATTCAATAGAAAACAGCTTTCAACAATAATTTGTTTAGTTTTGGGATACTCTTATAGAAATGATAAAATAGGAAATTTTCCTTTGAACGATCTATCTATTTTTCTACATAAACCCCCTCTAATTGAAAAATAATTTGAACCAAAACTATAAATAGCTCTTTTAAATTTGGCTGTTTCAATTCATAATTATTTTAAGAAACTTTTGTGCTGTCCGCTACCTTTTTAACCTCACTTCAAAGAAAGAAAGAAAGAGAGATAGATGAATACTAAAGAGCAAACCAGTTCCAGAAACTGAATAAAAATTCTAGATTATACGTCAGCATTTTAGAGACTCAACTAATGAAATAAAAATTAAATATTCCAACCTATTAAAAGATATTCTCTACTCGATACAACGAGTGATAAGGAAAGCTATGCAAAATGTTCTTGAATATCTAAATGAAGTTCCGTGAATAGATCCAATCACGAGAACCATCCATGATAGTAAATATATCTCCAAGAACTCCCAAAAATCATCTTACCCTCTCAAAAATCCTTTTAAAAAACAAAGTAATACCGATTTTCATTGGAAAGTTACGATATGGCAACAATACCAACTGATCGTGTCTGTACGGAAAAATGAAAATAAGATCATAATAAATACATCGTCTCTATAGTCAGATAATGATAATAATCCGATATCTCCTCCCACACCTCACTCACCTTGGCGATTGTTCTCAGACTCCCTTGGCGACTTCCCCTCATCGCAGCAACCCCAAAGGCGAAACTTGTCGGCGCTCAAGCATCGTGTAGTAGCATCAGTCCGGCGAAGATGCCGCTGCTCTACTTGATCACTCCTCTCCCCCCCCCACCCACACGAAAAGGGGGGGGCAACCCCTCCCCTCCCTCAACGTTTAAATGGGGGGAAGGAAATCAGCCGCAACTCGATACGGCAGATTTTAAAAGGGGGGGCTTGATCTGATACGCCGCGTTTAATAAAAGCAAAAGTTTGAGGAGACAGCATCCAGATTTTGAAAGCTGGTAATCTTTATCGATAATACGGCAGATTTCCCAGAAGTGTGGGGATTTAAAAGCTATGGTTAAAATTTCCGAGGCATATTACGTGCGAGAGCGGCGGACTCAATTAAGGATGGGAGAGAAATTTTGTCTGCCTTAATGCCTTGGAGGAGTTTGTTGTAAAACGCGGATTTGTTTAGTTTATAGGGCCAGCGGCGGTGGTGGTGCTTATTAATATAGATGACGATCTGTGGCGCTGTCCAGAGGGATGGGTTAAAGGATGGACAATCTACTTTTAGGATCTGCTGTGAGGTTTAGGGGGAGTTCAATTAGATTAAATTAAATTTCTTTTTGATAAGGTGTGTTGGATTCAGGCGCGGATCCAGGGGGTGGTGCCCCCCCCTTGGGACCCAAAAAGGATCTCAAAATGAGTAAAAACCTTACTTTTATAGGTCTAATATCAAAATTTTTTTCTGGGGGAGGACCCCTATACCCCCCTTAGTACCACAAAGGGATCTTCAGTGATAACTTATAGGAAATCCCCAATATTTTGACATTTTGGGTCAAAAATTAAAGATAATAGTGTTGGAAAGTGCCCCCTACCCCCCTTAGACTAAAAACGTTTCTCAAAATGAGTTAAAACCCTACTTTTACAAGTCAAATTTCAAAATTTTTTTTTTGGGGGGGGGGGTTGTCCCCCATACCCCCAATGGTACTACCACAAGGGGATCTTGTCAGGAAAATTGCCCCCCCCCCTTGGAGCCGCGCTAGATCTACGTTGGATTAGACCTGGGAGGGGTATTGTGCGATGTGTTTTTTAGATGATATTTAAATGTGGGGAAATTTATTTTAGGAAAAATTAATGAGTTCCTCAATAAGATACTATCGTGATATCTGAGATGGAACAATAAGGGGAATAGATTGAAAAAAATCCCGAAGCAAAATGTTTAAAAAATTAGTGAAATTTTTGCAGTTAACCTGTATTTAAGTAATAAACATAGCATATGTGTCTAGAAAAAAGAAAACTTTAACTGTACTACTTTTGTGTTCTTACGTGGTCACACTCATTCGTTAGAAAAATTAAATATTCTGACTAAAAAGTCAAGAAAATAAAATTTTAGCCAATAAAAGAGAAAATTGTAAGACAAGATTTTTGAGGTTCAAACATTTTTGTAAAATTTTACCTGATGTAGCTGAATTATAAAGCTTGTTACTAAAACTAGCTTAATTTGATAAATACCATTTAAATGGTAGGAATTTTTGTAAGAGACACTTACTCTTTACTTTTTCTGATGCATGTTTAATTTTGATCAAATATTTTCCTATGATTTTTCAAATCATACGTCTTAGCATTAATGAATAAAATATATTTACGGTATTTATAATTCTCAATGTTATCACTTAATTCCCTATTTTAAAACTTAAATTTGTTCCTTAACTCCCCAATTACATTAAAACTGCTTTATATGTATTGTTTTGCTACCCTACACTCCTCAAAAGTGACTGGGAATACAAAAGAAATATAAAGAGTAGGAAGTGGAGTTTGAAGAGAATAAGGACCTATCTTTTCCAATTATTATAATGACTCATACGAATACCATCATACATTAAAATTAAACTAATTCAAATTTCATTATTAAAAGGTAACTCAAGCCTCGTCCAGGTAGTTTAAACTCTTCAAATCGCTTTTAACTCAACGTCAAAACGAATAGCCCATCAACTCCCCTCAGGCATTAGCTTATTAAAACTGGTCACGTCTACCTGGGTATACGTAAAGCAGACACTGGGGGAAAATCTCATTATCTTTTCAGCGGTTGATGATGATTTCTCTTAAGACGATATTTCTGTTATTTAATGTGGTGGCCTCTCGTATTGCAAGGAACGGATCCGTATGTGACAGGCGCTAAATGCTGCGTACATACATCAGCTATTAGAATTGCAGAGAGTATTGCTGACGTGTTGACGGGTTTAGTGTCTTGATCAAGCTTCGGTGTTAGACACTAGTAGACAGGTTGATACTCTGTTCATTTTTGTCATCAACACTCCCTTATTTTATATGATGTTTGCCTCTATCATATACAAGATATTATATTGCAAGGATTAAAAAATGGGGAGTGGGGAGCCTCAGAATCGGAGGGTCTCGGGTTTGATTCACAACACCACCAAAGACCCACACCGAGTAAGTTAGGTGTGCGCGCTCGTTAAATCTGTGGGTCCGAAAGTCCTGTGGCCGGTCATAGAGTAGTTTACCACGGGCCCAGAGACTATTTACCTCCCCTTCAGAGCCATGGCAAAATTGTGGAGGTGGTGATAGATAGTGGCAGCATCTATCATGATCACGAGGCAGAAGTAGGACTCCTGCCATTTATGGACCTTACTTTCTCAGGAGCCTTTGCTTTGAATCCTTATGGAGCTTGGGTATTTTCAAGTGGTACACAACAACATTGAAAAAAAAATGTCTAATCATTTATAGTTCAGAAAGGGGCCTTGAAGAGATAAGGGATTGCTGAATATGAAAGCACAAAAGGAGTAAAATACCAAAAATAAAATATTTTTATCTAAAATTTGAACAAGACTCTTTAGTTACTCAATCGATTGCAGAAAGTTTAGTACTAACAAGTTCCAAATAATTTTTTCATCCAGAAAAAAAATTTATAAAAACGGGAAAATACTTTTTTACGGAAATACTGAACAAAGAAAATACTGAAACTGAAAAATCACAAAATCTATTTTTTTCACTAAAACAAAACTCTAATATACTTTGAAAAAAATGTGGTGTGTGCATGCCTGTGATTCATGTTTTGAAGCTATTATTTTTTATCTAGTCATTCTTATGCAAATATAACTTAAAATTGTCTCCTTCTTTGTCTTTAAGAAATGTTTGCTTTTTAAATGAGTAAAGTGCTATTTCAATTTCAACTTATAAACTCAATTATCTTATTGATTTTTTTAAATAAAAAATTACAAAGTATTTTATCCAAATACTTTTTTCTATTTTGTGAAGGTTTTAAAATGATTTCTCTTTTATTTAAACACTCAGTATTAAATTTAGTATTCAAAATACATCAAAAAATAACCAAGAACGACATCTACCTGATATAGTTCATTCCTTTCCAAGTAAATTTATTTATTGAAACAAATTCAGAAGCACGTAAATTTTTGCTTTATTTTAATTCAATTTTAAACTAACTCGCAAGAAAACAATTCCCTGTTATGCATGGTGCCTCTTACAATGTGCAGCAAAAGCAATTGAAAATTACCATTGATTCCTTCAATTTAGGTGGAAACTAGCCCATTCATGTTAAGTGGGTATCCTGCCACCATAATAACTCGCGGGCACACCCTCTTGTAATAAAGAAAAACGCATCATGATTTTATGCATTACTTCTACATTTGTCTCTCAATGTCTTGACAGCTTGTCTGAAAACGTGCTCTGTTTTGCTAATGTAGGAGAAATGTTAAACGTTGTATGTCAAATGAAGGATATGTTTCAAAAAAGTTAGTTGGATGATTTTTCTATAATTAGAAGTGTATAATTTTATAGTTGTTGTTAATACTACTTATATACTTCAGTTTTATAAGGATGGTTTTTGGAGAGTTAATAGTTATTTCTTATAACAGATTTATTAAGGTTTAAGCTTATATAGCAAGCACACTGATATTTAAAATATCTTATGAACATTTTTAATATTTGTAAGACAATAACTATCTCGAGTAGGCTGTGAAAAAGAAGAATTAACCTTCTCTGTTTACACATTAAAATGTGACAATTTATCAGAATTAGAAAGAATAGATAAACGAGTAACTGTATACACGATGTCTTAAAAGGCCGAGGGCATACTTAAATGCAGATCTATCATATGCCTTGAGAGACATAATTTTTTCTGGAACTCGTATCGAAAAAGGTCAATGCGTCCGCTAGAGTACAATGTTTACCGGTGAAGGGGCAAAGTATAACAATTAGTCTACTGAAAACTTCAAATATTATTACATATTCGGTGTAAGACTAAATTTTATTAAATTCTACCGATAATAACATAAGCTTTAAGCTTTATTATCACACAACATAAGTACAGAAAATAAGGTAACATATTCGTCAACAAGGGGAAAATTAACTAAGAAAAACCCTTCCTTCCCTTAAACTTTCAATTCAATATTTTGCAGACCGGATTCAAATTAAAAAGTTATCTTCTTTGCTACTCAGTAACTACTTACTTAGGGAACAGGCGTAGGTATAGTTTGGGTCGAACCAAACGATATAATTTGCGCCCTGCCCGAATATATTCGGGTCTCTCCCATGTTAAACCAATGGCCAGTAAAAGTCCTGGCCGCCAAGAGGGTTAAGATTTACTTCCGCCAATACTTCTTAATAACGTAGCACTAACAGCTTACAAAACCAACAACAATAACATCATTTCCCTCCAAATTCTTAAAAACATATCCGTCAAAGTAGTGACCACAAAACTTCAATGAAACATCCTTCAAACAAACACACCGAGAGCTCAAAACCAACACTACAAACAGCGGCCATCAATAATATAAGGAGAAACAATCCTAAGTCATTCCTCACACTTCTCAGCCCCATAACTCAAAGAATCTCAGCGGGCGCGGGCGAGGGAAGTCCGACACCGGCCTGCTGACAGTCGCCTTCGGTGGTCCACGGCAGGGGGACCAGGATCCGCAACGAATATTAATGGAATTAATAGGGGGAGCTCCGCGGGACCCCAACCCCGTCCCGCCACCCGAGTTTGTCAAAGAGATGGATTTTTGAAAGGTGGTTTATTTGCTGTGGATTTGATGCGGAACAACGTCGTGGATGGTTCAAAGTTTTTTGGGCTTTCTATTTAATGACAATAGTTTACGTTTTGAATTCGAATGAAGGGTATTTTTTAAAAAACGTTTGCTAGAAGAGTATCTTTAAGAGGAGTTTGAAGTTTCCTGGTATAAGTTTCTAATTAAAAATTGATGAACTTCGAAGAATACCTTAGGAATCTTCTCTTGAGTTTTTTCGTAAGTTTTTCAATATTGGTTGTTCGAATTTTTTGTTAAGTTTTTCAGCTTTGAATTATCACAATTTCTCTTCTCTAGGGTATGAAATTACTAAAGATGAAAAACTATGAAATTTGAAAATAACATACTTTAAAATAATGACTGTGTGAGATATAATTGCTGTTAGTGTTTATATTATATTCAAAAAATATCTTGTCAACCATTTCTTTAAGTTTTTGAATAGAAGAGTTCCTACGTTCCAAATTTACGCACTGCATTTGAAAAATACTTTGAGTTACATCTCAACTAAACAAACAAAAATAAAACTGTACAGTTGAAAGTTTTTTTGTTGATCAAGCATTATCTCAGGAGTAAATAGGTTTTTCATTGGGATATTAAAATTTTAGGATTTTTAAAAAAAAATTTTTACCTTTATATTGATGAAAGTCCATTATTAAATCAGAGACATAAATGTACTTAAAACAGTTTTAAAGTTTTACAGTTAAAATTTGAAAAAAAGCTTTGAATTTTATACCAACGTGTATCGAAAAAATAACTGGGATTCATTTGAAATTTTACCCATGTAAGATGAGGTAGATGATGAGTAAGATGAGGTGTGTATAAATAATTTTTTAAGGACAAAAAACCCTAACTAATGTAATTTTTTAGAACAATTCTGTGAAGTCATAGCTCGACAACAACCATCTCTCATTTCTCCTCATTCCCACCAAACTCGAAACAAAAAAGAACAATTCTCCATCCACACAGGCCATTGAACCTTGCCAATCACAAACCCACAAGAAAAAAAACTCTCCACATACATTCCCATTAAAAATAATAATAATAATTCCCCTTCGAAACCTTCCTCAAGCAAGTAGACCACCATCGAACACCAACGTGTATCGAATCAAGACCCTTAATACCAACGAAAATTGCCTCCATCTGGAGATGCTATCGTTCGGTCTTGAAGCGTATCACTTGCAAGCGCCAGAGACAAGAGCGCTCGCCTGAGTTAAGGGCGTATCTGAGCAAAGTGTCAATCTCCTGCCCAATCAAAGCTGGCTCGCGGAGATCATCGGTATGACAGTGTTATTGATGCCAAGATGGTTTGCCTCTGTTGCTCTTGTCTTCTTCCGTTGTTTTTTTTTCTCTTGTGCTTGACAGACGGAACGGAATGAGGAGTGCGTTTTAGAAGAAGGCAGGAGAAGAGTTTTGAAAACATACTTTTGAGGTGTTTTTTTAGTTTTGTTGAAGGGGATGATGATGATTTCGAGGTGTGGAGGTAGTGGGATGGGAAAGGTCGACCGGGTTGGGGAATGTTTGAGATGTGAGGTTTTGAGATCCTGATGTGATGCTTTGTTTTATACATACTCTGGAGGTATATTTATTGGCTTTAATGTCTGTTCTCTGACATTTGTGTTGTGTCTTTCGCAGTTTAAGAAATAGCTCTCAAATACGAATAGAGTAATAACATCATTGTTATCTTTCTATTTAGTGTGGGAACACATCTATCTCCCTAAACATGCTCTCTGCTAAATTGTTTTCTAAATGAATGACAGATTACCAATTTTAACGTACACTTTCAATAACATGTAGTAGCTGCTATTCCAAAACTTAAAATAGCATAGATCCGGTTTCGTTTCTCAAAACTGTCTATTGCAAGTGATATGGGACCAAATTTATCGAAAAAACATTGAACAAAATTTAATATCGCTGAAAATTGAGTTGTATCGCGCATACTATTCCTTTACGTCTGAAAAAACATACTGGTTTCGTGCACTTAAGTCACAATTCGGAAATCCTTCATCTTTAGTGACCTTGATTAGTTAAGAGCTATGTTTTCGATAGAGGTATTTAGGTAATTCATTTAGTATTCATAAAAAAAGAAAGAGGGGAAGAAAAAGGGGAAAAAAAGAAAGGGAGAATGCTAAAAGAGAAAGATAAAAACTGGTAAAAGAAAACGAGAGAGGAAGAAGGAAGGGACTAGCGGGGAAGAAAGAGATAAGAAGGGGAAGAAAGAGGGACGAATGAAGGGAGAAAATAAAATATTTGCCCTTCATCTTTATTTCATCTCTCTAATTTTTATCTTTTCTCTTCTCTCTCTTTCGATCATCTTTCTCCTCTCTCTCTTTTACTCTTTCTCTTGTTTTATATATATTGTACTTGTTTTATATATATATATATATATATATATATATATATATATATATATATCCATCTTTCTTCTTTTTCTCTTCTCCTTCTCATCTCTTCCTTCTCTTTTCTCCTCTTTCCCATCTCTTTCTCTCCTTCTCTTTCTCATATATTTATCTTTCTCTCCTTCTCTTTCTCATCTCTTTATCTTTCTCTCCTTCTCACCTCTTTCTGTCCTTCTTCTTTCACTCCTTCTTCTTTCTCTATTTTTTGAGGAACACTAAACTCAACCATTCTGTAAAACCACCTTCCATCGAAATCATAGCTTTTCATAAATTTACCTTTTTTCAAAAAGATGTGCAGCAAATGACATCAAACCATTCAAATGCTGTTCAATTAATCCCAAATGTCCTGTTCGCAGGTGAGAGCCGACTGGACAAGCACCTTCTCCCGAACGGGTACGGGGGTCACGGGACGAGCCACCTCTCTCCGCTGCCCTTCATGACCCTCAACTCCAGCAGCCACCACAACAGCGTCATCACTGGGGCCGTCGCCATGACGACCACAGCCACCTCGCAGCAGGCCTCGCGACAGATGGCCTCTGACGTCATCGCATCCACAAGGTGAGTCCCCGTTTTTTTATAGACAAGGGGGTAAGGGGATATGATTTGGGTTCTAAATATTTCTGAAAAAAATCAATTCCGGAATCGAATACCTTGAGATCGATACCAAGGAATCGAATACTTTGAGATCGATATCAAGGAATTGAATACTTTGAGATCGATACCAAGGAATAGAATACCTTGAGATCGATACCAAGGAATCGAATACCTTGAGATCGATACCAAGGAATCGAATACTTTGAGATCGATACCAAGGAATCGAATACCTTGAGATCGATACCAAGGAATCGAATACTTTGAGATCGATATCAAGGAATTGAATACTTTGAGATCGATACCAAGGAATCGAATACCTTGAGATCGATACCAAGGAATCGAATACCTTGAGATCGATACCAAGGAATCAAATACCTTGAGATCGATACCAAGGAATCGAATACTTTGAGATCGATACCAAGGAATCGAATACCTTGAGATCGATACCAAGGAATCGAATACTTTAAGATTGATATCAAGGTATCGAACCCTTGAAGGAATCGATTCCAGCAGGAATCAAATCTTTTTGGAATCGTACTTAATTTTCTATTTGATACTGAAAATTATTAACAATTTTGTTGTCTAATTAATTAGTATTTTGATAATTAATTAATATTTTGATGATTTTTAATTAAATTAGAAATAATTACTAATTATCCTTGATTTGTGATTGAAATAGACAAGTTCGATTCTACTTTTTCGATACTGGCCCTAAAGAATCGATTCTGGAATCGAATCGAATGATATTTTATCCCTAGATATGATGGTGATCTTGAGGTTGATGAAACTGAGTACTAAACGGAAATTTTTTTTATTTTAAAGTTTTTAAGTAAATTTTTTTTTTGCATTGAGAAAGTTTTACATGATTTTAAGTCCATGAAGAAAAGTTATCGGACCTATAAAAGAAATATTACTCAAAAAAATTTTATGTGTTGTCTAAGTTGTATTTTTTAAGAGCAAAAGATTATTTATATTCGCAAAATTTTATAATTTTTTCACAATCACGCTTTTAAAAAAATATTAGAGTAATAATAAAAGTTATAATTATGCAATGTTTTCTTATAATATTTTATAAAAGTTGAAATATTGTACTTTAAAGTGGTCTTAGTATATTTAACATGAAGGACTATTTTTAAAACGAAATAAAATTCCATTAAAACGTATTATAAAAAATTAAAATTAAAAAATAGTAGCATAATTAGCAAGAAAATATTCATTAAGGCTTTTTATTTTGCCGAAGAGTTTAATATTTCATCAAAGGTAGATGTTAGATATTTTTGTTACATTTTTTTATAAAACCCTCCTATTTCCTTAGATGAACAAATTGAAATTACCATAAATTTTACTGAGATTTTATTAGTTTTTTTATTAATTACCCTTTTATTCCCTGAACTGATTTCTTCGATAGTTCTTTAATTTGAAAATTTTTTTTTTCTTATTATTACTTTTTAAATTTATAAGCACCTTACAGCAAATTCACACAATAAAACAATTTAAAACATAGAAACACTCAGAACCGACAATATAAACTTTTAAGATTAGAAACACACTTTCAACATCCACTCTTAATTAATCCTTACAAATGATTAAAAAGGCGCAATTACGAAACGCATATTACCAACCCCACACTGATTAGCGATTTCATTATTAGAAGAGCGATTCCAAAAATGAACCGATTATCAGAAAATGATCTCTGATCGAACCACCCATGAGAAATCCGATCCCTTCAGAACAACAAGATAATGCATGGCTCCCATAAATAATTAAAAGAACCTTCCATTTCCACTTAACGAAATCAATATCAAGGAGAGAGATATTTCATTACGTATTCGTTTCGTTCTCCGCTGTCAGATCATTCATTTTTCCGTGCGGTTGGACCGCTGCTGTCCGAATCATCTATAATTGCAACAATCGATGAAAAGCACAAAATAATCATCAGAAATGCCAATGCCAGTTATCTGCTGAAATGTTCAACGGCTTTTCCTTGTGATAAGGATCTTTCTGGAGGATGAAAGGGGCGGTGTAAAAATTGAACTCGGAGAATATTTAGGAGAATATTTAGGGAGAATATTTAACCCTCTCGCCACCCTGGGCCTCATATGAGGCTCCTACTTATGAGCCCAATTTTTGTATGATGTAAACACGCAAATTTAATTTCTTTTCATCACAGTGACTTCACTGTTTCATGTAGATCACATATGAGACTTCTACATGGTTTCTGAATTCGTTCCTAAATGGCAGCAAGGTGATTTATACCTCAATGTTTACATTTTAAGCTGTGATGCTTGTGAAGAGAAAATACTAGCTAGATACTAGCTTCTGTAGAAAATTTTTTATAGGTTGGTAGATATTTTCTTATTTCGTAACCTTCTTATATTATGACCATGTCTTTCAATAAGTTCTAAACCAAGTATTTTCTGTTAAAATGAAAAAAATATGGCCTCATATGAGGCTCATAAAAATAACTAGGAAGGAGTGCACACGAGAAAAAAAAATTTCCAGACAAATTATAGGGGCATTTTGGATGTATTGAGAAGAAGAAAAAAAGTTTTTTCACTTTTTTTGATGTTCTGGTGCCGAGAGGGTTAGGAATCCATCCTCAATGGATTCTAACAATGACGGTTTAACCAGCAGAAGATTTTTCTATTTTAAGTTCTAAACCAGGGGTGTCCAACGCTAATGATCTTGAGGTCCACTTTGGAAAACCACAATACTCCCGCGGGCCGAATACAAAATTTTAGGATATTAGCTGCTGGGATTTTCAGTGAAGTAAGTTTAATAAACTAGGTATAGTATAGATTAGGGAGGTTTTTTTTATATCCTTTGCTTATTTTTACAGTTTCCTAAACAAAATATTCATTTATATTTAAAATTACCATTAGGAGCAACCCTAAGAATGCCTTCTCTATAAGGAACTAAACAGGTACCGTTAAAAAAAGCTATGAATTACTCGAAACTAAGTTAGAGGCCAGCTTGTGGCGCAAATAGAAATTTTTGTAAATTTAAAAAAAGTTTTAGAAACATTCGCACCTGGATGAACTTAATAGCCTTAAAAAATTTTGAATAATAGTCTCTAGCACTTAAGGGTGGGGGTCTAAAGGGGGAAAATTTTTGGAAAATTCGATTCTAATTAACAGGTTTTTAACTCGTTTTGGTACACTTAGTCCGAATTTCGGGGCCCTTAACTTAAAACTTTAACTTTTGACTTATAATAATCTCGCGGGCCGCGGGTTGGCCACTCCTGTCCTAAACAATTTGTGTGTGTCTTTGAGTCAAAATACTATATTTTAAATTATTTTACCATTTTCTTGAAGGTTTTTTCATATTTTACATTTTTGTGAGAGACCTTGTGTTGGCCTTCTTAATTCAACGGGACAGATTTTTAGTTCATAGTTTCAGTCCCACTTTCTATCCTTGCTAAATGAAGTGTCTTGCTAAAGAGTGCCTTGCTAAAAGAAGTGCCTTGCTAAAGAGTGCCTTGCTAAAGAGTGCCTGCTAAAGTAGAAGATCGCCTTCTTTTCAGCCATGGCTGATTTGGATGCTGCAGTTAAAGCTATGCCAACTAACCTCGTACTAAACTGTGAAAACTAGCCCCATAGTGGTACCCAAAACATAATTAATTCCCCATAATTTCTAAGTATGGAAAGTTATACGAGGGTTGTTTTTTAATTAACTTCCGTTTTTCTCCTGAAAAAAGTAGTAAGAATTTTGAAACAATTTTGGTGCTGGTAGTTAGATACATCCTTCAGGTTCAATTTGCCACCTTACTGAATAAAATCGGACATTTTTTCTATTTTTTATCGATTTTACAAGCGCGCTCCTCGAACTATTTTCCCGCCAACCCATAGAGAATTCGGCTTTTTTTTCTCCCTTCGCTCCGTCCGCGAGCAGGCATTAACATTAAACAATGGGTGGGCAGGTGATCGGGGATGGGGCGAAAGGAGAAAAAAAAGCCGAATTCTCTATGGGTTGGCGAGAAAATAGTTCGAGGAGCGCGCTTGTAAAATCGATAAAAAATAGAAAAAATGTCCGATTTTATTCAGTAAGGTGGCAAATTGAGCCTGAAGGATGTATCTAACTACCAGCACCAAAATTGTTTCAAATTCCTACTACTTTTTTTCAGGAGAAAAACGGAAGTTAATTAAAAAACAACCCTCGTAGTTATGTTAACCGCAGTAAGCCCCTCTTTTGAAAACTGTCATCAGCAATGCTTTAATTAAATCTATGAGTTCACTAGATATAAAAAAACTAAGGATGAGACAAAGCTTACTCATCAGTGAGAAAACAACTAAACACAAGAAGGCTTTCCTCCATTAAGTTTCTACAGAGACTAGTTTTGGTGTAAATTGCATCATTATATGTGTACTCTACTCACCACGGAAATTCCAGTGCTTTAGTTCCCTTGTGGTAAAAAATATAATTCCAGAATGCCACCCAACCCCGGTCTTTCCTTTGCTTATGGCTTTACATAATATTGGAATGCCTTTTCTGACTGACTAAATGTAAATAATACTGATTATTCAAAGATGAAAACTTATGCTGAGTCAATTGGATGAAAACCTTATTTTAAAACAACGTAAAATGTAGCATAATATTAAAAGGTGGAACAAAGCTTGCTTACAACCGTTTCGGAGGTACCAGTGCATGTTTCTATCTCTAACTGATTATTATTTCCGTTCTCTATATAAAAACTACAAAAAGCAACAGTTATATTACTCTCCAAATTAATTAAAGGGGGGGGGGTAAAATAGTTAATTAGTGGGGTAAAATGAATACAGAGATTTTAATAGCTTATATTTATAAAATTTATTGGTTTTTTTTTGGCATGTTGATTTTTTTAAGGCTAAAGTAAAGGAAAATCAACATGCCAAAAAACGTTAAATTTTATAAATATAAACTGTTAAAATCCCTGTATCCTTTCTATACCCTACCCCATCCTACTACGGATCAGAAATAAGTAGCAAAAGAGATAATGTCCCTTGAATCAAGACAGTGCATTTCAAAACATTTACCAAAACATACATTTACCCCCATAATTTTCCACACTCCCCTTTATTAAACAACTCGCCTCGGAGAACCCTTTCGCAGGAAAAATCCAGAGAGAGTGTCCAACTTCTGGATGATCTGATCCAGATAAGATCGACACAGAGCGAAGATTAAACCGCAGTTTGCGCTAATCACCGCCGAAGAAGAAGGGGTGGCGCGAATTAAAAGGGGTCGATTTATCGGACTTCCATTAATCTTGACGGAAACACATGCTATCGACCCCTTTGTGTCATTCGCCGCCCAAACGATAAATTGCAATTTCAATAACTCCGGGCCTCGCGCGGTGTTCATCTTGGGGGACACGTGTTCGCAGCACGGGCTGGGTTTTATGACGACGCTACAGACGATTTTGGTGGGTGGGAGGAATTCGTAAAAGTTTAGGTTTATGTAATGAATGGGGTAGTATCATTTTGTGGGGGATGGATTTTGATTTTCGTCTTGGATGTTGGTTCCTTGTTTCCGTATCGGCACGGGATAGTTCTTAGTGTTCTTGAGGAAAGTAGATGCGCCTTCTCCCTAAATTCAAGGTTTTTAATTGGATATTTTGTGTTGTAGAATGCAGTAATAAGGCTAAAAAATTATAGCATAGTATTAAAATTTTTTTAAACTTAATTGGTTTCAATCAGATTCAGGTAAGTTGGATGTTGTTGGTGTTTGGCAACACTCGTTGAGCTATTACGTAGATTATTACGTCCATAAAACTGCCTTCCACTTTGCCATCAGAACTCCCTCTCACCAAGGCGCGGATTCAGCACGGCTCCAAGGGGGGCACTTTTCCACACAAGATCCCCTAGGGGTATGGGGTCCTCCCCCAGAAAATAATTTTGAAATTTGACTGGTAAAAGTAGGGTTTTAACTCATTTTTAGAACCCTTTTTGGGTCCAAGGGGGGCACTGTCCAGAATGCCACCCCCCATGAATCCACCCCTGCTCTCACCCCTCTCTGTCTCTAATTAAGATGCTGCTAAGATGATGCTATCTTCTATTAATAATAATAATAACATAAGCTTTATTACCACACAACATATGTACAGAAAAAAGGTAACATATTTGTCACCAAGGGGACTTTGTCCCGTTCAGGTGACAGATAAACTTGAATATAATGTAATACATACATTTATTTTCATTTCATTAATTCATTTATTTTCATATTCTTACTTTTAATATTTAAATCACTTTACTGGAAATAAGCATATTTTTATACTAAAAGCATCTTTGTGTTAATTAAAACACACGGCATCCCTGCGTTATAATAGAGCGACATATGTAAAGAAAATCGAACTTAAGTTTAAATATTTTTTGACACTGATCCCGTTTTCCTCTCATCTTGTAATTTTATCAGATTATTTACGATCCTATTTTCTATTCCAGGATTTTTTTTCAAAATTTTAATAGTGGAACAGTTACATTTCAGAGAAATCAAGTTTTTGTTGTAAAAAATACTATTTTTCATAATACCGTAAATAAAATGTTGTATTTCATTAAAAAAACTAAAAATACTATAAAATGACACCAATTTTATCTGTATAACTCAATTAGAAGAGATGCTAGATCAATTTAAATTTTTATAGATAATAAATTTATAGAGCAATTTTTTTACCATTTTGTGCATTTATAATTCAGGAACCGCTTATAGTTTTTCGTGAAAGTTGGTATTTTTAAAAATTAATATCAATAAATCAAAAAATGTGGGTTTACTGGACCTGGAACTACTCCTTACGGTTTATTGCCTCTGAAAAAATCGATAATTTATCCAAGAAAGAATCAATTCGTGAGATGAATACATTTAAAATTTAAACGATCATTAGTTCGGAAAAATCCTCACCCCGTTAGAGGCAAAAGGGGATAAAAAGGAGTTTGAATGATATGCCTCCATTAATGGAAATATAAGTCTACGTAATTCTGAAAGAGGGCTGAAATAAGATACGATAAATTTTTACACATGCCCCCTACCGCAAATGTAATTTATCATTGGTAACGAAACAAATAAAATAAAGACATTACGTTCCTTGACAATTACTTCAGCTGCATTCAAGGGTGCTGTTTAAATCCCTCTAATTCTCCCAACTTGAGCATTTTTTGTCATAAGCAAATAATACAGCTCACGGCACCCGAAAAAAAAATCAACCTTTTTCATCCGTTTCCACCGTGCAAATAACGAAAAAAAAATGGCATCCAACTACCCTCCATGAATAATTTTCGATGTTTTAAATTATGCAATTTAAACAATAACCCCCTAGCCCTTCGAAATCATCCGTAAATAGTCGTTAAAATAACAAAAGAGACAAAGCGATGAAAAAATGGAGAGCTAACGCTCACACACACATTCGTTAAAAAAACCTCGGTTTGAATAATACATCTCCAGAGTATTTTGTTTGGCGTAACAGAGATATGCGGAAAAAAAAACAAATAACACTCAGTGAGACATTGAATTTTTTATTCGAAAAATAAATGGCAGAAAAGAAAGGGGCATGAAAATGAAACGAAATGAATAACAATTGTCGGGGAATCTTTCAAGATTCTCTGTAATTGAAGTGCAGTTTCATTCAAATTAATTTTTCCCTTGAGGTGTTGTAACTTATGTCGAACCACTTGTTCCTTTTTTTTTTCATGCAGAAGCGTTTAAGTGGAATCAATACGGATCGTATTGTACTCTTTGCGTTTTGCGAGGCATGTATAATTTATTGTGCGTTTATGACTTTCCAGGTGTAAAATGCCGTGGAAAGAATGGATTTTGAATGCGTGAAATTATTTGTTTCTTTTTCGGGGGTTGTTTTTTGTTATTAATAGCTATCAGAGAATGAATTATTTATAGTTTTGACTGAGGTAGTAATATTAATTATTTTTTAGTCAAAATAGTTCCCCGAGAGAAAGTTCTAGGAATGAGTATCTTTATCAACATATATTTTATTAAAAGTTTAAAATAATCTGTAGAGTAAAATAAATGTAAAACTTTCCCAAGCGGAAGTATTTTTTACACTTGATGCTGTTGCGTTTTTATTTTTTTACATAAAATTAATTTATAATATTTATTAATATAGTATGCAAATAACCATAGAACATAGAAAATAAAAGTAGTATTTTATTTTTTTAATTTCCGAAATTTGACTATTTTTTAATGTTAATATTAAAAAAACTGTATTTAAAAATATCAAATAATATTACCAAAATTTTTTAAACAGCTCATAATTTTTGAGTCTTCAAATTTACACTTTATATTCCATAAAACAGTATGCAACCTTACCATAAAACAGTATGCAATCAATAAGTAAATCTGTTAAAGCATGCTTGTTAGATAATATAGTGGACCAACTTCCTAAAAAAGTATTGTAATTGCACCTTTTTTTAGTGTTCAGATAACCAACTTCCTTGAAAGTTATATTCTTTAAGTAGACCAACTTCTTTGGAGGATTACGTTTTGTAATTAAATTTATTAGATAGGTATTTTTTTTTCAGATTATTTAAGTTGGCAACAATTCAAAAAATAATGTTTATAATAGCTTCTGCTGTTAATTTCAAAAATATTTTGTCTTTACAACGATTACATTTTTAAAAAAGTAAGATAAATTTTAAGGAATTAAACGTAGTATATTTTCTTTTTATTAATTCTTAATTATATCGCCTCTTTCATGGCCGCACAATTGCACTTTTATCAACTTCTTAAGAACACAGTTATTCAATATTGTTCATTTAATTTAATAAAACACTCCTTGTTTCGTAAATTAAACTGATGAATCAATTTTCACAATCTTATTAAATTATTGTTATGTTTTACTCACACATAATTGAAAATCTTTCCCCCTATAACCTATCTCGTTATTTTCGTCCATCTTTCATTTTTTAAAAACTATTGAGAGCTCATAACCCCCCTTAATCAACCACCAATCCCACCACTTAACTGCAACCACACCAACGACATCAGCAAACACGGTTTTAATTTACACAAACCAATTTTCAACCAAGATTTTTTCAATCACTATTTTCTTCTCGAATTAGGCAACACCGAAATTGGATTAACCGCCGTCCAAATTATTCGGAAAAGAAACGCCATTATTCGGTTAATCCCACTGATATAGTAATTTGACCGTTCCAAATACGTTGTCCAAACAAATAAGCTCATAACCGCGACGCGCGTCACAAAACCAATTACTTCCACTCCAAAAAAACAACTAAACTCGTCCATAATTCCATAAAACGAATGACTGCGTGCGAGTTGTTTTTTTCTCTATTCACTTCTCTTCCTTTATTTCGTCTGAAGTCAAACACCCTCAGGGCCGATTACAAGGTCTACTTATTAAGAAGCGAAAGTCTTCGTCAGGGCCTTTTTGTCGCTGCCTTGGCGCCCTTTTTGAGAGAGACGCACTGTTACAGATATTGAGTGGTGGTGGATAACTTTGCGAGAGTAATTTCTAAGATAAATATCGGGTAATGTGAAGGGTTATGGGAGCATTATTAAAAAAAATCGGCCGTTGAGAGTTGAGTTTTCTCTTTTGAAGCTATGGGGAAGATTTATTGAAGTTCTGAATTCAACTTTTTCACCGAACCCGATATTCGTAATTCCTTCTCAAATATGTGTGTGAGTAATATTCTATGTAAATAAAAACTTTCAAACGACGTTAATGGATGAACGAAAAGTTAATTCAATGAAGCTAATTACAGATTTGATAGAACCACTTCTCTTAAAAACAATAATTCCTTAGCAACCAATTGATTTTATAATTTGAGAATAGAGTCAAATTTTTAGTAGCAAAATGTTCTGAGAACGATTATATATTAAAACATTCCAAACGAACTTTTTAATTAGTGTCTCCTAATTTCTTATAAATTGAAATAATCATGAAACTTACTGTGGAATTTAGTTTATCAGGTTCTTAATAAATTTAATGTGGGTGAGGATATAGATTTTTAAAGCTCATAACAATTTCAATATTATAAAGTATTGAAAATTAAGTAAATTTTTTATTATGCTATTTAAAATTCATTTATAACTTTAATAAGACAATAAACAATATTTTGTTTTAATTCTTACCATCTAAATGGGCATTAATAACACCTCATACCTCAATAAGTTTTCCTTAAAAGGATAAGGTAAAATAAACAAGGATGCCCCCCAAGGTCTCTTCCCCATCAGGATGTTTCTATAATAGATAGGAACTTAAGTTGAACCTACTACGTCACTAACAAACAAAGTAGTTCTCATCACGGTGTCTAAATTTCGAGTGAAACAAAGAACACCAATCTTAAAATACGATTAATTCATTAAACCCATGCCTAAATAGTGTATTTTTATCACGGTTCGCGTATCGAAAATCCTCCCATCAACCCAACATAAATTTTGTTTACTCACTTTCTCCTTCCGCGTAGTGACGTACTGGGTTCAAACAGAAAACGTTAAATATAAGAGTTTATCCTTAATCTAAGCCACAGAGAAAAATCCTAACAGAGGGTCCAAAACGATATATTCAAAAGTTGGATGGTTTGGAGGGCGCCACGATGAACTAAATGATTGACAGAGAGATCAAACCTGTGATTGGCTGTCACTCAATCTTCTATTTTCGAAGGAGAAGGAAAAAGTTTTTCTCAACCAATCAGGCTTTTCCGTCCCGCCTCTCGTGACGTTGATGCGATCGCAGCGCCAAAATAGCCCCACACTCATCCAACTTTTCGATTTCCAATAGCGCCTATGGCGACGGACTCTCTGTTCTAGTACTCTGTGATCTAAGCAAAACCTGATTATTTTTAACGATAAAAAGTTAAAAATAAAAAAGAACATAAGGAATTAATTTTTTTAATGACAGGAAATAAAGTTTCCTTCTAACTTTAAAATTATCCCAAAACTTGCCCCAGCATAAATAATTATTTTTCCCCCTTCACATTACATCGTTTTATAAGCATCAATGCTTTTCACAGATCAGATAACTTTTTCAACAACTACTCCTCAAAACTTTATATCAACTTTGAGAGATAGAGTAGCCCTTACAGAGTTAGGTAAAAATTTTATACCAACTGTAGCAGTCTTATATATAATTGAGGATGCCTACCACTGACATACTTTACCGGAAGATCTCTATCTCCCTCCCTATCAGCCCTAAAAATCTCTTTTTAAAAAAAAACTCGACTCAAAACCTGCGAGCATCCGATCAAGTATGAAATAATTTATCAAACGCACGCACATCTTACTTTGGTCGCAAAAACCTCCCTTTATACCGTAGTGATTTAAAGCCGATAGACAATGGCTTCGCGGCTCCTGATAATCACCCGAAAAGAAGTTTTTTTTTCGCGCTCTCACTTCTTTAAATCTCCACTGTTGTTTGGCCAGGAATATTAATTAGTCGCCTACAACAAAAGGGAATCTCGAGGGTAGGGGGGAGGGGCTTATCCATTTTAATTACTAACCCTCGGCAAAAATAATCTCGGTGTTTTGTTCGTACGACAGTTGCTGCTGATGGCTCGCTGATGCCAACGCCAAAGTGAGCAATTTTCAACCCTTTTTTCTGCTGCCAGCAGAACCTGATCTCAGTTGGAGCCGAAGTAGGGCCGACTTTTTTCCGAGCGGCAGCAACTCCATAACCTTTTGTATCGGTTTTGTTCGGTTTTTTTTTCTTCTCGCTTCAAAATACGAGCTTCTCCGCTGCGGCAGTGTTTTAGCCCCAGAACAATGGGAGGTGTTTAAAGTATCCTTTATAAAGTATCCTTGGCAGGTGTTTATAAATAAGAGGGCGAGAGATGGAGTGTCGGCAACTTTCTGACATGCTGCCACCGATTTTTTACCTCTTTTAGAGATTTTAAATGATGATTAAGAAAAGACTTTTGTCAGAGACAATGGAGTGGGTGATGAAAAAAGCGCTTTTTGGGGGAATTTTTCTCCCGCGCTCGGAATCTCCTGAAGTGTGACCAAATTGTGATGTGACATTAAGTTAAAGATAGATTGTTTTGTGGATATATTGTTTTTTTCTCTCTCTCGAAAATTGTTTAAACTCTTTCTTCGATAACTTTCAATGTCTTTAAATTTTTTCCCTCTGATTTATCACGTTTAGGTCGAAGTATGGTGAGTAAACAGTTTTTACGTGCGATGAGAATTGCCTTTTAACATGAATTATTTAGTGTTGCTTGAAAATAAAAGTTTTCTTTACCAATAGATTAACGGTTAAGTTTTAGTTTTCAGAAATGTTTTGAACTGATCAAAATCTGTATGAAATTTTAATCAATGCACTCTTCGTGGTTTTTAGTTTTTGGAATTTAATGAATAAGTAAACCAAAATGTGCTGATTAAAAACACTTTACTTTTATGCCAAAATCATCTTTTAGAAACTTTTGTTCATGTAAAAAACGTATTCAAAGTTATTGAATTTTAGAGTATGAACATATTTTCGACATACTTTTTTAGGTTACTGAATGATTACTTAATAAAAGAACTTCATACATAAAAGTTGTCTTGCTGAATAAGTAATGATATAGAAAGCTACGTGAAAGAGATGTATGTTTAAAACAAGTTTTAAAATTCTAAATGAAACTTTTTGGAAAAAATACTTTTTTTCCTCCACATTTTAGGTGTATTCGGTTATGATTTTTTTCATCTTTTCGACGTAGTTATGCACTTATTTAATTAATTTTCGATGTTTTAAAAAGTTAAACATTTTCTTCTAAAAATTTAAAAACAAAAAGGTCGGATTATGCAATTTTAGTACCGGGTTCAAGTCGAAATAAATGAAACTAAAAGTAACATGTGATCTTACTATTCTTAAAGATTCTGAAAAATTTCGATAAAAACTTTTAATTCATCGAATATTTACCCTATTGGGACTTCCAAGTCCCACCTGTTATTAATAAAGGGTGGGAGTAAGGCGGTCATCACAGTCGAAACATCTCAACCGAAAATGACTTTCCCGAGATTCATGGACGAGTTTAGAACAATTGATTTCCCCGCGTAATCCCGTTCCAAGTTTTTCGTGAGTGGTTCATTTGCGTCGGCGGGGTAAGCCGAAAAAGTTTCCCTTGGGCAAACAATAACTACCGCGCCTCCCGAGTTTAATTCCGAACTTTCGAGTCGTCTTCGTCCTTCCAAGTGCATTAGCGAGAGAAGAGAAAAAAGACGAATCGAAACGCGTATTTAATCTCGCATGAAAAGACGAGCAAAAGGATTATAGAGAGAAGAGGGAGTTCCGAGCGCGCGAGTTATTGAAAAGACCGATGACAGTTGGAGTTAATCAACTTTTCTCAGGGAGGCGCTAACTGCATTAAAGCTCCGGAATCGGATCTCCTTTCCTCGCTAATTGCCAACTCCTCAACCACTCTAGCAGAAGTTGCGCAGCGCTTGTGTCCATATTGAAAATTTCATAACGCCGCCGCTGAACCGTGCTCCATCGAACATCAGGCAAAAGATAAACCAAAACCGGCAACAAGAACGAGGCTCCCGTGATTAATCCCGCAACCGCTCTTGCCCGAGCGAGCGGAGCAGATGACTTAAGAACCAGCAGGTGGAGTGACATCTTCAAGTTCAGAGATCGTTAGAAGAATTAATAATGAGCTGAGGGGAGGCGGCTGCGTTTCGCCAAAAGTGAAACGTTTCACACCCTTTTGAATACTGAAGAAGACTCGGCTGCTCATTTTCCCTCTTCTCTCTCCTATTAAATTGGACGGGGCGATATAGCCGAAAACTTGTAGTGGTCTTTCAACGCTACGCTGACTTTTGTTTTCCTGCACGCCGCCGCCTCAAAAGTTTTCGGATTGAGACGGAGAAGTTCTTGTTTGCAGGTTTGTTTATCCCCGAGAATAAAAATTCTGGGGGAGGGATATAGATGAACGAGCTGCTACTTACGCCCTGGTGCGCCGTGGGGGAGATTTTCTACCGTCTTGGTCCGCTAAGAAGTTTCTTGAGACACTTAGAATCTTAACTAATATCCGAGACTTAAGCCCACTAAACACGGGAGAGCAGGCTTCACTTCCAAACTCATTCGTTGTTCCCCCTTTTCGCTTTATGAAAAGTATCAAGTAATTTCACCTGAGAGATGGGAAATGTATCACTATGTTCGCAAAGTGTTTAAGATTTCGAAAGTTAGTATGTAGTATCTCAGGTTCCACACATAAATTGTATTATCGAAACTTAGGCTAAGAATAATATACTATCTTGGGGGAGAATTTCAGCAATGTAAAATAATAAGTAACGAAATTTTACACCCAAGTCTACGATTCTATGAAAGTTTCTTGGGTTATATTGCTTCTCCTTGATACGACACCCATAACCTTACTTGTGAAGATAATATTCTCTAAAATTGTGTTTACCCCAAACTCAGTTTTCAATGTAATCTATCTCTAACTATATTTCACATTGTCCGAGACTGTCATTGAAGTCTATAGAAAAATTGGGACAGACAGGACTAAAAGGGTTATCGACAATGAGTATAATAGGTATGGAAAAGGTTCACAAGCTTCGAGAAATTTAATATCTTTTAACATAATAACTTAAAATACATTAAATTTTCCTAAGCAATGTACAGTTGAGGAAAAAATAAATGACTCAGTTGTGATTTCTGGCGAACCACTTGGGTTAGGAAGACAAAATAGGGGTTGTTTTTCAATAATTAAAGTATTCTTTAACCAAAAAATTTTCGTCCTTAGGGGGTCGTCTTCATATTAAACGAAACACTAACTTTTTTTCCAATGGGGACCCCCAATTATTATTAGTTTTTCTGAATGGCCATACCCCCAAACCCTTAAATATCAAGTTTCATATAGATTGATTAATAAAATTTTTTTAAAAATAAACTTAAAAATTTTTTTAAATCGTGAAATTTTTTATGGTAATCGATTCTGGTAGTAATTTTATGTAGGAAACCAAATTTTCTATCGATTTTATCCAATAGTTTTTGATAAAAACGAATTAATATCTTAAGGGGCCGTATACCAAATGCATACCGCATTTGCGGTATGCATTTCTTTCTAGTTCGTTTTATCAAAAACTATTTCATAAAATCGATTGAAATTTTGGTTTCCTATATAAAATTACTACTAAAATCGATTACTATCAAAAATTTCACGATTTAAAAAAATTTTAAGTTTATTTTTAAAAAACAAATTTTTTTAATCTATCTGGATGAAACTGGGTATTTAAGGGTTTGGGGGGATGGCCTTTCAGAAAAACAAATAATAATTGGGGGTCCCCATTGGAAAAAAAGTTAGTGTTTCGTTTAATATGAAGACGACCCCCTAAGGACTCGAAAATTTTTTTTAGTAAAATAATACTTAAATTAATGAAAAACTACCCCTATTTTGTCTTCCTAACCCAAGTGGTTCGCCAGAAATCACAACTGAGTCATTTATTTTTTCCTCAACTGTACACATAAGTTCTCTCTATTATTATTAGGTAAAACATTTTTAGAATGACCCTCATGTTACGAACAAATTATGGTAGTTTTAACGAATAAAATTATCACTGAAACAAAAGAATCGGGACTTTTTTACCAGTCGGTCGTTGTAAAGCAGGGGTCGCTATATCGTGAGGTCGTTGGATATCGACCGTGATATCAACCGTTGGTATCGTGAGGATATCGTTGTAAAGATATTCTACTAATTATTCATATCCAATAAGTTCATTTTAAGGCTAAGCGCGCACTAGAGACTTCTGTCGCCGGCAACTGTAACACTAGGTCACTCGAGAGCTATGTATTTCTATGGTGAGATTCTTGGCAATGGGCCAAGTGTCTCGTCGTCTGTGTGAGTGCTCTAGCTTCTTGCAATAGCCAGGGTGATAATTTTGTCTCTGTCGCCGTGACAAAAGTCTCTAGTGCGCTCTTAGCCTAAATGCATTTATTTCTAGATTAAATGCCTTATAAAAGTAGTTAATTTCTCTTGCTATTATTAATTGCTAGGCTATTTTTGTTCTGAAAAATTTTCCTAACACTTAATTTCATTTTTTTTTCGTGATAAGATATTTTCGAATGAATGTTGGTGTTTTCTTCCAAATTCTACAGTCGAAAACACTCATTACAAACGGACAAACAAAAGAAGCTGTATATTTCTTGAGAGAATGGGGAGTATTCTGTTCGGAGAATTCATATTGAGTTACTGATTCTCTTTTTATTCTGAGTTGTTTGGGGACATTTAATATTAAAAACCATCAAATTTCATGTTTGTTCCATCAGAAAGAACGCAAATTTTATAACCGAGGATTTCAAATATTGTTTCACATTTCCAAAACAATGATGTCCATTCCCTGCACTTTTTTTCCACACCGAAATGTTGAGATTACACAGAACCCACACAAAAGGAATTCGATTAACATTTTCACTGCTTCCTTTCCGCAAATAAAACATTAATTTATTCTTTAATCAATCATCATTGGCGCAGCGCAACAAAGCTCTCGGGTTTCATTTAAAACGCTGAAGAATAAAGAAAAGAAAACGGAACACAAAAAAAAGGGGGGAGAGAATATTTATTCTCGAATAAATGGAGAAAGTTGAGAACAATGGGTTCGCAACCATGAGTTACATTTATTATTGCGAAACAATACATTAACGCATTCGGCAAAAGCCTTCAAACAACACAACTCGGCTTTAATTCGTCGCGAACACAACAACAGCTCTTTTAAATGGCGGCCCCCCAAAAAATGAAGAATAATCGGAAAGAATTAAATGTGGTCTTTGTCTGTTCGATTTGCGCAGAGGGAAATGTAATATGTTGCATTACACTTAAATGCACGGATATTTTTTCCCTTTTCCCCCACTCGTTTCCATTTTCAATGGAATTAATCAAGTTTTTTCCCTCCCGCTTTCGCGGGTGGAGACAAAGAACAAAGGCCAACAAGTTCAACACACACTGGATTTTTGATAGCCTAACTTGAATTGTCCTTTTAAACGAAATGACCTGAAAGCTTTTTCATCTCCTCGGGAAGGCTCGGTTTTGATAGTATGATTGATGTGTCACATTTTTCGCATTCTGCCTCCAAAAACTTGCCTCTTTTTGGGAATGAAGAGAATAAGAGAGATACACTTAAAAACAAACGCTTCGACTGTTGTCAGAAAGGATTTGTTTTCGTTCTGACGTAAGGAGTTATTATTCTTTCCAGCTAAAAATACCCAAAATATTGTCGTTTCTTTCTCAGTCTAAATGCTGGATGTCACACTAAACGTGAGACTAATGCAGCCTCTTCAGCCCGTACTTCAAAAACCGTAGAGCTCTCGACTTTCATTTCAATATTTCGTACAAAACTGATGACCTCAATGGTGTTCACAAAGAAATTCTTATTGCTTCGTCCATTGACTGAAAGTTAGTCGAAAGAAAGAGTCCATTATCATATCAAGAGATTGAACTATACCTAATTAACCATTAAAAGCTTAATTCCAAATAATGCAACGTCTAAACCTTTTGAAAACGTCACGCAAACGTTTTTATAGTACTAAGATCATGCCTGCAATTAGGGTATATTTCTTCACTCCGCTGTGTGTTTATTTTCTTTTTGCTTTCTTCTGCTTCACTCTTGTATGCAAATACCCTAACAACACAAAAATCACAATCATGTGACTATAACTATAACGTCACTGAGGGTCACACTTGTCACAAGTATCTCAGTCACCGAAAGGCAACTTACATTGGAAGTTCCACTGCGACCAGTATTGAGTGACATTTCTGTGTTGTCACAGGGAAGTCTTCGTGTTTTCTGTCACAACTATACCTTTTCAGCGACATCACAGTGAAGTCAAAAAATGGTCACATATTTCAGTTCGCAATTACGGATATTCGTCAGTCACAGTGACTTCACAGGGACACTCATGACTCCAATATGACCCTCACAAAGAAGTCACAATCTGGATTGTGACTTCTTTAATCCGGATTGTGTTAGATTAATTAAGGTTTAAAAAATTGTGAGCCATCCCCCTTAAAAATTCATAAGCTTCATCCCAATTTTCACACCAGCACAAAACTTTCAATGTTGTTGTCATTTTATAAAATTTAAATATTCATTTTCATGAAAAGGTAACTAAGCTTGAAATAATATTTATATGCACTAATTGAAATATGTTTTCTCAATCAATATTTATTGGTTTATAAATCAAGTAAGTATTGCAAGTTGCAAGCTATTTTTGACAGTAAACGATTTTCTCATGTCCTAGGTAGGAATCACTCCTGTCCCCAGCCCCTTGTAACAAAATAATGTCATGGCGAACACTCCCTTAGATCTTTAAACGTGATATAAGAACGACCCCAATTCAAACCTTAGGGGGTTTCCAACACTATGAAATAAAAATACATTATTTATAAATATTTCATACAACTTACCTTCATGAGTTCTATCCATATACGTTCGATGGTTTACGTGAAGTAAGATATCGGCTTGTATTGGACAATGACCTCGGCCATCCTTTTCTGTCCTATCATTACAAAAAAACATATTTAAAATATTTTTAGCTTATTGTAATGTATTAGAACGAGGATTTTAGTAATAATTCGTTATATAAGATTTTTTACTAAAATATCCCCAGTTTTATCTTATTCTGATTATGTTTTATTTTTATAAGATAAGCAATGAGGAAGTTCCATGATTTTTTTAATTATTTTAATCGATTCTTCTTGCAAAAATAAGCAACTACCCAAAATTTGAGGCCGATCGAGAAATTTTTTGATTGCCAAAAAAATTAACGAAAATCCCCTTTTTAAAAGCGCGCGAAAACGCCAAGAGTTTGGATGTGACGTCATCTTACAATAAGCATTGTTGAAAAGCAATGGAGTTGATGGTATTATTGTTGACGTCATCCTACAATTTAAACAATAAACGTTTTCAGTCACGTGTTTTTTCTCGACTTTTAAGTTAAAATATTTTATTACCTGTGCATTTTTTCGAAAAACTGACTAGATATTTCATTTTACCATACACAAAACCATACGGAACACTTGCTTGCTTTTGAAAATCTGACACATGTAACTTCCTTATTATGTAGATTCTTACAAAACATATTTAATTACTCCATACACAAAATAGAATAACTCATAAAAATGAAAGTTCGTTATTTCTTTTTATCAGAGATAAACCAGAATCACTTTTTAAGGTACCTTCTTAATTTCAATACCAAATGCTAATTATAACGATATTAAATAAATGCCCATATAATCTGGCAAAAAATTCATAAAAATCCGGTTTCTTTTCCCGTACGCATAGGTATTAAGGAACTGTTTTTAATGCTGATTACCTACTTTCTCTCAACACGTTTTTATTTAAAGGAAATTGATGTTCAGGGTGGTAATTAACGCCACCTGGTGCCGTTCTTTACTTCACAACCTCCCAACACATCTTCACACTTACCGAGCGTCAAATTTTCTCTTAATTGATTGGTCATTATCGACCCGTCGTCATCTCTGGTTAGCTTTTTTCCCCTATGTTGTCCCTTGAGATGGATCCAAACCGCGAGTGGATTGTGTTCTTAGCACGAAATAGTGATCTCAAAACTATTTTAACTCTGTTCTCTGGGGAGTGAAAAAAGTACATTTGTGTTTTTTAACCCCCCTCTCGCAAAAGTATAGAAAAACCTCTTGGAAACAAAATTAGGTTTTAAATTTATAGGTAATTTTCCGTTAATTATCCCCTTAAAATGTCAAGCTGTTTTGTACGTTAAAAAGTAGAAACATTGTCACAACCGAAAAAATTACTGCAGGAAGGCTTTAAAAGCAAATAAATATTAAATTTATCTATGACGCATCCGGGTATATTAGTCGTTCCTTTCCAAAATTTAGAGATTTTTTTATTGATCGGACAAATTGACAAAATTCTTTGTTTTCAAAATTTCAAAATACATTTCAAAAAAAGTACAAAATAGTTAGTAAAAGAGTCATATTTCCCGTCGTGATACATTTATATTTGAAATTACTAGAGGATTGTCCAAATATAGAATACCTGAGATGTACCATTTTTTCAATATAAATTATCTATGAACTGATTCAATATATTCTGTATCCTCTAAGCTTTTACTGAGATAGAAATTTTATACATCCCCAATGGACAATAGACGAGATTGGTGTGACGTTTTTTGTTTTGTTTGGAAACGTAAATTCAGTCTGTGATTGGTTCCGTGAACTGTACGGACAGTACGGATCCGTATGTAACCAATCACGGATCGAATCAACGTTTCCAAACAAAACAAAAAACGTCATCACTAATCTCGTCTATTGCAGTCAATTTTTTAAAAAATCATAATGTATTAAAAATGACTTAAAACCTCCAAAAACATTATAATTTACCTTTCAAAGCCCTAAATTTTTTAGTTATTTTCAATTAAAAATAGCATCTTTTCTGTCTGAGCTGAAACATATTGTAATGTCACGCGTGCCTTATTTACTATCATTCCGCTTTGAAAGACTGAGCTCTAATTGTTTTTTACATCCTAATGTTTCCATGAAAACGGTGATTCCCACATTTCCAAGAGGCACACTGGACATCACCCTCTTAGGAGCTTTCTGTACTAAAATATCTTATAGTCATAATTAACTGAAAAAAAATTTTGAGGGAAAAGACAAGCGTATTTTTGGAATCAGGAGAAAATTTTTAATGAATTAAGGTTATGAATATTTAGAATTTTAAGAGATGCGCAGCAATTACCCATTATATTTCTCCCTATCAAACCTTCTCCCAAAACCGATCCAGGAAAAAAATCCGGTCTCCCGGAGCAGAGTCTCTTCTGTCTTCGGGAAAACACCTGCGCGCGCATCCAGACACCCCCTCCTCCGGGGCAGAAAATTCTTGACACCTCAATGATGGATGATACTCAACACCGAAACTGGAGGGGGGCTAAAAAAATTAAGGAGAGAGAGACGAAAACATATATGTATGCGTTTTGGCTGTACGGATGTAGGTGTTCATGTAGATAGACACATATATCTATATAAACTATACCGTGGGAGGTATGTGTCGCAGGCAGAGGAGGGATGGCAAGTTGGAGTAATCCATCATGTTGTCGGTTTAAATTAACTCGGCTGCAGAATGGAACGAGACAGCCTTCGAGGGGTGGCGGGTAGTTGGGAGGGGGCGATTTTTTTCCCGAGCTGTGGAAGAGATAAAAATTTTCGTACAGCAGGATAAATATATATACATGTAAACTCTGCTTTTATAGGAGTTGGAGAGGAATAGGAGGAAGAATGGGAGAGTTTATTTTGGTGGTACGTTTTTTCAGTGTCTTGTCACATTCTGTCGGCGTTATCACTAATTCCGACGAAAGGTGTTAAGAAAAAAAAAGATGGCGTGTTGTTGTTGTTGTTGGAAATAAATTGAGTTGGAGTATAATGATCG
Organism: Tetragnatha versicolor; assembly: GCA_024610705.1. Taxonomy (NCBI): domain Eukaryota; kingdom Metazoa; phylum Arthropoda; class Arachnida; order Araneae; family Tetragnathidae; genus Tetragnatha; species Tetragnatha versicolor. Next base: position 742,107 of record JANDEH010000062.1, read on the forward strand.
GACGGGAGAGATCATTTGTTAGAGGGAGATAGTAGTCAAGGTGTTGTGTTGGAGTTCTGCGGGGTAGATGGTGTGATTTTTAGGGTTGGTGAAAAATCGTCCCGGGTTGAAGAGGAGAGAAAGGATGAGATTTCTGAGGGGGGAGATAGGGGACGTGTTGGATTTGTCAACTGGTTTTTGGGGTTATGTGTGTGAGAAATGTTCTGACTTTCACAAACTTTTGGGGTGCCTGCTCTTGGGGTAGTTTGGTTTTCTTAAAATGGAGATCATTAGTTATGTTGGAGGTGAGGGAGATATATTTTTAGTTTTTTTCCTTCTAATTTTAAAGATTATGGTTAAACCTCGCTGAAGGCTACTTCTTGAGGTAAACCAGCTTAAAAATTTGGTGCAATATTTGTTACATTTAAAATTATTACTCGGGGTACATTAATAAATTGTGTTCTCTTCTAGTTAAAATATCAGAATTATATTAATGGGATACTTTCACCCGGAGAAGACGACAGCTGTCTTACGAGATTTATTATAAGAGAGCGTTCATCGGTTAGTCGATAGGACGAATATCCTAATTTGGGATATCCGGTCCCTCTGCAAACGTTTTGATAGAGCCATGCAATGGTGTTTACCCTAACGCATGTGACCCCTGACGTCAGATGAAAGAACCCCATTAACTAAGGAATATAGTAATATGATTTTACAATATTTGTATTATTTTTTTTTAAAATAATTTGAATTAAGATCTATAATTAATCTTAACAAATTTAAAAGTGGCATAATAATCACCCCATCAATTATTCATTCAGTTATATTAACCACTTAGTTATCCACTTTTTACAACATTTTATCGCTCATAAATTTCATTCAAAATTTAAATTTAATGAAATAATAATAATAACGTCTGATTATTCAATACATGTGCTGTATATTTTAATGGAACCTTATTTATTGTGTAGGGGTGTATTTGAAAATCAGAATTACTCACTTTTAAGTGAATTTGAAGGACACTTATACTAGACAGCAACTTAAGATGAACCTACTACGTCACTAACAAACAAAGTAGTTCCCATCGCGGTGTCTGAATTTCGAGTGAAACAAAGAACGTCAATTTTAAAATATGATTATTTCGTTAAACCCTTGTATAAATAGCGTCTTTTTATTACAATTCGCGTTTAGAAATTCCTCCTATCAACCCAACAGGCTTTGTGTTTACTCATTTTCTCCTTCCGCTTAGTGACGAACTGGGTTCAGGAAACGTTGCTGTGAAGTATAGTTACCTACTCTTAAATAGGTAGCGAGAACAACAGCAAACCTTTTTGTTTTCAACTCAAACAGGGGACATAAAGGATTTTAAATGACTCAGACCTCGCCAAATCACCTCCTTAAGCGACTGACTCCAACAACACCTTATCTCCTACTAATGTCATATAATAGAAACCAACCATCTCAAATGAAAAGAAGAGATAACACCAGATAACAACACAACAACTCGCATTTCCCCCTCCACACACACACACACACACACACAAGAAAAAGAAGAAAACCACCGTTGTTTTCCTTGGGTCTTTAACCGACGACGACTTCCCGCATGTGACAAGCAGGCATTAAGAGAGCACAAAGTCTGCTGGAATCGCGAAGCAACACCATCGCCCCTTCGAGAAAGCTGTAGCAGCAAAACGAGCAACCATTCTTCCGCAGACCGTCTTTTAATGAAAGAGCAGGAGAGAAAATTTTAAGCCTTTATGACGCCCTAATCCCGATCCCCCAAAGCCTTTTACCTTTGCTAATCACTCTGGGACAGAATGATCCATATTTCCTGTGTTGTATTCATTCTGCTGGACGGAGGAGAGAGAGTTTTCGTTTGGGTGGGGGGTGTTAATTTAAACATCCTCTCCACCCCCTTGGTTTTGTTGAGGGGGCTCTTCTCGCCTCATTAGGCCTCGAACGAAATTAAAGTTTAATTACGAAGACTCGGTGATTTTGTTCTGCCGTCTCGGGTTGGTGTTGTGTTGATAATGGGGAGGTTTTGAAATGTGAAGAAGTCGATAGTGGTGGGAGATTTGGGGGTGGTGGAGGGTGGGTTTGTTATTTTGTTGAGGGGGGATCGGGTTCGGTGCCCGTGAACCGTGTGGGTGTGGGATTCTGTCTTTCCAAAGTGTGTTCCGTACAGGTGATCGGAAAAGATACCATTCGCGTGTTTATGTTATCATTCCTTTGTTAATCAAATTTTATGTATTTATATCCTTTCTTGTGTGACAATGACGTCATGACGAGGATAAAAAGCAGTTCGTCCGGGAGTTCTCATTGGTTGACGCGTTCAGTTCTAAATAAATGTACTACAAGGCAAATCGAAAAAAAATAATATTTTACAAAATTTACCCTTAAACGAAATATTGCATGAATTTAAGAAACTAACCACATAGCTAAAGTAAAGTCCCTAAATTTATACAGCTAGCAAAAAAAAGAGCTTTGAATCGCATAGAAAATGTCCCCTCACCAGTGGCGGATCCAGGGGGTGGCACTCTGGAACGTGCGCCCCTTGTAGACCAAAAAAAGATTCTCAAAATGAGTAAAAACCCAACTTTTACAGGCCTAATTTCAAAATTTTTTCTGGGGAGGACCTTATTGTCAAGATGGGGTATTCAGTGTTTATTTTAAGGAAATCCCCAAAATTTTGACATTTTGGGTAAAAAATAAAGGTAATAGTGTTGAAAAGTGCCCCCCATAGGCTCAAAACGTTTCTAAAAATGAGTTAACACCCTTTTTTTACACATCAAATTTCAATTTTTTCTGGGGGAGGACCCCCATACGCCCAATGGTACATCAAGGGAATATTGTTTGGAAAAGTGCCCCCCTTGGAGCCGTGCTGGATCCGCGCCTGCCCCACACCAATTGGAGCAAAATCACAACAACGGTGCCGCATAGTGAAGTTTTTTTTTCCGCATAGTGACTACTAGGAAGGAGAAACGAGTTCTACAGGGAAACCTGAATCAATTAGGAGTCCGGAGTTGCCATCCATTATTTTCTACCTTTCCGCTGAATTTCCTCGATTAAAAAAAAAGTTGAAAAAATTTGTCACTTGAGTTCATTTTTTGTTTTCAAAGTATGCATTCAGTTTCAATTTTAACATCTTAACCAGTATTTTCTTCTGGGAAAAGGTTCTGAATTGCTGGCCTCTTTGACCTCTCTCAACATTGTTTTCCGATAGATAATACCCTATTTAAGGGTAAAAATATAAAAAAGGATAAGAAAACCTTCATTTTTGGACACGAACTTCTGAATATGGAAAAATTATATCACAGCTAATTCGTTATGGAGCATTAGTAATGAGGTATGGACTTTAATTTACATACCATTCAGCTTCACAAAAGATTTAAATTTAACTAAAAACCCTTTAATCTTATTTGACCTAAAATTTTCTGAGAATGGATATTATTTTGTTCAAAAGGGAAATGTTTCACAATAAAAGAGGCACCCTCATTTCATAATTTAGACCAATGTTTTGACATTTCTTTCATTTCAAAAAAGAAGAAACAAAGCTCTATTCTCTAGTCATCATTCGAACATTTCCCCTCTCCGAACCCCTTCTTAATATTCCAATCATCCCATTGGCGTGTAGACGATGCCCCAGAAGGAAGCTTCCGCCTCACTCAGAATACCAAATCTTTCAAATGGCCCTTTGATGATGAATAACTCCGCAACCGGACGAAATAATTTGTCATTATGGCTTGACATTTGTACCTTTTTAGAGCGCACGGCTCTTCTTTTTCATTGCACAATGCGCGAAATCTAGCCCCGCCTCGTCTTTGATGTCATTGGTCACACGGGATGCGGCGCGTACGCCTGTCATTGCAAGCATGATAGATGGTCGTGCGGAATTTACTTCATTTCAATTTTAGGGGTACCGAATTCCACGGCACTACTACACAATGAACGATAAAATATTTTGGCTGGGTTTTTTTTTCTTGGAAAGCTTTTTCAATCTTCCCGCAGTTTTCACTTTCTTCCAGTGATCGAAAATTCCCTGATATCACTGGAGAGTGGTTTCTTTTCGAAGGCTGGACGCCTCCCTTCTTCTTTTTTTCTTGCAAGGGATCTTGGGATTGTTTGAGGGCATTGATGAGTTGAAAGCGGGTATTTGTATGCAAATAGTTTGTTGGTTTTAAGAAGAGCAACGAAAAAATGTCGATTCCTGTACGTATAAGTGTTGGGAATTTATAGATAGATACTAGTTCACTAATAATCATACTCGCGTGCATAATGGAAAAAAACAATTTTTCAAATTTAATTTATTTTTATAGAGCTTCTTTAGAAATAATTTTAAATTTGTTTTCGAAATCTGATCATTAGTTAATTTTTTTAAAATTAAAAACTATACAATGCGCAGAAGGATTCTTGACTTGGTGCATGACGTTACTTGTGTCTTCAGCACGACACACTTGTACGAAAGTGTATTCGGCATTGGTTAAATCCTTTCCTTTGAAAGTGTTTATTGGTTGAAGATGGCGAAAGCAGAGGTGACGTCACTTAGGCTACACCTCCGATTCTAACGAGCGTAATTTTTAAAAATTAATTAAAAAAATTAGTGATAAAAAAATCTAAAAATTTAAAGAAATGCGTTTTATAACCCCATCAATGATTTCCGACAGTCGAAATCTTGAATTTCCACGAGTGTTGTATATTTTTACTATAACGGCATAATCTGACAGCTGGCTACGTGAAATCGGAACTGGGTAGGACGTAGTTTTGAAAAACAATTTATTTTGTTGTTCCCTTAACCTTGGGATGAAAAATACAGTCCGAAATGAATGTCCGAATCCGTTGCTTTTCTTTATAAATTGTGAAATAGAGACAAAATGAAATTATTTTGGCCATTAATGTAATTACACTTTTCTTATTGGATAAATCGTCTACATATTAACCCACCGTATACTGATATAGCCTTAATTTTCCTTTTAGATACTTAACTACAAATCTAAACTTTTTTTTCAGTTTTTACTCTAGAAAACACAATGAGTATATATAAAACTTCAATTATAATAAATAAATAAATTAATTTAAATTTGCAATACCTTAAGTTTAGTAACTGTTCCTTCTTATTTAAAAATAAATAAAAAGTATCTTTAAAAAATCTTATTTGAAACCATATGTTAACCCTTTATGTCCCAACGGGACTTATAAGTCCCACTTCCCGATGTTCAAAATTCGTCCAATTTTCGTCATGAATTTCGTTTACTTCTAGATGCAGTTACGTAAACTTGACATATTTGGGACGAGCTGTGCTACTAGGATTAATATGAAGCTTATATACTTAATATAAGCTTATATAGAGATAACGTATAAAAATATACAGCGCGATTTTTCTGGAAAACATAATTTGGGACATAAAGAGTTAAGTAATTCATGATTCTGTGAATTGTGATTTTTAAATTATTTTCTATTATTAATTTTCTGGGTAAAATAGGAAATACTAATCCCAATCCAAAAAAAGGTTCAAACATTCCCAAATCAAACAAAGCTATCCCACATCCTTAGTTATAAAAAACTTTTTAAAGACTTTTTAAGCAAATCATTAGGAACAACGAATTATCATTTTAAAAAAAAAATCTTGTTGCAAACAGATGCAAGATCTGTGAATAAGTCTTTAAGTTATTTTCTATCATAATAATTGTCAGAGTAAAATGAAATAACAACTGGAATTAAAACCACTTGATCCCCTCAAAAAAAGTCAAACATACCAAAACCGAACAAAACCACCTTCATCCTAAACTACAATTTAACTGTAATAAAACGAATTAGAAATTACGATTCCATTTCGCACCATTAAAACCCAAAGCCTATCTCTACCATCTGCATCATCATCATCAGATAAAAGATCTGCGGACGCCATCTTAACATCTTAAGCACTTAAGAGACCGTCTCAAAAAACGACAACAGAAAAAAAAAGCAGCGATGAGAAAAAGAAGAAACGAATATCAAAAAGCTTTACTCCGAGTTAAGCTAAAGATTAAGAAATGAGAGATCACCTTATTTATTCTAATTTCCGAAAACCACATTAAAGGGATTTCCCCCCCTCCCCTCGTTCATTTGCGGACTTCCCTTATTAAGGTGCCTTATGAGAAATATTTATTACATTCGGTCTCAGAGATCTCAAATTTACATTTGAAAGATTATTTTCATAATGACTTTAATCATACGTGTCCTTTTTTTTCTTCTTGCTTTCTCCAGTTTTTTTTTCCTGCCGAATTATTTGCTTTTTAATAGTTTTTCCGAATGAGAGGAATACATTATAATACACTCGTTTTTAATTCTCGCCTTCTTTCGCCTCTACTTTCCTTTCTTGTTGTAATTAGAAGAACGGGAGTGACATACATCTCTTTTAGAGAGGAGAACAGAAAAAATAATACTGGAAAGAAGTATTAAAAAAAAAAGATTTTTTTTTCGGTCAAGAAAGAAGAGTAATGAACGAGTGTAAAAAAACGGGCAGGATTTAAAAGCTCTCGTATCGTTTTCTGGTAAAAAGATAATCATATCCTTGGGTTTTCTCCTACGAGAGCTTTAATTTGGTCAAAAGGGAGTTAAATTACGTGTTTGAGGGTGGATATATATGGGATAGAGAGAGAGCTGATTATTATTCAAACTCCGAGTGCATTTTGTACTTCCTAATGAATATGCATGTCTGTATAGTAAAGGGTTATACATGGAATGGGGACTTTTAATTTAAACGAATGTGTTTCTGATTAAAAGGTAAGGTGAGGTTTTTTTGCAAGGATTGCAGGAGAAAAAAAGCGCGAGATAAGGAAAAAGGCTGTGAAAAACGATATGGTTTTATCGATGTGAATATTTTAAACTTAATAAGAGAGAAAGTAGAAAAAAAAGTAAAAGGAATCTAATGTGTATTCATCCTGATTAGGCGAATTAATATTTGAATGAAACAAAAAAAAGAAACATTTGTTGGGATAAAAGTACGATTCTTGATTCATCAATCATATCCCTAGCGTCGTAGGTTTATTTTAAACGAGTCTTGCCAACGCTTTCGCCCTTAAAATGCATTAAGTTATATGTGTATTTGTATTTACTTACAAGAAAAGATACAACATAAATAGTGGTATATTAATTGTGAAAATATGACACATATTTTAAAAAAATTACATTTAAAAGAACTGTTGATAGGGTCACTGCTTTTCACTGGTTGTTTAATAAATTTTGTTTCTATCATTTTTCAAGTTAACAATAATATATTATCTGGTAAAGAATAAATTTAGAAAATATATTTTTAAACTATGGGAACAACCAGGATATAACTTTTTCAAGATATTTTTATCTATAAAAGGAATAAGAAAGTTTTTCTGCAAATCCTTTTAATGTAATACTGTTTCGAATGTTTCCTTAATACACATGAGTAGTTTATTTTGAAAATAAATTATATCTACTTTTCTATTAAGTATATAATGAATTTTTTTAAGGTTCTTAGTTAAATACATTTTTGAGGTAGTAAAAAAAGAAAGATCTAAAAGTATTTTAGAAAGATTTTTTAACGAGTAAATTATATAAATATACGTTTTATTAGGTTTTAAAAACAAATAAAATACTTTAAAAATACATTTTTTCTTTATATTACACCCTTAGAGACAGAAATACAAGAACATTCGCTGAGTTTTTTTTTTCAATAGGCAATGCCATGTCTCAAATATTTTTGTATGAACTACTTTGTGTACGATTTAAACTCTCATTTTTAATCATGAAAGAATGCAAATGCTTTTATCAAACAATAATGAAAAAAAAAATTAGGAAAAACTAACGATAAATACTTACATTAATTTTTAATATTTTTAAGAAACATTCTCTATAAATCACACCTTAAAGAAGTAACTACAAGTACATTCGATTATATATTTTTTTACAAGTAAATGTATGAACAAATGTACTAAACAAACCCTCCCCTTAATCACGAAACAATGCCAACCATCTTTAAAAAAAACCCAATTCAAATTCTAATTAAAACACACCCCAAAACAACCCAAATTAAATCGACATCAATACACGTCCGAAAGTGACACAACAGCCCCACTCGCATCACCCTAGAGAGATAAGAGAGAAAACTCTCACTCTCCCTTTCTCCAAATTATCATCTATTTCGAATCTCTTCCAAATCCACCCCCGGAAAAACGGCAACAATGAAAAACGAGGGGTCGGCGAGGGGTAATTATCAGGCACTTCTCTAAACAACATGTGAAGAACGGAACTGTTCCGCCTGCTAATTTGTTTTTGAAAAGGAATCAGAGCATCAGCCTCATTGTCGGCTTTTGAAAAAGACAAACGGTTAAATTGGATATCAAACGGCAGAAACAAAAGATCTCTTTTCCCCCACCTTATCTGTCTCTCTCTTCCCTCCTTATCAATCGGAAGTTCCGGAGAGGGGCGTTTGGAGGGAGAGCGGTGTAAGTCTTTGGTTGTTTTTTGAAGGTGCTGTTGTTGTCGTTATCGGTTAATTATTTGATGGCGATGTATAGTTCGTTTGCTTTCGATATTGTTTTCGATTGTGAATATGTGGATTTTGTTAATTTTTTTTGGGGGGGGGGCTGTGTTATGAAATATTGTTAATACTACTTCTATCAAAAGATAGTAGTGATAGTTGAGTTACGTAATATATAGAGTTGCTTGTGTGGAAGGGATTCTTTATAGATGCCTACTAGAAATGGATACTGCCGCTAAAGTTTTATAGAAATAATGACGGAGATTATTCATTTGCAATTAAAATATTTTTATATGATAATACTTTTAGACACTTAAAAAAGTAAAGATTTTTATTTTCACGATTATTTAGATAGTTTTAATTCATTTTAAAATAAGGATCATTGGAATGATTATCTTCCTGAGTACCTGAGAAATGTTAATTCTAACAAAGATTCTACTCTTTATATGATTATATGAGATCATTATATTATCAAATTAAGAATAATTGTAAAAAATGTTTAGAAAGCAAAACAACAGTACCTCACTTCTCTGGCTTTAGTTAACATGTACTGACATCTTCATGTGTGTCTGGGGCAATACATTCAGTTATACTGTTCTCCCTAATATTGGAAAAATACATTCATCAAAACGAGACATAATTAATTATACATAATGCATAAATTTTTGTAGTATATGTGTGTATTATGAAAGTGTACTTGAGTTGAATATTCCCTTAAAATTCATCGACTCGTGTTCTTATTAATAGAAATAGACGATTATAGAAATAGCAGTTATTTTTTTACCAGTATAAATGTTTGTTCCGAATAAAAATTTAAAGAAAATGGTAATAAAATCAATGTCAACAGCTTCGTATGTATCAATAGTTTTTTTTTATTTTATAAGATTGGAGATAGAAGGAATATGTCCTTTGTTTTTTTTATCAGTGATGACTTGAATTAATTTTGAAAATTATAAATGACAAGTGAATATAAATATACTTAATACATAAAATACTACTTAAATAAAATATAAATGGCGTCTTAATGCACTAAACGACTAAACAAACCCACCCCACCAAAAAAAAAGAAATCACTCATTCCCACCAACTCATTTAGAAAGACCACGAAAGAACTCAACAGCCCTCACCAAACCACTCTTCCTCTTAACTGCAAACCGGCAAAAGTGAAAAGGGGAGGAAAAATACTCGCTTAAAATTACATTTGGCGAGATTTCATTAATCACCCTTCCTCAGGGAGCAGTCGGAGCTTTCATTAAACTGGTATATGCAAATTAGACAGAGAGGAGTCGAACACACACACAAATGGGATAATGGGCAGCATCCCGACAGACTTCTTTTGGCCAGTTATCGCTCTCCGCCATCTCTTTCTTCACTAATGGAGTAGTTGTCGCTGATTCGGATCTGTCTTCGAAGGGTCGGTCTCGACCCAATTACGGAAAAACGTGAGGAATTGAAGGAGGTTTAATCGGCTTTGATTCGAAGGGTGGATGGGGGTGGAGAAGAGGTTGAATTGTGCGATAATTGAGGGTTAAATGTGTGGAAGAGGGCAAGCGAGAAGGGTGGACGTGTGTTTGAAAAGTCGGTTTTACGGCGTTTATTTGGAAACAACGTCTCCTAGAGTCGTGGAAGTAAGGTCTACCACAAGGTAAGTGAGTATGGAGAATCTATTGGGATGACTTACAGCGCTCCTAGCAGCAAAATAGGAAAGCTAAAAATTAATTTAACTAAAGAAAAGGGAGAGAAAAACTTACGTGAGAATATTGTTGACAATGGACTCAATTCACGTGACGTCAGCGATTACATGATTTCCTAGCTTTGTTTACTAGTGAATGCATTACTAGCAGCATAGTATCAGTTGCATTGTTTTGAGTAGCTATCACGTGATAATCAATGCTAACACCCTCTGGCGATGAATTGACCCCATTATATGAAAAGTTCACTGAAATAAAATAATGAAAATGTCGTGAATATTCACACTTTTTCACAGGACTCTTATGAGAAAAACGTCGCATATTTGCAAGTTTTTCAGTGTTGTTGTATAGTTTGTGTTTTTTTAGGCAAAATGTCATCAAAAAATCAAAGAAAAAAAGAAGCTTGCACATTTACGACCTTTTTCTTTTTTTGAATTTGTTCTGTATATTTATTACGGACTTTATTTTTCAGATTACGAGATGACAGAGTTGATGCTTCAGATACAAAAGAAAGAATGTATTACGACATATCGAGAGTGAAAGACAACTACGTCAATGGTAAAGGACTCGAGTGATTTGAATACTTTTTTTTAACGAATAATGGACATTTTTTTAAACTGTTCCCAAATCTATTTGAAGGAAAAAGTTTCATAATGAGAAATAGTCAAGAGTTCTTTAGCTTTCTTTGATTTTACTTGAAATTATTTTACTATAATATTTTCATTAATAATGATTAAAATTTAAAATGTTTTATTCCCTTCAGAAAACTGAAAAATTTTTTTAACTGGAAGCTATTTATCTTATTTACAAGTGATCAAAATGCCTGCATTTTGCGTCCAATTGTAATATCAACTTTAAGATGTTTAAGATAAATCTATTATCTCTATTATCTATACTCTATTACCTCTTAATATCAGCTCATACTAAATATCTTAAGTATACGTAACTAATATTTAGAAATAACAATATCTAGTATCTTCAAGTACTATTTAGAATGAAGTGTCTAAATCCACGAAAGTTGACCCATGTTAAAGTATTAGCGAAGGCACTCGTCTAAATCCTTGAAAGTAACAACTCAACTCTAACGAATTTTGCTAATACTTCAGCATGGGTCTACTTTCGTTGATTATGACACTTCGATTTGCGAAATTCGTTAGAGTTGAGTTGTTACTTTCGAGGAGCTATAGATAGTGCCATAGGTTTTAGTAGCGGAATTCGTTAGAGTCGAGTTGTTACTTTCGTGGTTTTAGACAGTGCCTATCTAGAACTAAACTAAATTTAGTCGTACATAACAAAAATTGGACGGATCTTGAACGTCTCTGCTCTTTCTGTATAATGGTATACACAGAATACTGTTTCAGCACTCAATACCAGAATTAAAAACTTTTCTTTCTGGCCAGGAACAGGGGGCAGCGGCCACAGCCCCGTGCTCAACCTGTCGCAGAACAGCAGCAGGGGCATCGGGGGAGGCGGCGGAGGTCTCCACAGCGCCGAAGGCAGCGGTAGCGAGGGTGCCTATAACGACGGCGCGGACGACGACTACAGCGACGATGACGACGACGATAGAGACCAAGGTGGGGAACTCGATTGATTTTCATTGGCTCAATTTTTTTTGTAAGGCTAGGCGCGCACTGGAGACTTTTGTCTCGGTGACCGGGACATAATTGCCACTCGGGCTATGGCCAGAAGCTATATACTCTGTTCATTTTGAACTGGCCCTTGAAAATATATTTCCTTCCCCCACAACCGATCAGTAACCATAGCAACTATCCTTGTCAAAGTGACGAATAAGGCTTAATATTGGCTGCGCGAAGAGCGTAACTATGGTTACGCTTCTATAGCATGGGGGAAAGTACTATTTCTCAAGCGCCAATTCTAAATGAATAGAGTATAGAGCGCGCATTAGGCGACGAGACTCTTGGTCGATTGCCAAAAATCTCGTTATAGAGATTCATTGCGCTTAGGTGACAGTTCTGTTCCAGTCACCTTGCCGGAAGTCTCTATACTCTGTTCATTTTGAACTGGGGCGTCCGAAAATATTTCCCTCCCCCACCACCGAATCAGTAACCATGCAACAATCAACTTAATAACAGTGACGAAGAAGGCTTACTATTGGCCATGCGAAGACCGTAGTCATGGTTACGCTTCTAGCGAGGGGGAAAGCACTATTCTTCAGGCGCCTGTTCAAAATGAATAGAGTATAGTGCACGCTTAGCCTAATTGTTTTGTGTTAGGCCCGAGACACAATCGGCTAAAATCGTCATTAAGGGTCATTAAGATTCTTATCAAACTGTGGGAAGAGAGAAGGGGACTCGAGGGGATATGTTGTATACTACTTTTGGTGAGGTGACAGCAACACCGGCCACTACCAGGCTTTTAAGTAAGGAGTACTTCGACCGCTTTGCTACAGGAGTAGTATCAGGGTTGGCTGGATTGGACCCAATTGGGTTGGACCCACTGGGTTTTTTCAAAAAAACCCATGTGAAAAAACCCACATTTTGGACCCATTTTTGGGTTTTTTCAAGAAAAATCAAGATTTTGGCAGTTCCTTCGAAATTTAATGTGTTTTTTTTCAAAGTTTAGGATATTTTTAAAATATTAATGGGTTTTTCAAAATTAAAAAAAAAGGTTTTAAAAATTAAATGGTGTTTTTTCAATTTCAGGGAGTTTTTTTTTAAAGTTAAATAGGTTCTTTCATTATTCAGTCTTGGGTTTTTTCATTATTGAATGGGGTTTTTCAAAATTTAGGATGTTTAAAGTTCAAACTAGATATAAAAAATAAAGATTTTTAAAAATTTCAGTTGGTTTTTTCAAAGTTGAATATATTTCTTTCAATATTGAATGGGTTTTTTCAAAGTTTAGGATATTTTTAAATTTTAGTGGGTTTTTTCAAAATTTAAACCAGGTTTTAGTAAATAAAGGGTGTTTTTACATCTTCAGTGGGTTTTTTCAAAGTATAAAAACTTTGAAAAAAAACCACTTAAATGTGGAAAAACTGACATTATTTTGAAAGAACACATTTAACACAGAAAGAACTCACTAAAATTTGAAAAAACCCACTTACTATGAAGGAGAAAACCACTTAATTTTGAAAAAACTCACACTTTTTCTGAAAAAAACCCAGTTTTATATGGTTTTTTTCAGGGTTTTATTGAAAAAACCCGAAAAAACCCAACCCACTTGGGTTTTTTCAAAAATACCCGGGTTTTTGCCAACCCTGAGTAGTCTACTACATCTCTTCTCGAGTCCCCTCCTCTCTATAAGGATCTTTATGGGTCGCGCGATGATTTTTAGTGACTGTGGCCGGAGTCTTAGAGCTTCTCAAATATGAAAATCTTAGCTTGAGGGTCAAAGGGTTTAGTCCATAGTTTGAACTCAAAAAAATTATTTCTCTCTGCTTTTAAAAGTTTCTTTTTAATTGTACTACCCCTTTTCTGAACGCTTCTCTTTGGTCTAGATCCCAACATATCCCAATATATCTGCTCTTCAACATCAGTTTCCTCTGCCGCATTTTTTTCCTTGATGTATATTGACCTAGTCTCTTAAGCCTGGGACTAGGTGAAATATCAATGTCGAAACCATACATGTCGAACATCAGTTTGCTGTTCAGCATTTTTTAACCTTGATGTACTACATTGAGCTACTCTCTTTAGCATGGGACTATGTGGGACATCAGTTTGCTCTTCAGCATTTTTGACCCTTGATGTATATTGACCCATCTAGTCACTTAAGCCTGGCACTAGGTGGAACATCAGTTTGCTCTTCGGCATTTTTTCCTTGATGTATATTGGCCTAGTCTCTTAAGCCTGGGACTAGGTGAAATATCAATGTCGAAACCATACAAAACTATTCACCATCCCAATATATAAACTAAAAAAATTCCTAAATACGTTCTCTTGTATATTGCAGAAATTGACTTAGTACCTTAGCCTCTGAGACTAGGTGGAATACCAATGTCGAAACCATACATGTCGAACACATCAGTTTGCTGTTCAGCATTTTTTACCCTTGATGTCCATTGAGGTAGTCTCTTTAGCCTGGGACTATGTGGGACATCAGTTTGCTCTTCAGCATTTTTGACCCTTGATGTATATTGACCCATCTAGTCTCTTAAGCCTGGCACTAGGTGGAACATCAGTTTGCTCTTCAGCATTTTTGACCCTTGATGTATATTGACCCACCTAGTCTCTTAAGCCTGGGACTAGGTGCAATATTAATGTCAAAATCAAAGCATATTATTTCCTACTTTCAGACTTCAGCGACCACCCTGACGTGAGCAGCACGGCGAACGGCGAGCGTCTGGCCCCTAGTCAAGTGTTCCCCTTCGGCCACCTGGGGGTGGCTGACGGTGGCTCCCCCACCGGCGGGCAGGTGGCAGTCTCCTCCATCGAGACCCTCCTCAGGAACATCCAAGGCCTTCTCAAAGTGGCGGCAGACAACGCCAGGCAGCAGGAGCGGCAGATCAACATAGAGAAGGGTAAGGCTCTTATTACACAACTTAGTATATGGTCATTACGGTGTATCGAAAAAACTTTTTTTTTTATTTTGATGATGCCTTAGTGCGGAAAAGTTGTCTAAGGTGGCAGAGAGTACTTGTGAATTTTATCAGAATTTTCGGATAATATCTTGAGGTGCCGCCAAGGCCCTGAAGGTCCCGATGTTAATCCAATGCAGCGCGCAAGCCAAGAAGGTCGAAAATTGGTTTTTCGCCCCTCATTTCTACCCTAACCACACGACGAATGTCTTCACTCGAGTTATGGACCCTATATGATCTAGGCTATCTGAAAAAACTTGAATAATAGCCTAAATCTCTATATTATGTTGATTGTGGGCTCTGATTTGAACGAGGAAATACGCGATTTTCGACGAAATTGGAGCATACAAAAAAACGTAATATAGAGATTTAGGTTATAATTCAAGTTTTGTCGGATAGCCTAGATCATATATGGTCCATAACTCGAGTGAAGACATTCGTCGTGTGATTAGGGTAGAAATGAGGGGAGAAAAACCAGTTTTCGGCCTTCTTGGCTTGCGCGCTCCATTGAATTAACATAGGGACCATCAGGGCCTTGGCGGCACCTCAAGATATTATCCGAAAACACTGAAAAAATTCACAGGTGTTCTCTGCCACCTTGGACAACTTTTCCGCACTAAGGCATCATCAAAATAAAAAAAAAGTTTTTTTTCGATACACCCTAATGGTTATATCCATAGAGGAGATATAAAAAGGCAGTGAACATTCCCATTAAACGGAATCTAAGGCTTCTAACTATGAGTTATATCGCTTGCTTAGGCATGCCTCTTACAAACAAGCTTGACGTCTTGGTGACAAAATGCGAACGTGAACGTGTTAGCATCACTGCACAGCTAAAAAAGGTCAACAGTGAAAACAATATCCATTAAAACCGCCATGACGTGATTGGGTCACGTGATTGCTGTCATCTCGTGTTTGCAGTATTTGGTGGTCTTTCAGGAAACTATCTTAGTTACCAAAAATGACGTTGCTGGAGATCAGTTAACAACTCCAGATCACCGAATTCAGTGAACATACTTTGGCTGATGTTCGTTCAAATACTTTTCCAATGGATTTAGGTGATCTCATGTTGCAATTAGACATCGACACTGGAGTTTGAGTACTCAATTTGATAAATGAGGCCAAGGAAGCTCAAAAGCGCTTGGCAAATGAGAGATTTAAATTAAGATGTAACTTTTTTCACTAGTTAAGACAATTTCTAAGTTACATAACACACAGTTTGACGAGATTTGTAACCAAACAAAAAGTATTATGTTCTTAGTGGGAACTAAAAGGAAAAGGCATGTTTAAATGGGCAGAGTAATACCATCATAAAAAGACGAGAGCAGTGACTAAACTCTCCTTGATTAAATCAAATAACTTGGACTCGAATCCTTAAAAGTCTCAAGAGAACGAAATTAAGTCCCAGTCAACAACTATTTTGCAAGAGAAGAACTCTTAAAAAGAAACATTCCGACTTATCTCCAAGTCCCACCCATTGGTCCCTAGCAATTCCAACCCCTCGCGTATATATACAAACAAGAGGGGATAGAAAAAAAACCGTCGAATTTACGAGTCCAGATAAGAGAGGCAAAAGAAAGAGACTCCAAAAAAACATTGAATAACCAAATATAAAGGAGAAAGAGAGAGAGGATGGGTGTGGAAAAACTGGGTTCCATTTCTCTTGGCGAGAGATTTGATCTGGCGGACTAATCTGGCCGCTAGATAACAAGGGGGCCTCATTAAAAGGAAAGTACACAAAATGAAAAGTCGTGTGAAAAGCTCTTCATCAGGCTTGGCGTGCGATCGCCGCCATCAACCTCCTCGTAAACTCCTTCACGACCGCCTTTTACGAGAGATCGTAAAAGCGCACGGGGGTGTGTGGGGGGCACCACATTTGGCGAGGCTTCTCCTCCGTCCCTTTTTGGGGATATCATCGTAAAAACCCTGCTAATGGCTGGCAAAAAGTGCGGGTTTAAGTGGTTTTGTGCTGTTGTAAAACGTCCGAATGGGTCTAATGAGGGCTGGTGGAGGGCTTGTTTTAAGGGATTGAGGGTTTAATTAAAAATTATAAAGTCGTTTTGTCGGGGGGGGGGTTGCAATGTAAAAACGTTTTGGGAGGTGTTAAAAAATCGATTAATAAGGTGAGGTTTTCGATGGGATGTGTAAAATGGCTGATTGCTGAATTTTAACGAATACTAAAACGTGTTTGGCTGTATTGGATAATCCCATTGAAAAGAGTCAAGCAGCATGGGTGAAGAGGATAGTTTTAAACATTATTCACTCAGAATAACGCGGTGGTGTATGACCAAAATTATGATTAGCTTTAATTTAGGTTTATTTTGATGTTATTTTTTCAGTTTGATCATTTTCTAAGTTGAATGATTGGCTATGGAGCGGGTATTCATGGAAAGGGGAGGCATAGATGAGGTACTGAAAGTAAATAACCCTTTGCCTAAACAACAAAAATTTTTACAAATTATGATAATTTTTGTTTCATAAAACAGTAATTAATATCAACAGTAATTAATATAATATCATTTTAAAATTAAGGATATAATTCATTTTCAACCACTGAAAATAAAGCCGATACAAATAAGCTATATAATCTAAAAGCAGAAATTATTTGCATGATGTTTCCAATACTTTTGATGGTTCTATTCCGTTATCTGCCCCGTTAAAATTGTCAAACTATTTTGTAGGCGTCAAGCACCACACAAATATAAAGATTTTTTAAAGGTTTTAATAATAATATTATATTGGATTTGCATTGTTTTTAACTACAAATAATAAGAACACAATTACAAGTTCACATAGTCACCTTTGATCTCTTGGTCCATGTAGGTGACCGTAAATATGTCTAAAAAAATTCAAAGTAAACTAGTAGAAAAAAAACTAGAAATTGAGTGATATTTCTGATATTTTGAGTGATATTTCTAAAATTTGGCGCCTAAAACAAATAGGCGATTTTTAACGAGACAAATAACAAAAATGTACTCTTCCATAGCAATAAAAATTTACTCTTCATTAAAAAATTTCCTTTTTTAATTAAACTTTTGTAATCCAACACATTAACCCTTCTTTGCAACAAAACAAAGTGGTAAACCCAAACACAAAACCTCCTCCGCCTTTGGCGTCATTGGCGACCGCAAAAATTCGTCAACCGCCCAAAAAATCGAGCAACCCTGGAGTGCTCGCTTCGGAAATGTACCTTATTAAAATATTTCCTCTCCTCTCTCATTTTCGGTTTGTACTCCCGCGAATATCTATCTGCGGCCGAGAGGACCCCTTCCTTCTATTATTGCTTTCGAATTTCCGGCCCTCAGGAACCCCCAAATTATGCTAACGAACGCAATTGTTCACTTTGTTTCGAATCCGTTCCTTGAGAGAGAGAGAGAGATAGCGCGAAAAAACGATGTAATAAACACGGGATCTTTAAGAAAGTGTAGGAGGGGGTGTTGCAACAAAGGGGGGGAGGGAGTCAAGGGGTGGTTCGAACCTTCTCGAGGGGGAGGTGGTATAATTTTTATCTTTTATTAAGGAAGGGGGAAGAGTGTACTGATTGTGGTAAGTGTGTTGGGATCGTTTTGGGATTAGGGAGTAGTTTTTTTTATTATTTCTGGGTTAGGTTTGAGAAAATTGGAACTGATAGCCATCGAGGGTTTAACTGATATATAGCTCAAGGAATCGTTAAAACTTAGTCGGTATGTTATTTACCAATTTGTTTGGATGTTGTATTTGAAACTCCATCTTTTGAACTGTGTAACAGAATACCTTTAGTTTTGAAATAAAATCCAGATTTTATTGAAATTAATTAATGTTAGATAGGGTATAACGTATTTGTTTAGTGGAAAGGAAACAGTGTTTATGATAGACTTTATAACCTAAACGAAAGAACCAAATTTTTGCAATTTAAGGAAAATAAAATTTACTTTTGAAAAATGCTTTTTGGCTTACTGAAATACACTAAAACTCTTCTAGTTTAAAGTCACTAAAACTCAATAAATTACTCTATTTCTAATTGAGTTATTGAGGTGGGAGTAGAAATAGAAAGATAAAGGAAATATAAGAGAAAATAAGGTCATGATATTGCCAACAATTTCCTCATTGAAGTTCTTATTATATACTTGAGATAGCATGTATAATCAAATTAAGAATTATAATAAGAAATGTTTAGAAATCAATAAGCAACACAGTATCTCACCTCAATGGCTTCAGTTAACTGGTGCTCCTATAGGTAACGCAAATTTATTTTTGAAAAATTAATTTGAATTTAATTTTTGAATTTTTTAACTTTTTTATATTTTGCCGCTACTCCATCAAGTCATCTCAATGAATTTCCCATGAACACTTACCAAGGATTGCATATATTTTGCCAAGGGATACATCATATTTTACCAAAGGGTACAGCATATTTAAATGACCCTAGGTGTCCTAGGAGACTTTGGTTGCAAATAAAAGCCGTGAATTGAACTTTAATACACCCTTTATAGTAAAGGTGAGATTGTCTAGGTGCGACGTTACTGCGCAAAACCTCCTACATTCCTCACCACCAGATCACTCCACCCCAATACAAAACCCCCAAACACCTCTGGCACCCCCTCTCCTCCTTCATCCATCCTCCCTCATCCTTTGTTTTCTCCTCCTAAACGCGGCTAATCGCACTCTTTTACAACCGCTCTTAAAACCCAGAGGGGGAGGCAAAGAAACCCCTTAATTTAATCATGCAGCCCCTGCCGCGCCTTAATTAAGGAGGAGGAGGGGGCCATTGTGGAGAGGTTTTATCTGTCTGCAGGCATGGTGCACCTTTCGCAGGGGTTGGTTCTGCTGCTGCTGCTGCTATTGCTATTGGATTAAGGCGCCTTATGATCCGGTTTCTTTGAGTGTTACGGGCCGTGGTTTTTGCGGAAAGAAAGTAATTCGGTTTCTGAGGTTTTTTCTTGCCGGTGGAAAAGTTTTGTCGGTTTTGTAATGGGATTACTGTTATTATTATTGCGTGGGGTGTTTTTTGAGGTATGTCTGACCAAGCAAACGTTTTGTAATTGAGTTGGAGGTAAATATGTCACGGATTCTGTCTTCTCTTATTTCTGAAATTGAGGTCTTTGCAGCAACAAGGAGTTAACTCCAATAAAAAGCTGTTGGAGTTAGCTTTTTGTTGCTGCAAGCACCTCAATTGGTTTTTATTGTGTGCGATATAAGGATTTATTTTCATTCATAACGTAAAAATTGATAAAGATGGGAAGCGTATTTGTTTATAACACATTATAATCTGTTCATTTTAAATAGGCGCCTCAGAAATAGTGCTTTCCCCCTCGGTAAAAGCGTAACCATGGTTACGCTATTTGCGCAGCCAATAGTAAGCCTTCTTTGCCACTTTGACGTTGATAGTTGCCATGGTTACCTATTCAGTAGTGGGGGAAGGAAATGTACTCAGATGCCAATTCAAAATGAATTTGAGTATAGTAAGTTGCCGATGATATACACTAAAACAGTACTCATCTTTAAATCAATTTCCGAAATCGAGAGTTTTAAAGACAAAATGTCATACTATATTTCATGCTCTGTGACATCTAATTCTAAACACTTTTCTTACTTCTGCTGAAATGCTAAACAGTCTATTATTTCGTGGTTTTGACTTATTGACAGTCGGTATAGGAAAAATATACCTATTAAAATTATGAAAAAATATATTAAATTTGATGAAATTTTAAAGCTTAAAAAGTGTGTCATCAATACGAGGGAAGGGGTTACTGAAATGGAACAACATGGGGGGAATCCACGAAAAATGTGAAATGAAATATGGAAATGATCCCTTCAACCTAAAATCTGCTTTTAAAGCGTCTCAAATGAGATTTGAATGAGAAATGAGAAATTTATGACAACATCCTCAAAGCGGAATCAAATTTTTAAGCACACTCCGAAAACAACCCTTCCTTCACAGCTCATTAAGACCCCTTTAACCCGTTGGGACTCGCGGGGTCATTTTATAACCCCAAGCTCACACAAACATTCCATTTAACGGAAAACTAAACACCTGGGGATTCTTTACTTCTCAGTAGCTGGGTTTCTGACCCTTATCTACATGCCTGAGTAGTTTCGTAGAGTTCGGTTTATTTTTCCGCCCCCCAGACGCATTTTGTTAGCTTTTGGGGTAATGGAATGACCCCCGAGAGTCTTTTCGTTAGTGCTGCGCGTCCGTTCTTTTGTACTCCGCCTTCCCTAAAACCCACTGATAAGGGCCCAAAACATTGGTAAACAAATTTCAAGAAATTCACAGGGGGTTCTATTGCATTTTAGTACAAAGAAAAGGAAGACACAGGTGCAAGTACAAGTACTTTCAATAGTGGTCCCCGTGACAGTTTTATGACTTAAAATTAACCAGCCCACTGTACCCCGCCCCTTACATTCTTTGCTTTTGTATTGAATGGGGAAGGAGCTAGGAAAGTGTATTGAGATAACAAGTTTTCGAAGAAAAATACCAAAGTTTGAGTGTTAGGACACAAAGGTTGGAAGTAGAGTTTTGGGGGTAGAAAAACTACTTGTGTCTAATTTTTGTTTAATTTTTTTGCAAATCGCACGTTAATACAATCTGTGATAATTGTCATTTTGAAGAAATTAAATTAATTTTTACATAGAAATGATTTGTATTCTTTTGTTTCATATGTGTGTATTGTGTAATAAGAAAAATTAATATCAAACTCAAAAATTATTTCTCAGCGTAGAAAATATTGCAGATTATAAGTTTCTTAATCAGTTAAGTTTTAATGTCTAAAAATGAGTTGTTCCCATTGAAAAAAATATTTTTAACAATGTAAAAAAAGAGCGAAAAAGGTTGGGGCTATTCCATAACCCCCGCGAGTCTCAACGTTCGTCCGGGAGGCGCGAGTCCCACCGGGTTAAATTCCCTTCCCTACATTCCCTCCAACCAAACAACCAAACCACCCTTTCCTTCCCTTTTCAGACCTAGACGCCCCTTAGTTTCCATAGGATCCAATAGTAATCCCTGACACCTTAGGTGAGGAGAAGAGCCACAGATAACACGAAACGGCACCAACAAAAATGCACTAATCAGTACACCCAAACGTACTTAAACCCCCTCTTATCAACCGGACTTCTAGCGCAACCGATTCAAAAATGAGCAGGGCCGTTTTCAACCGTTGCGCCATAACTCTCTGGGGCCGATCTACTATATCGCGAGGGGCGGTCAGCCAACCGCACGGCCGCCTATAAAACAAGCGCCCCGCTAAAAACGCCCTTTTGTCTACCCCCTCTCTCCGCGTTATCGTCTGAGAAGAACAAGAAGCGCAAGAGCGCGTGAACGATCCGCGTGGAGGAGGAGAGGAAGTAGAGGGAGCGTCGGATGCGGTCCTGGGTGGGTAGGAGTGGCGACATGGAAATTGGCAAGTAGATGAGGTAGATGCCAGTTTCTATGGGTAAAAGGGAAATGAGGAAGTTGCATGATATTTTTTATTTTTTTAATGGATTCTTCTTGCAAAAATAAGCAACTACACCCAAAATTTGAGACCGATCGAGAAATTTTTTGATTGCCAAAAAATTAACAAAAATCCCCTTTTTAAAAGCGCACGAAAACGCCAAGAGTTTGGGATGTGACGTCATCGTACAATAAACGTTGTTGGAAAGCAATGGAGTTGTTGGTATGATTGTTGATGTCATCGTACACGATTTAAACAATAAACGTTTTCAGTCACGTGTTTTTTCTCGACTTTTAAATTAAAATATTTAATCACCTGTACATTTTTTGAAAAATTGACTAGATATTTCATTTAACCACACAAAAAACCATACGTAACACTTGTTTGTTTTTGAAAATCTGACACATGCAACTTCCTTATTGAATCAGAAGATATCGAGGTAAAGAGGAAAGGGTGCTAAAGAGCATAGAGATGTTGAAAAGAGCAGGGATGCTTACGAGTAGAGGTATGCTTATGATCAAAGCGATGATAAAGAGCAAAAATAGGCTTTAAGAGATGCTGAAAAGGAGAAGGAGGCTCGAGAGTAAAAGGATGTTGCTGATTAGCGAAGAAATTCAGAGGAAGAGAGATAGAGAGAGACATGAGTAAAATGCTGCTAAATAGGAGAGACATGTTAGAGGGGAAACTATTTTCTAGAGCTGAAAGATGCTCAAGAGCATCATCACTGATGAGTGCTCAAGAGTACATCATTGATGTACGCTGAGGAACAGGGAGAGGCTTATGAGCAAAATGATGTAAAAAAGCAAGGAGATGATTATCAGTAGAGAAACGCATTAGGAAAAGAGATGCTCAGAAATAGAGAAAAAGTCTCAAGATAAATAACATGACCAAAAAGAAAGAAGGACTCCCCTTAACTTTATCATTGTTTGGAAGGCATCTTATTACGTAATCCTTTCAGGAAAGTAGACCGTCTGAGTAGCACAAAATAACAGCACCGTCACTCCAACTTAATGAAGGTTCGACGCGCTCTCAATGCCATATCCATCCCTACGATCTCACACCACCGCTGTAAACAAAAGATCCCCACAGGCGCTCCTTCTTTTGTTAATCATTAACGGGGGGCTTCTGCGCGGGTCCAGATAAGGCAGGGGCGGCGGTTATAATCACGCGCCCCCGCCTTATTGGCAATCAAGCCCGCGCGTTTATGAGGCTCGTAAAATCGAAGCCCCTTTTCAGGTGATGGGGCCCTGGGAGAGAGGGACTTTTTGAAACCAACAACCCCTTCATCTGGAAGGTTTGGTGTTCTTGTGTCTGTTGCGGTATCTATCGTTTTAAAGTGTGCGTGATAAGGCTGGTGAAGTGTTGGCGTTGTTTTAGTAATTATAACAACAACAAGTGGTTTTTTTTTTCTGTAGGGTGGTCTAACAGTGTTTTGGTTGAGAGAATAGTATCTCTTGTGTGTGTTTTCTTGGAATATTTATTGAATGCTGATAATAGTCCGAGAGGAAAGTTTGATATCCGTTTATAGATCAGTCTGTTTAGGTGTGAATGCAGCTCTTTAATCAGGTTTGGGATATAAAGGGATCTATAGAAACTGGCGTTTTGAATGCATAGGATGTTGTTCGATGTAAATTACGAAGTAGCAAAAAAAGTTTGAACAAAGGTGATTATGACTATACTTTAAACACTTTGATATGATTCAAAGCAAGAGGATATTAAATTTCCATAATCAAGTGTCCAAAATTTATACATATTGAAGAAGTATTTATTATTTCGGTTAAAATGTTTTGAATTTATAGTTTTATGCATTATTTTCATTTATTTTTTTATTAAAGAATGACAATCAGTCTTTACATCAAATTAAACTATGAAAAATTGTTTTGAAAAAGTAACTTTCAATAAAACTTTCTTTACGTTTTTAAATTAATAAAAAGTTATTATACATTTCAAAACTCACGAACTTTTATTTTTTTTCATAATCATCCTTTAAAATATCTTCTCTCTAATTTATAAAAAGAAAATTAGAAAATGGTTATCTATGTTTCCAAATGAAAAATAGAAATTGAAATTATTTAAGTTATAGCTTAATTTGTAAAAATAAAAAAAATTAAAATTGATGGGTTCACAAATTTACATTTATAAGAGAAGTTTTCGATTTATAAAAACGTTCCCTGTAGAAATATACCACCTCTTATATTCAGAAAGGTATAATTTCATTAAACCTAACATTTTTACTTGAAGAATAAAACCTAAAGATTTTAATATTCAAAAGAATATCACCTGAAATACAAAACGCGCCTCACCTCCAAATGTACTTTGATCCACAGATAACCTCTGGGTAACGCAAAAAGTACTTCCATTGGCTTGATATGGATTGAAAGGATGTTATCCATAAGTATTCGTCATTGGGAAAAACCCTAAAAAATAAAAATTACACCGCATTTTTAGTAACTATGAATTATTTTATCAAGTACGGATTTATATATGAAAAAATCATCCCAATAAACTCAAAATTCAGTTTTTTTTAAACTCACAACAATCTACAAAATATACTGATTCATATTTTTTAATATCAATTAGAATATATAAAATTACTTCAATCTACGTTTTACTTTTTCGGATTAAGTAAGAAAACTACAGAATTCAATACATGCTACTTATTATTATTTTCTAAAAATAAAAAATTCTGAAAATGGGAATATTTTAAAAGAAAACCACCTAATAGACAAAATCATGCCACATTTAAGAAAATGTTCGTGATTCTTTTAAAATATAGATTTCCCTGAAAAAATATTTCAAAAGACGTCCATACAAAACTAGAAAGAGCTCCTAGAAAGAGTCCACATACAAAACTCCACTTTCCATTTCCCCTAATCCAAACGAATTAACAATTCCAAACACTCCCCCCTCAAAAAAACCCCTTCTGCAAACCAGTATCTATTCACATTTCTACTTTACGACCTGCGCAAAAAAAGAGACGAAGAAGAAATCAGAAATTAAGACCACCCTAAATTAAACCCAGAGAGTTCCCTTATTACTTCTTATTGCCACTGCAAACGCAGAAGAAAGAACCTCCACACACACTGGTTGAGTTACTGCATCTATGAGCATTACGGAGGCGCTATTACAAGGTGCAAAAGTAAAAATTCATGAGAGGACAGATGGATTCTTATGGGCAACCGGGGAGAGATAGAGGCGAATAAACACGAGAATGCTTTTACGGAACAGGTGGAGGTAGTTGGAATGAGCGCTGGGGGTTATTATTACCCTGTGGCATTTTTGACCTTAGCTTCTATTTCGGCCTTTTGTTTGAATTAACGATGAGTATTCCTCGGGAAAGGATGAATCTTTCTTTAAATGGGCTGGGGCTTATTCTAACTAAGATAAACATTGTATTTTAGGGGGTCTGAGAATATGTAGAGTAGTATTCATGTTTATTTACTAATGTACAGTTAGTTTTACTACTCAAAGTAAATTATATAACTTTAGTTTAATTAGATGATAGTATGGTTTGTTTTTATTGGAGTTTTATGGCATTGTGCCGAAATCAGAGCATATAGATCCAAATAAGGCAATAATATATTAAGGAAGGCAATTAAACCTTTGAATTTGAGGCTTAAGAATATACCAACATTTCAGTGGCGTAGCCAGGATTTTCCTTTGGGGGGGTCCAGTGCGAAAAATTTACCATTGGATATCAAAACCATTTAACGAAACGAATATAATATTTAGAAGGTTGAAAATAATCGTGTTCGAATTAACGTAAGGGGGGTTTGGGGGACCTCCCTCAGAAAATTTTTGGAAATTCAACTCTAAATAGCAGGTTTTCAACTCATTTGGGACTCCTAACCCGAATTTCGAACATTATATTTTCGGGAATTTATTATTTGCTAGGAGTTTTGTATTTTGACGAACTCATAAAAAAGTTTTTTATAATAAAGTTCCAAGTCCCAAGGGGGGTCTGGGGGTACTCCCCCAAAATTGATCCAAATTTGACCTTAAAAACAGGGTTTGGTTTACTCGTTTAGTACCACCATTTATCGCCCCCCTCCCCTTATATCGCCCCTCAATTAATACGTTTGTTATAGAGGAAACCGGGGGTTCCCCCGGAAAATTTTAGATTTTAACATGCAAAAAAGGTGGTTTTTAGACACTTTTAAGGGACATAGACGCCTTCTTTTGAGTAGAAACTGGAATATTTAAAGCCTAAAAAAGGGTTAAAATTTTTTGGGTCGGGCCCATGGGGGGGGTCCGGACCCGGGGACCCCCCCCCCTTCGCTACGCCCCTGCAACATTTCATTCATAGCTCAATTAAATCAAGCTTTAAAATTAAAATTATTGCATTAAATCAAGCAAATTTACCTAAACACCAATTGAATAGTCAATAACTTAATATTAGACCAAGGAGATTTTTAAGAAAATTTAAATTTTAATTAATAGTTCTTTTTTAGAAAAATTATAACGTGACCTAATAAATGGAAAACTTTCATAAAAAAACTTTAAACTGAAAAAAAAGTGATAGAAAGATTTAAAATATTCCCTGAAAAACCACAAAATCAAATAAGTCATAAAGCAATTTTTAAAGAAAATATACACGCAGTAAAACGTAGCGTTAACATCTTTTCATCTTTTTTTTATCGGAAATATTAAGTAATTTAATCTTTTAAATGATGAATATTAACGGAACCCTATTAACTAAAAA
This sequence comes from Tetragnatha versicolor, assembly GCA_024610705.1. NCBI lineage: Eukaryota > Metazoa > Arthropoda > Arachnida > Araneae > Tetragnathidae > Tetragnatha > Tetragnatha versicolor. The sequence goes on from JANDEH010000062.1 coordinate 768,916, forward strand.
GGAAAATATATTTGATACATATAAAAATATGGGTAGTTAAAAGTATTTTTAATTAGTATTAAATTAAGTTAAATAAGTATTAAAAATTAAATTAGTATCAGTATTAAATTAAGTAAATTAGAAATTAGTATTAAAAGCATTTTTAATTCTAATTAATGACTGTAACCTGTTTCAATCAATAAGTGTAACCTGAAAAATGGACATTCAACATAAAAATAACATAATGGACATAAAATAGACATTTATAAAAATATATAAAGTAGAATACCATAAGCACACAAACCAAGCAATCTATTTAATGTGGACTAAAATGAAAAATTCCCCAAAAAACCATAAGCCGAATAAGTCATAAACCGATTTATAAAGCGGAAAATACCCGCAGTAAAACAACGTTACATCTCTTTACCCACACTCTCTTCAAGTAAAACAAAAATAATAAAAACGAGCCCATAATAAAACACATAAACACCCCCAAAAGCCCCCCGGAAATAACATCACACACAAACGGTCCCTCGAGCATAAACCCGGAAACAAATCCTCCCCAGAAAAAAAGGAGAGAACGAAGGAAAAAAGAACAAACCAAAAAAGAATAAAAATATGAAATCCGCAATTGAAATCGAAATAGCAGACGACACAACAAAGAAGGAAAGAATAAAATAATAAAAACAAGAAATGAGACAAGCCACTTGTTGCCACTCGGGGCGAATAAAAGTCGGTTTGTGTAAACATTTATCTCTCTCTGTGCGAGAGAGAGAGAGAGAAGGAAGAAAGCGAAAACCGATTGACTGGCAAATCAGAAACGGAGTTCGCGGCTACGTCATTAATCACATGTCCTCGGGAGGAGGAGAAAGAGAGAGAAGGAACGGATCCGGAGTGGAAATAGAAAGGTAGAAACAAATCCAATTGAGACTGTCGCTGGCTGCGGTTTGTTGTGGGAGTGAGTGGAAAGCGCTCTCTTTTAAAGTGGGGGATCGTTTAACTTGAAATGGGATCTTAATCGTTTTAGCGATACTACCTGTTTGCGCTTTTCGTTCTATCTTTCTATGATTCAACAGGTGGGCCGTGCGACTTATTCCGTTTGTTGTGGGTTTGGGTGGGAAAGTGAGATGAATGGATGGTTGTTTTCTTTTCCGGAGGATTCTGGAGTTTGGCAGTGAAAGTTGAGCGTTTTCTCTCCTTTTTTTTTGAGATCGCTTTTTCGGAGTTGCCTTCTTGCTATTGTGAGTTCGGTTCTTTATTTATTCATCTCATATGGAGGGAAGTTTTTGACTGTTTATTTCAAAGCGTTGAGTGAATCTAGTAATTGTTGTACATTCTTACGAATGAAATTGAAATATATTAAAAACGGAAATTATCGAGAGAGATATAGTAACAGTTTTTATATTAAAGAATTTTTTAGACATTGCTGAAGTTATTTTTAAAACTAATGTTTTAGAAAAAATAGAGACAGAGTGTTCTCATTCATATAATCAACTGTGACTTTAATGATTACATCGATAGTGTATTTATTAAGAACTAGCTGTTATACCCGGCCTTGCACGGGTGGGGTGAATAAATTAATTTTTTAAATATTTCTTAAAACACATTTATAATTTTGTAAATTAGCAATATTACAAATCATCCCGGTATCCCAGGCGCCTCTTTCCTATCCCAGTGTGTTCCCGGTAATCTTATCCCGGTGGTCACGGTAATTTTTCTAATCCCGGCGTTCCCGGTAATTTTCCTATCTCAGTGTTTACGGTAATTTTTATATTCCGGTGTTCTGGGTGTCTTTATGGTAAATTTCCTATCCCAGTGTTCTCGGTAATTTTTATAACCCGGTAATTTTTCCATCCCGATGTTCTCGCTAATTTTCCAATCCCGGTGTTATTGTCACTTTTTACAATCCCGATGTTCCTGATAATGTTTAATATCTTGGTGCCTTTATAAAATAACCAATTTGTAACCATAGTAAAAAGTCTGGTAAATTAGTAAGTCTAGTGAACAAATTAACAAATTTAAAACCAGTGTTTAAAACTAAACTAAAAGATCTAGTAAATGAAAAAGTCTAGTGATCTGTCTCATTTGAAACAATGTTTTATTTTTAACTCGTTGTATGACTGGTAAAACAGGTTTTCTAACACGGAAAAATAAGTGAAAAAAAGCAGGAAAAACGGGAAAAAAAGAATGAAGGAATGATTTTCTCTTTATAAATTATAGCCCATGTCCTATTCTGATGTATCAGCTACATTATGGTAGAATTTCATTAAAATCCATTCAGTAGTTTTTGCGTGAAAGAGTAACAAACATTCAGACAAACATTCACAATTATAATAGTAGTAGGATTATAACGGCTATATCAAGGGTTTTAACTTCTTAAATTTTCTAACACATTAAAGTATCCACTTATTAAAACATTTGAGAATGGCTAGGATTGTCATTTGTTAAACCTCTCTTTTTTAATTCACTGATATAAAATGCTTGAAAAATAAGTTAAAGAATAAAGAAATATATTTATTGGGTTTTACTAATAGTAAAAATGTGAGCATGTGAACCATAAAATTAAATTCCCCTTCATTATATTTACCCCTTTTATTTATGTTTCACAACTAATTCTAATTCTACCCTCGAAAATTGTGTAGGGTGGTATTTTATGTAATTTAAAATCCTTGCATACAAGAGCTTTAAGAACATATTATCAATTTTCAAGAGATTATTTACTTAATATTCATAATGAATGATATATTGGGTTGTCCCATAAGTTCTGTTACTTTTTACCAAGTTTCGTGTTTGAAAATTTTTTATGAAAAACTGGTAATAGGTTGAGATTTCAAACAAAAGGGATTTTGATATATGTATATTTATGAACATAATGTGTGATTTTGGTAGTTCTCGGGATATTATTTCTTTTCAAAATGGCGGTTTGAAAAAAAGACCACAAACGACGATTTTCGCGTAATTTTTTTCTTTTGTTTAAAAAACTAGGAAGAACGCATAATTCAGGGCTAAAAAAAGTTTTACTATATATTTGAAATGTTTAGTTTAAGATGTCATAGTTTCAAGATAATTCGATAAGTTTAACTTAGGAAATTTTGGTCCCAAACATAACATCTATTGCAAAAAACTTACCTCAATAATGTTAGTCATTTCAAAGAAATTTTTACGAAAAAAACCATTAAAATCAATAAAAAAGCTTAGGAAAGACCCAAGTATTCAAAATATGCAGTATATTAAATTATATCTGAACTTTAGCTCAGAAAATAGTGCGCACAATGCAAGCGCACAACGTTTTAGCTTATCACAATTACACTCGCTGAACTTACGCTCAGCGAACAAAGCAATTTTCTTCGCTTCATACGAAAACATTACAATAAAAACAACTCCTTGGCAATTAGAAATAAATCAATTGAATGATATTGTGAAAAGGAACTTTCAATGGCATTAATGGCATCAATTCAATGCATTAACAAGCATTATGGTTCAAAAAACACCTGCCTTTAATTACTTCATACCAGCTGCTTAGAAAAACAATAGGCGTGCTTCAAAAAACACGTGAAATTGCCAATATATGAAGTTTTAAAGCCAAAATTTCCAACCTTAAACTGATCGAATCATCTTAAAACTATGACATCGTAATCTGAACATTTCAAATATACAGTAAAAATTTTTTTAGCCATGAATTATGCTTTCTTCCTAGTTTTTTAAACAAAAGAAAAAAATTACGCGAAAATCGTCGTTTTTGGTCTTTTTTTCAAACCACCATTTTGAAAAGAAATAATATCCTGAGAACTACCAAAATCACACATTATGTTCATAAATATACATATATCAAAATCCCTTTTATTTGAAATCTCCACCTATTACCAGTTTTTCATAAAAAATTTTCAAAGACAAAACTTTGTAAAAAGTAACAGAACTTATGGGACAACCCAATACATAAAACATACAAATGATAAACATTTTATACTTTATCAGGAAACTAAAATAAGTATAAAATAATATCAAATGATCCTTAATATGTGTTGATGATTTTAGTAAATAAGGAAACAAAAGCATATCTCATTATTAAAAATGTGCAAGTTTTTGGTCAGGTCTAGGCTAAATACTATTGCAATATTACATTATTTTTCCCTCAAAAAGTTTTTATTACTTTTGAAATAATTGAAAATTAACTAGCTTTAAAGTATCAGTTATATCTTCTTTAAGAAATCCTCAATATGTGTTGATGATTTAGTAAATAAGGAAACAAAAGCATATCTAATTATTAAAAATGTGCAAGTTTTTGGTCAGGTCTAGGCTAAACACTATTGCAATATTATATTAGTTTTTCATTCAAAGAGTTTTTATTACTTTTGAAATAACTCCAAATTAACTAGCTTTAAAGTATCAGTAATAGAACACAATAATCTTCTTAAATAAGCCGGGAAAAACATTTTTTTTACAAATGATATATTTTAAATCTAGTTTTTTCAACTTCACATGTTTTTGTTCAAGGTCGAGGAGGTACTCAAAAACAAAGTAAATTTTCCCCCGACCCCCTACTGTTTAATCAGGGGGAGGGGAGTAAAATGTGATGAATGGGAGCTGGGCGCGTGACAGCTCTTTGTTTCTGACTGTCTCTGATAGCCGTTTTAATTCTGCTTTGGGTCACGCAATCACGGTTAGCGGAATAGGGGGAGGTACCGCTGACTCACATTCCCACCAAGGTCGGCCACAATTAAAAAAAAAGAATAGCATGTGTGTGATTTGGCTTTTGTTCTTTTTGGCTTTGGCGTGAATGCCATTTGCAATGATGATGCTTCTTCTTGAGGTTGAAGGGGGGAGGGTTCTGTTGCTAATGGTGTGTGACTTTCGAACAGGATCTGGGGGTTTGTATAAGATTGCGGATGTTGTAGTTCTTCTTGATGTCGATCCCTGAATAGAATGATTAATTGAAAGCATTATAGCTCAAAATAGTTTTACTGATATGTATGCTTCAAAAGTGTGATGTAATAAAACAAATATTTTAAAAAGTTCACTATAATAAATCACAGTGGAATATTAACACTTACTTGTTGTAGAAATACTTTAGTTAATACAAACATCCATACAAAAATTTGTATAATGGTTTATTACTTTAAGGAAAGTTAGGCTAAGCGCGCACTAGAGACTTTTGTCATGGCGACAAAGACAAAATTGTCTCCCTGGCTATTGCAAGAAGCTAGAGAGCGCGCATAGGCGACGAGACTCTTTGGCCGATTGCCAAGAATCTCACCATAGAAATGCATTATATCGAGTGAACTAGTGTTTATAGTCACCGTGACAGAAGTCTCTAGTGCGCGCTTAACCTTATGAATGAAATGGGTCATTTTCACCATACGCTTACATTTCAGAATAAAAATTTTTTTTTCAAACTTCATAATTTCGTAATAATATTAATATAGGAGTTTTTATATATGTTTCAAGTATATGGAACAGCAGTTGGTCATACACTTTTGCCCATAGTTTAGTCATGAATACTTTAATATGAATGAATTGTAGAGTATGAATCTAAGAGTAAACCAGACCCGAGCCGTAATAAAAAAGGCAGGTGAAGGAAGCAGCCGGTAAAATCCTATGAAATCAGCTGCTCTCTTTGAGTTCGAGAAACAATGAAACGAACCTTATGAAAATAGAGTATTTTACTTCTAGAAATAAGTTTAAATCTGACCTACAAAATTAGTTACAAATCATTTTTAAACTCTCATTGAGCTGTGCAACGCGACGGAAACAAGACCTAAACTAAAATAGTTATGTGTATTATATCAAATACAAGTATTTCTCTTTAAGGGATATATGGAAGACCCTTTTTTTAATGAAATTAACGATAAATTAAGCGAGAAATGTCAAATCCTTCGTAAAAAGGGAAAGTTGTTGATACTACTTTCAAAATCAATGACATAATAGTAACGGGAGTTGACAGGTAACGGGAGTTGACATTTTTAATAAAATGACAGAATAAAACATACATGCATGGTTGGAAACTGAAATAAATATCCATATATCCTATTTATATCAATAAATAACTATATTTCTGGGGTTAAAATTTCCAAAAAAGTTTATTTAATATTAAAAATTACCGTAACGGGAGTTGACATTAATAAAAATACGCTACCTTGACGACAGATAACTTCTTCGAAAACACGATAGTTTTCTAGCCAAAGAATAAAAATACGGTTTAAATATATTCTAAAGTAAACAAACAATCGTTTGGAATGTGTTTCTACATTTTTAAAGCATAATTATTATTATATTTTTTAAAATTAATTCGCCTGTAACGGGAGTTGACATAAAGTGAGGGACAAAATATTTTATTGATTTATAAAAATATTAAATTCAAAAAATTAATTTTTACAATTATAATAACCTTTTAATAGTTCATAATTTTGATATTTATCGTTTTTTCTTTCAAAAAGTCAAATTAAATAACAATAAAACTACTTTTAATTTCGTGAAAATCGTTAGGGACAAGCGTTTTTGGCTATTTTCGTATTTTTAAATATCTTTATTTACATAATTTTAAAGCTTTTCTTATTAATTAAAAGCTAGAAATATTTCATTTAGTCTACTTTACCTAAATCAAAGTTTAAACAGAAATTTTAATAATGATTAATTGTTTAATTTTCATGTTTTACCTTCGGGACAGCAAATGTAAGCAAATTTTGAAAATGACCCAAATATCAATTGTTGACTGTTAAAACGCTTTTGTATCACCTCTAAACGTCACATTGATTTTCAATTAAAATTCTTTAAAACTTAGATTAGCTATATCTGCACCATAGTCTGTTTCAAAAGTTTGGGGTAGTGGGATAAACCTTTAATATGTTTATAAGAATCATAATTTAAAATGCAGTGATCATTTCTATAAATCATAGTAATAGCACGCATAAAGATGCATTAAATAAAAGGAAATTTTCTAAAACATTTTTAGGATGGTATTTTATCTTATTGAAAACGATTAATGAAATACCAATTGATATTAAATATAGAGAGTTCAATGTATTAATGTAGAAATGTTAAGCATAAAAGAAGTTATTTTCAATTAATATGTATTATAATTATTCCTTTCGTTCATTTAAATGTGTTATACAAAAAAACTAGATTTATGCATCAATTCCAAAAGTATCCGAATGTAATATTACATGTTTTTATCCACATATTTTTTATTTTTTCCAATATTCAATATAATGTAATTTTCTTTTTTCAGCTGAATTGAAAATGGAAGTTCTTCGTGAAAGAGAGCTACGAGAGACTCTTGAAAAGCAGTTGTTAGAAGAACAGAGGACACGAAGTAAGTACTAATATGCATAATAACATAGAATCGGCTAATATAATTTGCCGGTTTATTTATAAAATTCAATTCAATTGAAAGGGTTCAGCATAGGGCTATTAAAATGGTCAAGGGTATATCCAGTTTAAGTTATGAGGGAAGATTTAAGAAGCTAAATATGTTCACTCTAGAGAAAGGAAGGATTAGAGGGGATTTGATTCAACTTTTTAAAATGGTAAGGCAAGGGGACACAGCGGGATTAGATTTCAATATAAGTAATAGAACAAGGAGTCACAATTTCAAATTGAATAAAGTCAAATTTAAGACGGATTGTTGGAAGCATTACTTTTAATAGGGTAGTGGATAGATGGAATGCGTTGCCTGAAACAGATACTGGGATTCCGGTAGTTTGGGTTAAAAAGACTGGGCCAACCTTGCTGGGCTTATGCCTGTAGTAGGTCAACTTTATTTGTATTTGTATAAATTTAAAAAAATTCATTTTTTCTAGTTTAAAAGTTTTTTCCAATTAAAAAATTTGCCAAATTTATAGATAGTAAACTTATATTTACTATAAAATAAGACGATTATATCTTTATTATTTTTTGTTGTTCAAAAAGGTCTTAGTTAAAGAGGAAACGAAGCAAAAACGTATACCTTAAACCTAAATAAATAAAGTGTTTAAAAAACCTTTCCTCTGTAGCAAATTGATTACTGATTTAGCCATTTATATTTTGAGATATATGTTGTTTCTTATTTCCACATTTGTCTTTTTCCTGATTATGACTCGCTCTTGGCGCAATATGGTCTCACTTGATTCTTGCTCCATAAAACCCGAAATAAACTAAACTAAACTAGTCTTATTTCCACGACTTCAAACTAAATTAGTCCTAGAAGGATTGTCTGAAAAATGTCTCTTCATCAATCCCCATTTCTTTGTTCGAGATAATTTCGCAATTCCAAGAAAACCAACACACTTCTTACTAGAAAGAAGTTGCACTACATCATTCAGTTTCGAAATAATAATAATAAAAAAAAATCCACCTGTTGCATCTCATCTTAAAAAAAAACACTATTCCTCTCTTTCTTCGCAAAGGAGTTGTCATCCCCACATGTCGTGAATGATGGTAGAAACGAAAGGTTTTTTAAAAAGCAATCAAATCGAGGGAACAAAAAAAAACGTAAATAAAGGATTGCAAAATCCTTTCGATTACAAACGATGTGCATAGATAATAGTAGAGGGAGGGATCTATATGAAAAGAAAACAACTCAACTCAAATAATGACCCCGAAGAGTTTTTCCAGGGAGAAAAAACCTTCCCCCCAGAAGTATAAATCTTACAATGCCAGTTCGATATGCACAGGAGGTGGTCCCATATACGTCACCAGCTTTCATTTATCCATACCCCATTCCATAAGTTCTGAAAAGGGTTTCATTTATCCCTCTCTGCAAACGATGACAATGTTGTTGAGGGGGGGGGGGTGGAGGAGAAGGGATGATTCGAACGGAAACTAATGAAGAGGTGGATGAAAGAATGGGGAATCGGCATGTGATATATGCTGGCGGCCCTTAACTGCGAAATTGTCAAAAACGAAAACGAATTAATCTGGGAGCCATTTATAATAACGTATTTGGAGGGAGGTTGGTTGAGTTTTTTTTTCTAATGAGTTTTCGAATTTTTTTTCTGTTCGGGAAAGAGAGAGAAGATGAAACAAAGGGAATGTGGGCAAAAATAAATCGCGGCCATTGAAAATGGAAACATAAATATATTTCTGCGGAGATAAATTGGTTTGGGATATTGATGACTCTTTTGAGCAATCCGACGGGTGTGCATTTTTTGTAATTTGTTCGGATTGTTAATAACTTTCTTATTTAGAAGAAGCGGGCTATTTGTTACGTACTTGTGTGCTGGATCATTCAATTTTTCATTCGCTCTGTCTGAATATCGGCACTGCGCACGCGTGAATATTTTTTTTGGTGTATTGCAAAAAGCAATTAATTTTTTAATAACTTTCCTGTTAAAAAGTAGCTAACAATTTTTTATGTTTTCTCGTTAAGATCATTAAATATTTTATTTCCTCTTTCTTATTGTGCACACAAACATATGTTTTATTCGGGGAGAGATATTGTTAAAAATTACTTTTTTTTTAGCGTGCAAGCTCACTTTTACTATCATAATTTGCTTTTTTTTCTTCTTTCAAAAATGAAATTTTTAGAAAAATTTTTATACTGCCGGAGAAAATATTGAAGTCAAAGCAATAAGGAATCTTTTAAAAATTAAAAGTTCATTTTCAAAAAAATGTATGGCAAAAATATTAAATATTGAATTTATTAAATGAATGTAAGAAATATTCTTCATAACAACCATTGCAACAAAATTTATAGTGATGATATATTCAAAATTATTATCCTTTTAATAAAGATTACCTAGCTTAAGATTTTTGAAAAAAATAGTGAGGGGAAAAAGTAGTGTCGGTAGAAAAAGTCGGTCCCCCGAAGTAGTGCTAGTCGGGTTTTTTTCTATGGCCGCAAGACAGATCGACCTTTAAGTGAAGTGGCAAAATTAATTTTTTCACTTCAGCGTAGAAATATTTATATAACATCCTGCCCTATGATCTTTATTTAATATTTTGTCAGGAAGTTATAAATAAAAATGCTTACTAATTCTTATTTTTCCATTTACTAGTATGTTTAGTAGACCCTATACCTATAAAACTTCCAAAAAATTACGGAAGATGGAAATTATCTCGCATTCCTAAGAAATGCTTAGATATTTGGATTTCCATTTTTATTTAAACCTAAACCGAAGCTAGTAAACCGGATTAGACGTCCTACCTTTTCTGAACATCTATTCCCGACAACTATGGGCCGTAGAGGAATAGTCTCTGGTCATTTTTTTATCTACTCAATGCAAGGAATATGAATGTGCAGCCCTTAGGTGGATTTGTTGAAACACCCTTAACCCTACAATGCAGGATTTTTTAAATTCACCTGATGTGAATTATATTTTATTATTATTTATGTGTCTTCTATTATGGCATAAATTAGTAAAAAAAATACTAAAAAAATAATTTAATTTGTTTCTTCTTTTAATTGACAAAAAACTTTGTCCTTGTGAAATTAATTTGTGTCCCTTGTGAAATTAATTGTGAAGTGAAATAAAACCAAATGCTCTAAAAATATAAAAAAGAACATATCTTTTCAAAACAATTTCTTTTCAAGCTGGAAATTTTTTTTATTTCAATTTATTTGGTCCTTTTATTTTGGCGTTTTCTGTGCCTTGACTTTCGTCTCACTAGCTACTAACAAATGTCTCAAAATAGTACCCCTGCTGCCATTTACTGGTAATCTAAAGTGCTAATACAATGAAATGTTATTTTTATTGTACTTATTGAATGGTGTTGTCGTTTGGAAATGGAAGTTCGAGTTGAAAATGGGGGAAAATGTCGTGTTGCCAAATGGCAACAACAGTATGTACTGTAGGGTTAATTTAAAAAAAAATTAATCCTTTCAACCCCGAAAAGCGAACTAAGTTCACGAATCAGTTCTATCTCAATCACACATATTCAAACAATTATTCCCTAAAAAGCGCAACAAGCAAATAAGCCTTGAAGCACATCCTTCTCGAAGCAGAAAGAAAAACATGACCATCACGCATCCCGATGATCAAAAAGGAATCACTCCCTCTCCCCCCAAAAGAAGAGAGAGAGAAAGATCACCCCCTAGACATCAGAGGGGGGGCATAAAAAAAGAAACGCTCCCCGAAGTAGTGCCAGTCGTTTTTTTTCTATGGCCACAAGACAGATGGACCTTTAAGCGATCGGCAAATATCTGGGCCTCAGTTGGAACGGAACTCCAGTGGTCAAGAAGAGGGAAGATGATGGATGGCAGAAGCTAGCCGGGAACATTATACGCGTTCGATGTCGATCGGGGGAGGAAAGGTATTAAAATGATTGAAGGAATGAAAAAATAAAGTTTTTTATTTTGGCTTTTTGTGCCGAGTTGATGAATTAGCTTCTCGGAGTGGATTGGCTTTTATTTTGTGTGTGGGTTCTTTTGGATACTTCTCGCCCTCCCCCGATCTGAGTTTTCATTGACTTTTTTTTGGGGGGGTCTGTTTAATGGTATTGGCTACTTGTGTAAGCATTGGAGTGTGCCTGGTTGCATGATGGCGAAATTGAAAGGAAGGCGTTAAGAAGTTTTTGTGGAGTTTATAACGGACTAGTGAACTGGGCTGGTCATCAGGAACTAGTGAACTGGAAGACTAGTGCTGGAGTGGAGTGACCTAGTTATTTGATATGGAATATCATCCAAAAGTTTCGGGGCATTTTATTTTATTTGCTCTACAGCTACTATAAATAAGGCCAAAATAAATGTTTCTATAGCAATTTCTTGTACTGGGTAAGCAATATCCTGGTTTAGGATGTCCCAATCTTTGTTTTTCGAAGATTTTTTTAACAATTATCCTGTCGGAATACAGCATATAGAAATCTTATCGTTACGGAATATTTCCTACTAGCCTTTGAGCAAATATGAAATCAATAAAAATATTTGAAAAGTTTTAAATTTCTCTTACTATATATTTGGTGTATTTAAATTTAATGCTCAGTATTTAACTCTGTTATACATTGGGAGGTTATGTATTTAAAATTTCTTTTGCTACTTTTCACTCTGTAGTTTCTATGTAGATGCCGAATAATTTAATAAAAGTAACTAATTAACCAAAGTTGAAAGTTCCAGCCCAAAGACGAATAATTAACGTAAATATTTAAAGTTTCAAACAATCAAGAATATGTTGGGTAGGGGAAAAATCACCTAAAAGCATTTTTACAGTACAAAATTTATATGGCCCAATCATACAATAATAAAAGTAATCAAAAGGAAGGAATCAAAGGAAAGTTTCGGAAATAATGGAAAGTATTCCCTTTGAAGTTCCCCTTTAGTATATATTGGAGAAAATTCATTTTCGATCAATCAAACCCTACAAAAATGACCCTCAGCAGGTTTCATCACGGTCTGTAATTATACGAACCAATCCACATAAAAAGCATCTCGAAAGAATCCTACCGAAAAACTTCACTTGTCATATTCTTCTCTCCCCAGAAGTGTAAATGGGGCTAAACCGTTTATCCCCGCTATTTCTCCAACAAAAATAATAATAAATCAATTTATATACGTCTATACCAAGACAGAAGAAGCGATAAAGGGAATTGATACCATCACAAGAAGTCTAACCATCATCCCAGAGATCTTTGGAAAAGATTTTTCTTCTCCAATTGACCTCCATTTTTTCTTCTACTCACTTCGCTTCTTATATATATATATTTCTTTTGTGTGTGTTGTTGTATTTTCTCTCGCCGCTTTCACTCTCAGTTGGAGGGAACTTTGGGCGAATAGCAAGCGGAAAAACTCCAAACGACAGCAAGATTAATCGCTTTTTCACACGTCCGAAGCAAGAAAGAAAGAAAACTTCTTTCCGAGGAGGAGGAAAAAGCGCTATGCGGAGAAGAAAACTTTTTCTCCCTCTCTTAGAGTTGCGAATTGCATTGAGAAAATCAACACTGTTCTCGGTTTTGTGCTGTTATTTCAGAAGTTTTTTTCTTTGTTGAAATATCCACTTGAATTATTCGGGAGTGGCCCTTTGTTTGTTGGACTAAATCGGAATTTCGGGCTTTACGTAACACGTTCTCTCGGAAGTTTGGAATCTTAGAAAATGGGATGCGGAACCTCTTACAATTTGAGAAAATTTCTCTTTGTTTAAAAAAAAATGCGAAATTTTTTTATGGTGAGAGGGTACAACTACTTGTCTTCTGTGTTTAATGTATCGAATGATCTTTGGTATTAAATTTAAGACCTGGGTATCGTTAAAAACTTAAGAATTTTAGTAGTCAAACGTTAGTTAATTTTTTGGTTCGAGTGTTTGATACTGTACTATTAAAATCCTTATGTTTTATAACATAAAAGTTTATTTGCTTTTAATCATTACTTGTAGAATGACAGGTGCCATAATCTAATTGCAAAAGTGATGGAGACTTTACAATTCGTAATTTTGTAATCTTGGTTCAAATGAGGTAGAAAAGGAAGTATAAACAACCAATTTATATGTTTCTGAATCATTTAAAATTGTCCCAAATAATTATTTTTTGGCAGGATATATGATTTTTCAATGGATATAAGAAATACATATTTTTTTACTCTGAAACCAAGAAATGCAATGAAAGGAACTTTCAATGTAGTAATTAGTAGTGAAAGTAGTACTACGTTCCTAAGCGAAAGTGTAGTACATAAACGCAATTTCTAGCAGATTTACTTTGAGAAAAATCTCGCCAAAAGAGTATTTGGCGGATTTTTAATTCTATGTGGTAGACCCTCCTTTTAAGATCAAATATTAGCTAAGCCCAAAAAAAACTTCTGATCAGTTACAGCGTTGGGTTGCGTTAGGGTCCGGAATGCGTTATTTATGGTAAGCAGGTTTCAATTAGACAATAACAAATTATTAGCATTTCAGCTGCAAACTCGTGCGAGTCGCATATTCCAGATGTAATAATAACATTGACATACGATATGTTCTTAAAACAATAAAAAATATGTTTAAAACTATTCCGTTTTAGTTTAAATATTATTTTCAATTTAAATTGATGTTAATTTCCATCTTACAAAAATATTGGTTTGCTTTCAATTCTGATATTTAAGGAGTTTTTTCATGATCTTGCCAACCATTCTAGTGACTTGGAAGTAGCGAGATACATTCTCGCCAATTAAAAAACGTGCCAAGGGAGAAAGAAAATGAAGTTTTAAGACATTAAAACTTCGTTTATGTACATTTTCTCTTAGGACGGCAGAATAATGATATCCACCCCAATTTCGGTTTCTTAAAAATAGATAATATTAGTGTTTGGTATCAATGCAAGAAAGTGATTGGATAAGCAGGGAGTTTGGATTATAAATAGTTCTCCGTTGTTATAAATTTAATAAGTATCCACTTCATTTTATAAGTAATAATTAATATTTTAAAAGAAGCAACACATATAATCTTCAAATGATGAATTTTCAAAAACAAATTATGATCGATTTTAATATTTTCGTGAAATAACGACCAAAAGTTTACAGTATGTTTTTTTAATAAAAATAAAGGTTATGCACAAGGGCATTTCACAAAGTCTCTTAAGTATTTATAAAAATAATTAAAAAACAAAATGTCTTTAATTTGTTTTTATAGAAAAATAAGACGTGTGAAATATTGTCATAAAATGTTCGTTTATACAATAAGCCCTCATATTTTTTTACAGCAAAAAAGGGTTTTTCATTAAAAATTTGATACATGTTCTTTATGAAAATCCGTGTGTATGGGAGATTAAAATTAAAGTTTATTTCATAACGTCTGTGCTTTTTATACAAATGTAAGAAAAATCACCTTCTCGCAGAAAGCACGATATAAATATATCAAGGAGGTAATTAATCATTTTCATTCATCCATAGCGAAATTTGAGCGTTCCTTGGAAATTAACACTTTGGCAACCGTGTACTTAAGCAAAAACTTTCCCCTTAATATACTTTTAATTCCATCTCAGATAAAATTCAAATGAGAAACCAGGGAAAAAACGCGTCTCTTTGACGCGCCCGCATATTTTTGTTCAACTGCGGATTACTCGAGAAGATCATCTATGATTAATACGTCATTAACATCAACAAGGTTTTCTTCTTTTCCACAACTTTTTTTTTCTTCTTCTTCTTCAAGTCTTTTCGATTGCCCGGAATTTATTGAAAGCGAATACCACCGGAATTATTCCCCGCGCACAAAAGAAAATCTCCCACCTAAAAAAAATAAAACGCGCGCGTGCGATAAGAAGAAACGAAGAAAAGTGAAAAATACACACACAGATAAAAAAAACGGTATAATCAGTACAAAGGGGCAGCGGAATGGTTTTACGACGACGAGTCTATTCCGCCGCCACGACGAAGAGATTGCCATTTTTGCCAGTAATTATAAAAGTAAGGCATATAAGAGGAGAAGAAGAAGAAAAAACGTCGGCATACACACACATCAAACAAAAAAAACACAACACCCTAATAAGAGATGAAGTGAAGAGGAATAGTTGGAGGCGTGGCCACTCCAGTGATCGGATACTGATGAGCAGGAAAAGCAAAAATAAGCAATAACGGCAACAATAAAAATCATACGCGAAAAAACACAAAAGGCGGCCCGATCAGGAGAGAGAAAAAAGGGAGAAAATATAAGAAAAAGCGGGTGAGACAGAGAACGTAGTCATTTATCACTGTCAAGGGAAGGAGAAACTTCCTCGAGATCCCCGCGAATCGGATCTCCCTAGAACGCCACCAGTGACATCTGCTGAGGAAGAAGCGCACCACCACGGGATGGTGAGCTCAGTGCGTCATCGCTTGCGGGGGATGGTCCCCCTTTTTTATTTGGGGGGTGGTTACGTGTAGACTGTTTTTTTTTTTTGGGGGGGTGTCTTTCCGTGCTAGACGTGGTTGCGTTGTTTTTTGTGGGTTGATTTCGGAGGTTTGTTTCTATTGTTTGAGTTGTTCTGAGGATCTGTAGTATCCTCAATTGCAGATCTTCTCACTTATTTCAGCCGAGAAATTATTCGGAAGCTTAAATTTGAATATATCATAAATAAATCCGGTTTTTTGAATTATACAAGAACAAGAGCTTTATGCTTAATAAGGAAGTTGCATGTGTCAGATTTTCAAAAACAAACAAGTGTTCCGTATGGTTTTTTGTATGGTAAAATGAAATATCTAGTCAGTTTTTCAAAAAAATGTACAGGTAATTAAATATTTTAATTTAAAAGTCGAGAAAAAAACACGTGACTGAAAACGTTTATTGTTTAAACTATAAGATGACGTCAACAATAATACCATCAACTCCATTGCTTTACAACAATGCCTAGTATAAGATGACGTCACATCCAAACTCTTGGCGTTTTCGCGCGCTTTTAAAAAGGGGATTTTTGTTAATTTTTTTGACAATCAAAAAATTTCTCGATCGGCCTCAAATTTTGGGTAGTTGCTTATTTTTGCAAGAGGAATCGATTAAAAAAATAAAAAAAAATCATGCAACTTCCTCATTGCCAAAAATAATCGAATATCTAAATAAAACGCCATCAGTGGTTTTTTCAATGGAAATCAGTGGTTCTTTTAATTTTTGTTAAAATGTTTATGTGTAAATAATAAAGCGTTGCCAATATAGATCAATTGGATATATTTACCTTCGGCTAATCTTTAAGTCCCATAAATTATTAGCTATTGCTCTTTCAAATCAACAGTAATGTTTAAGTTCATTTCTTGAAAGTTATAATCTATCGGTTTTTTACTGATCAAATTACAAGTCCTAATCCTTACTAATTTACGCTATTTTGTACTTATTCTGCATTGCTTAAAAAGTTATACAATGCCCCGATTTTTACCATATGTCTTAAAATGTTTCAAATTACACATTTTTGTTCTGTTCATATAAAATGTACTACCTATACGTGCAATACATTTTACTAGAAAAACCGTTTGCTACTAATATACTTGACGATGCCATGAAAATAGAACAAAAAATAACATTTAACATCTTTGATTTGAAATTTATAAAATAAAGCAATATACTTTAAAACACATGCAATATGTTGATAAAAATACACATAGGTTTAAGTTTTTTTTCATAAGCTTTGATAGAAAAAAATTTATCATGAGAAAAAGTACATCTATCTACTTTTAAAAAAAGATAATCTGACCTAAAACTTTTTATAACCATACTCTTGAGTAACCCAACATCATAAAAATTAAAAAATAACATCTTCTACTTAAGATTGATTTCAATTTTAAAATTTCGATCTCACTTTTTATTTACATTATGATAACAAAAAGAAAATATAAATTTTCATTGTACATCAATTTCGATAGAAAATAAGAGTTAAAATGTATCTTGAGAGAACGTATCCACCTTTTCTCCTCAAGATAACCAAGCCTCTTAAATCTTTTTTATAACCCCAGTATTCTTCGGAGCAACCCATTGATTACACATCCTAATCCCGAAATTCAACGAATTCGAAACGAATCGCAAAGAAATCCTGTTTTTTTTAGAGATCAGTACTAGACAAGAAAAAGAGAAGAGAAAGTCCGCATGACAATGGGATTGAACTTAAGACAAAACCCCCAACTAAATAAAAAAGTATACTATAAGACTGTCAAAACTTTCAACGGACTTACGAGGAATTCAAAGCATCTTTTTTCATTCGTATTCGGATGGATTCGATGGGGTACAAGTTATACGTGGAGCGATTTCCAAAGTAACTACTTTTTCTGATTTTTGTAACAAAAAGACAATCGCACGGAACTGGGAATAAAGAAGAGGAAGTCAAGTACGAAGACCCTCTTTTCAAGCTTTCTCTTCTTTCTTCAAACTCTTTGTTCAAAATGTTTTTACCCATCTGCAAAGCTCCTTGTGGAGGTTTTTGTTCCCTTTCTAAATATGTTGGTGGTTAGATTTGTGTCACCAACATAACTTGTGAAAATTTGATAAAAAGAAGTTTCTTGGAAAAGTATTTGTATATGAAAGTTAATATTTTAAATTGGAGTATTAACCATACCCTTGGGCTATTACATTTTGAGGATTTCTAAATTTTATTTTGAATATCAATAAAAGAATTGATTGGCTGACAAATCAAAGTAAATATAAACATAAAAGGTTTTAAATCCACATTTTCTTAATATTACGTGTCTCAAAAGTCAATAATGGATAAGGTTATGATATAATTAGATAAGGTTATCTTTATTAAGGAAAGATTAAAAATCTTAAAAAAAATCATCTGGATTTTTCTGAATTTTATGAAAACTTCTTCAATTGGTGGTGAAACCACACAAAGCCTGGGCTTTAATCGATAGTTCTGCAAAACTCTAAACTATTTTAAACTTGAATTAGGCTAATTCCATGAGTGAGATCCACTGCAAATAAAGTAAATATGAATCTTAAAATTACGATTCACAGATATTTTTATTAGATCTTACCTTTGGTTTTCCTGTTGTTGATGTTTGGTTTACAAAGCTATTCATGATAAATTTTAGAAAGTGCATAAAAGCTATCGTAAAACAAATGAAATTAAATATACATATAATTTAACCTAATAATAATCCTTTGGTTCTGGTTTTAAGGTTAAAATTAAGAACTCCCTCATCGAATTAAACAATAGCTCTCATACCAGCAGTATTATCGATTAAATCATTTCCCCAATACGAACTCCTCCAGAATCAAAACGACTCCACAGTCGAAAACCAACTACCCGTAAAGAGATCCCTAGCACGTCCTTCCACCTCTAATAATCTCGAAGACAATTCCCATTCTTCTCTCGACCCCCCCCTGAAATCACAGCCTAAGTACTCCATAACTCCCCTCCCCTACAAATCGAAGTCCTTATTCGAACCTACCCCCAACCAAACGATACATTACATTCCGTCTTCCACCATATATGATCCGTTTCAAAATCGGCCCCAGTTAAAAGTCAATGACACAAGACAAGAAGAAAAAAAAGAGTGTCCGGCTCTCCCGGAATGTCCTGCAGTAATTCATCCGGTGTAATCCGTTCCGGTAGTAGTAGCAACAAAGTCCGTATATAAAAGTAATCATAACCGTTTCCCATACCGGGAGGAGGGCACATATCCGAATGGGTGTTATGATTTTTATGCGGGGGGAATCGGGGGAATAAAACCGGGGACTTTTGCGGGGGACAGTACTGCGCCCTTGGAAAAAGCGTTCCGATTCAGCTGTGGTCTGCTGATTATGACGTCATTGGTTCCCGTTTATGGGGGGAGAGGGTGGGAGGGAGAGTGGTATATGCTCTCTGTCGGAAAAGAACAGTGAAATTAAGGGAGTGCAGTCCAGCCTTTGTCTTTTTTTGTGTTTTTCTGAACTACTTATTGTTATTATATTAATTTAAAGAGTTTTACTGCAGGTCTCGCTGATTTTTTACTGTTAATTTCATTATACATAACGTTTATTAAGGGAATTTTTATTTAACGTTTGAATTTTTCCTCTATAAATTTAGATTATTGATATATTGTTCAACAAACAGTAGCAAGTTCTTTGGTGAAGGGTAATTATTATTAGACCAAAACAAAATGTAAAACTTCAGTTCAAAAATCTAAGTATTATTCAATATTTTTTGTATCATATTTTTATACCACTTGTTCACCGTTCCAATCTTTGAAAGTTTGTAATAACGGATTGAAATTGTGAATTAACTATAGATTTACAGAAAATTTAAAACACATTTTCAAATGTTTCCTTATAAAAACCCATTACTGCCTGACGTCCCTTTTTAGGGACGTTTTTTAAAAGTCCTCCTATTTCTACAAAAAATGTTCCTTTCAATTAAAATTTGCACGGATGTATCTCTGATTTTCATCAAGAAAAAAGCAGAATTTTAAAAAATTTTCACTTTTTTTAAAGTTGGAAGATAGAATTTTTCAGAAAAGTGCTTTTTAAAAAATTTTGAAAGAAAAAGCTTAAAAATCCTAGTTGTCATTTAAAAAAAATTTCAATGCCGATATATATTACTGTTTATACATTATATCAGTTGGGGTGTTTTTTATTTTTCCAAAATATTTTATCTTGGCCTTATTATGGACCCTCGAAAAGCTTCCATAAAAAGGGACGTCAGGCACGAATGCCCCCGTGGTTTTCCACATAGTGAAATGCTAGTGTTTCCTTCATTTTTTCATAAAAACGCGTTCGATTCTTATGAAATGAATTAAATAACTGATATTTATAAAGTTAATTTAATTTTAGCTTATAAATTTATTATTTTTGTTTATTTTATTTTTGAAAATACTGTTATTTCTGCTAAATTAATGGAATAAAAAGTCTTGAATTATAAGGAATTAATTAATTTGTATTAATTAAAGGGAATAAATTAATTATTTTACTATATTTATTACTTATGCAAATATATTCCGGTTATATTTTAATTAAAAGTTAAATAATTATTAGTTTTAATGACCTTTTGTCATTAAAATTGCCAAAAAGTCGCTTTTGTGATAAATTTTCGGCTTTTTTTCTAATTAGATGCCACTAATCATTGTGTTCTATACTGCAGATCAATCTATATCATCTGGCTTGCTAATGCACATCCCACTAATGCTTGATTTTTGGGGAGAAATTCGTGTTCCGCACAATTAAATTAAATAAAATGAAAAAAGTATGGGCATTTGAAAGACTTAAACTTCACAAATTGAGATATTCTTATGAATTTGAGGCGTGTAAAAGTAATTAATACTTAATATTAGGTAACATATAAACAAAGAATGCCTTTTTCAATTAAAAACCTTAATTAATTTGCAATTAACATAGAATTGGGAGGAAAAAACGTGAAAAAAATGCTCAAATTACGTTAATTAGGGTTAATTTTACAGTTAATTGGATAAATAATTAATATTTTTTGTTCATATTCATGTTACAGTATGGTTCCGATCACTTTTGCTGCACTTAAAAAGGTAGAAGATGTTTTTGAGGCTTTAAAAAAGTTTTCTACCATGCGTTTACTATAGGGAAAAACAACGGGGACATTCGTGCCTGACGTCCCTTTTTAGGGACGTTTTTTAATTTTGGTGTAGAAATTAAAATTTTAACCTGGAATTTTTTTACTATTTTTCCAGTTGTTTTGGGGCTATTTACTATGTTTTTACCAAATATTTAAGAAAAATAAAAAGTTGGGCATTAATGGGTTAATAACAGATTGACCTTTATTCCGTACAAAATTTTTTCCCATTACAATAGAAATACGTGCCAAATACTGTTTTGGCAATATTTTTTCTCAAAGAAAATCTGGGTTAAAATTTCCGATACGTTCACTTTCACGTAGGAACCCATAATTGGCAATATATGCTACTGCTACAATTATTGTACGCCCCAGTCTTAAGACTTACGCCACCTTGCATCTCACCCAAAAGCGACTTAACCCTCATCCGAGTACATCATTCCCTTACACTCTCCCTTTTCACAGCTCCCCAAAAATAATTTTATTTATTTTCCGGGATATGTGTATTTCCCTCCGCTCTTTACGGTTTTTATTCCGCGAGTTGGGACCATTTTACGCAGCTGTTGGATCAGCTTTTTATACCTCTGGCATTCGTTCTGTTGTTATATTATGAAGCCTCGGCTCTGATTTGTGTACCTATATCGCGGTGCAGATTCGATCCCTGAAAGTAGATATTTTATTCACACAATTCCAACATTGTAAGGGAAGGAGATAATAAAAATTCTATGTGTTTGTGTTAAACCGAAAGGGACTCGATATTAAATATTTTATTTATTGCCCGACACTTTTCGGGTTTATCGTCCGGTGTGAGTGCGTTATTTATGTGATTTAGTTATTTTGAGATGCATTTTTTGAAACCTCGTAAGAATTTAAGGTAACAGATATAAAGTTCAAGTACACTAAACTGTGTGAAATTTTTCTATTTCAAAGATAAGTATTTACATTAATTACATACCTGATATAATGGGATAGAAATAAAGTAACGCGATTTGTATATTAGTAACTAAGATAGGAAGATAAATAGAAGTTGTGTAATGTATAACAGTTATGATATGACAACAATAAAGTCACATAACTAGTGGAATAAAAAATAACTGATTATTGTATGAGAAATTGATGTTTTAAATTATGTGATAACTATGAAATAACATTATTTATAAGTAAGAACTTTAACTATAGACGTTGTAATATGATAACAATAAAGTAACGTAACTTGTGAAATAAAGAAAAACTATTTTGCTTAATGGCAATTGAAGATAAGATAACGATAAAATAACATGATTTATGATGGAGAATAATAAATATAAATGTTATAAAATGATAGAAATAAAATAACATAAACTGATATTATTAACATACTATAACACTGCCTACAAAATATATATTTTAAATTATATTATTTGTTAGTAATGAAACCAATTAAGTTGTTTGTAATTAAAAGCTAGACTGTTTTGAACTAGAATTTTATTTTTTATTTAATAATAATTAGTTAAAATTAAAACTTAATAATTAGTTTAATTATAGTTAATAAATTATATCAAATTAAACAATTAAAAAATCTCTATACTCTTAAAATGGGATGAAAATAGTTTCAATTTAAAAGAAATTAAATAAGTTTTACACAAATAATATGGTATTTCAAATTAAGGTCTTTAAAATATTCGAAAAACATTACTATATTTTAAATATTTAAAATTATTGTATTATACAAAAGATTGTGTTCTGATCTTTCACGGATTCAACTTTTAGTGATTAAGGCTAAAGAGCCTAATGTTGAATGACCACTAAATATATTGTAAAAGCATTAAACTTTATTCAACAACAACATGATACTAAAAGACTATGCAAGCCAAAAGGGCTAAAAATACCGCCACGTGCGGGAAAAGAGAAGATTGCTACATCGCAACAGAAACACTATTTATAATGTTGTGAACAGTTACAACTTCAGTTACCATAGAGATCTATTAAGAAATTAAATCATTGAATTAGCACATACACATCTGAGTTCGATTACAACATCTAAGTTACGTATCGAGTTAGGTTCGAGTCCGCTGGTTCCAACGTTTTGGGTTTGTGTCCACCACAAACTTTAAAAAATGCGTATACGTATGCATACATAATTATTGTGTAATACATAATAAAAAATAATAGATCTGTGTAACTGACACGATTCATTCTTGTTCCAGTTTTGTACCAAAAACGCTTAAAAAAGGAAAAGCGATCAAGGAGACGTTTCCAAGAGCAACTAGAGGCCGAAGTGAAGAAGCGAGCTCAGTATGAAGAAGCTCTGAGAACAACGTCAGCTGATACAATTCGACTCCTTAACGGTAAGAGTACTAGGTACAACTATTTCACACTTGTCTCTTTTAGTATACGAAATTAGCATTTCATATATTTCTACAAAAGATGTTTATACTTACGTAAAAAGAAGTTTACATACAGAAAGATAGTTTATTCATAAAATAATTTATACAGAAAACGTTACAAATGAAAGGGAACAGTTTTCGCCGTACCTTAGTTGTGAGAAGTTGTTTAATGAATATTGAAAATATATAATACCTTCAGTAAATGAAATATATCATGTAATTTCTCGAAATGGGTTTTCGGTTAGAATATTATGCTTTGAAAGTCTCATCGAATAATTTAAATTGATAAAATCTAAAAATAAACAAAAATGTCACCTTGTATTAAATGTGTTTTGAAATAGATTAGAAAGAGAGAATTCAAAACAATTAACAATAAACTTATGTTTTATTATACCTCCCTTTTTTTAATAAAATACTGGATCTGTTATTGACTACTACTGTAAATAGTACAACCTAGTTTCAAGGAACTGTTAATTTTCATTTATCTTAATGAAGTTAAAATATTAAGAACTGAAATTTTAAGCAACAATATTTAATGTTAATGAAACAATTTGTCCAATATGTATTAACCCTTATCTATCTGTCTGTCTGTCTGTCTGTCTGTCTGTCTATCTATCTATCTATAAAAATCAATGTTTGTCTGTATGTATGCCCTTTATAGTTTTAAACTTTTCGAACCTACATTTACTATTAAACTATACCACATTGATCTACTCGCTCTTAGGGAAGGTTTCTGAATAAAAGTAATTTAAATTTGATGCATCCTATTAACTTTTTTGGTCAATTTTATGCTCAAAAACCCCTATTTCGTGCCTAACTTCATGACAAAACCACATTGTTGTAAATATAACAAAAGAAGATGTAACATTAATTGTTGTAGGCATGATATCGATTGTTGTAGATTTAAATTTATTGTGGTAGTTTGAAATCAATTGTTGTAGCACAAACATAAAAATGGCTCCTTCATTTATCTATTTCCACATTTGGACTGGCGAAGCCCATCTGTAACGCGCCAGATGATATTTATTAACCTTTTACAGGCCGAATTCAGATCCCGGTATATTTTAATTAATTTTTTTTGCATAATTTACCTTCTAATGCTTCAATTAAGAGATTTTATTAATATGAAGTTGATAAAAAATTTTGATATAAGATTTTCACGATGTTCCCAATTGGGAACATTGGCCACTTCCGACTATACTTCTCCCGGGGAAGAGCAAATAGACTATAGTGATAAATTTATGGAATAATAACCCAAATTATATTAAATAACTTTCAAATTTAACCTTAAATGTAATTTATGTTTCGATTCAAGCAGTAATTTTGTATAAATTTCATAATTTTTTAAAATTTTAATGCCAATTTCACGTTACACATCAGAAAAATACCCAAATTTTATATCATTCTGCTTCTAAATTTTATACACTAGCCTGAAAAATACAAATGAAGAATGGGGATGTCAAAAAACAACTAATATATGGGAGATTAATAATAATTTTAATTTTCTTATAATTAAAAAAAGTTCTTCAATTACACATAGGCAAAATATTGAAAGTTATCACGCATTTATGAATAGGATTTAAAAACAGATTATAATAATTTGTACTAAAATAATGATTAAAAGTTTGAGTAATGGATGAAATAATTGATTTTTCAATGTAATATTTATACATTTAAATGAAAATTTCACTCACATTGCTTTAAAAAAAATCTTAAACCTTTTATACTTTTATTCCCCAGTTAATCATCATTTCTGAGAAAATATTTTCTAAATTTATTTCTTCTGTATAATAAATAATACTGAGCTTGTGATATGTTTGAATCTACTATTCACTTTTTTTTATTTGTACAAGAATAAATCCCTGGGAACTTTGGAACGTGGTTTATTCACATCCATCATTTCTACAAGCGTCTTAGATTCAAATAAAAAACAATTACTCAATAAAAAAACATTCAAACCAGCTACTTCCCGTTTTAAGGGGATTCCCCTTTAACAATTATTTAACCTTGTAATTCTTTTCTGAAAAGAAATTCCCGAAATACACACCAGTTCTATCGTTTCAATGATATAACGCCGTACAAGAAACTCGGATTCCTACGTATAGCGGCGACAGGCCAATGTTCCCAATTGGGAACATGCATGTTTTGCAACTTACTACAAGCGTGTTTTTAATATTTATTATTAATACTGAGGATATATTTTTAAGGTAAGTCTTTTTCAATATCCTCACCAAATTTTGGAAACTTAGGACAATATTTCGATTTTTCATGAATTGTTTTGTGGGCCTGTATCAAATAGCGTAAAAATGGCCGATTTTAAAGATTTTTGTAATTTTTTCCTGTAAAGATATCGACTTTTTTTCAACTTTAAAAAATCAA
Source organism: Tetragnatha versicolor (assembly GCA_024610705.1). NCBI lineage: Eukaryota > Metazoa > Arthropoda > Arachnida > Araneae > Tetragnathidae > Tetragnatha > Tetragnatha versicolor. The sequence goes on from JANDEH010000062.1 coordinate 794,469, forward strand.
GTCATCTTTCAACTTTACATCGTAAATTTTTCAACAGTATACTGATAGTAGTAAATTTTTTATGATTTTTCAAACACGATGTTCCCAATTGGGAACATTGGCCTGTAAAAGGTTAAAAAAGTGAAACCCGGGCGAACCCCGGGTCTAGCGCGTCAGCGCTAGTCCGTTATAAAACACAATCAGTAATATGACTTAACATTTAAGTAGGAACTACAATGAATGCATTAAACATAAATCATTTTTCACAATAATTCAATTACATCTCTAATTTAATGTATCACGACCCCTTCGAAAAAGGACGCTGCTTTCAAAAAGAGTTAAATATTGCGTGAAGAAGGGAGAAGAGCTATTAAGACGTACAGATACATTAGTTTCCTTTAAACTGACATAAAAACGAGGTGAATTAAAAAGTGAGCGAAAAACATTCATAGTGTATCACCTTTCCAAAAGTTTTTCCCTCTACTTTTAACGACCGCACATTGCAATCATTAAGGCAAATAAATATTTAATTTTTCAATATCTTAATAAGATATTCAAATTCCGTTTATTAGTTTACATTGAAAAAAAAACCTCAGAAAGAAAAACTACACGCTTGGCGCGTGTAAAATAATCATAGAACTTCGAACTTTTTTTGTTTGTTTGATAGTGTTTTTTTTTTTCGTTTCTTTTTAAATGACTGGAAACCAACAAGATATTGTTTTGAAGTAATTTGAACTGGTAAAAACATTCTTTTTGGAAAATCGAACAGATGTTTGAATGTCAGTTTTTGTTCTTTTTTTTTTGGCGGGAAACAAAAGTACCGGCGGATGATAGCGGGACTTAAACACAAAACGGCATCACGTGAAAAGAGAGAGTTAGAAAAAAAAAGATGGCAACACAAAAAGGAACGCCTCGTTTTTCGTTCTCTGGTTGCATCAGCAATAAATACGAAAAAAGTTAATTAGAAAACGAATATTTTTACTGTAGAACTTTAAACCTTTTTCCCTGCTTTTTTCCTCCCATCTGACGCAGTTTCCCTTTTTTGGTGTAGCTTTTTTCCCCCTCTTTTACCTTTCATTACGTATGTGTTTTTTAACTTCTGTTTTTGAGAGAGAGAGTTTTCAGGTTGAATGAGAAAGCGTTACATTTAACAAGATAAATTAATTCCTCTAATCCGGCATGCGTATGTGTGAACGGAGAGGGTCATTCGAAAAAAAAGGGGCCAACCCCCCCCTCCTAAAAAAAAATCTTATTTCCTTCCGCCTGTGTTGAAATCTTAACATAAGCAGTCACAGAGGGAGACTTAGGGAAAAACAATGTTAAAAAACCGGAATATTTTTTAACGAACACATGCAGTTTAATTGCCTTTGCCTGGTGTTTGCCAAGTGACAGATGATTATATAATTCGAGCATTCCCTTGCTTGATTTCAGGCCGCACCACTAATACCTCATTAAAGTTAGAGAAACGGCGTTTTCTATGTGAATGATGGGGGTATTAGAGTTAAAAAATCGTCTTGCTTGTTACGATTATTTAGAATGTGTTTTTTTTGGCATCAAAAGACAATAAATAATTGAATGCTTCAGAGGAGAGGGTCATTTTTAATGCTTCTGTCTTACTTCAGTAACGTTTTAGAATTTTAAGGGTGATTAAGTCACTTCTCGGTCTCACTAAGTAAATTTTCTGCTCCAATAGTTTGATGTATCCCTTAAGATCTTTATTTCAGTCGTTTTGGATATTTAAAGATCATTCAATCTACTATTAATTTTCAAGTATTCCGTTATTTAATTAGAGAAAGAGAGCATATATTTAAAGATTAAGTGAAGCATCAATTTTAGTTTCAGAGAAGTACATAACTCTTTTTGTTTCAAATTCTTATTCGCACACGCATGTTAAAAATTAACTTAAAAACTCATAGAAATCACAGATTTGACTCTTATTTTATATGTATATAACTATTTCTTTTTTTTATTTAATCTAATTTAGTGCTGTGTGAAAATAAATAGTATTAACAATTTGTAAAAGTATTGTCAAGTTGGTCTATATGATACAAATGTGCTTACGTAAAACAACTAAATCAGACCATTTTCAAACGGACGAATTAAGTACTTATTCTTGTAATTTACAAGTAAATAAATGTATAAAATTTGGATGTACGAAAATTCGGGTCAATGCAAAAATCGGTCAGCAAAAACCAGCCAACAAAAAAAAATTATTACATTGGTAGAGCTATATTTTTTTTGACCGGAATTTTCGCGACATAAAATTTATTTCTTTCGTTTTAAAGTTAGGTTTCCAATTAGGTATAACTAGAGAGCCTGTATACGAGAGAGGCGACAACCCGGTAGCGTATAGCTCGCTGATTGGTCAACAGCGTTTTCTGTTCACCGCAGATTTCCCTCCATTGAATTAGCATGGGAGCGAGATCAGCGGCATGATACAGTTTAAACAGAATTTGGACAGTTTTAACTGCGCGCAAGGATGCGCAGAGACGCTTTTAAGCGAGTTGTCGTCTCTCTCTCTCTCTCGTATACAGGCTCTCTAGGTATAACTTAATCCAGTTTGTAAAACTCTCGTACCCTATGATAAAACAGAAAATTATGCATTTTCGAAATTTAAAGATTTTGGGGTTAGCGTAACAATGTGTGTAAATTTTACACAAAATATTTGAACAATCTAACTCCTAATAATATGATTACTTAAACTTCTTCCTCTTAAAACACGTGATGACATTTGTAGTAATCCATAAAAAGAGAAAAAAATAATGTTTTTACTTACAAACATGAAAATTTAACAATAATGTTGTTTTAGAGATTAAATTCACGTTCCCAGTTAAGTAATAAATAGTGTACTAACACGACATCTACACACGCTAACATCTCTCAAGGCCATGGTATTTCGGACCTTCTCTACATTATTAGCGCACTATAAATTCTTTAATTACGCCGAAAAAAAAACCCTAACGGCGCACAGGTAAAAAACGAAAGAGTTGGAAAAAAAAGAACGAAAACAACACAACCACTCTAGCTTTACGTCACGGATTTACGTCATTTTTTCCAGCGTATTCCCTTTCCCTTCCGTTTTAGAATTCTTACGTTTAATCGTCTGTTAGTTCGCATATTAAAACGAACTATCGCGAGCAAGTTTTTCGCTCCGGAAAATATTAATACAAAAGGAACGTTGCAAAAAGTTGATGGGAGAAAGTTCAGAGAAAAAAAACGCCATTTTTTAAACTATATAATTTATCTAATTTTAATTTATTTTCCTCTTCATTCGATGCCCGTTTTTTTGTTGTTGTTGCTTAGTTATTTATTTTGTGAGGAGTGCCGATTTGGGAAAAGGGATAAAAAACCTGTACTCCGGAAAAACTTAATTACAAATTAATATTTTTTTAATCCTCATCGTCTCTGACTTTTTTCTGAATCTTCTTCAGTCCTCCATTTTTTTTTCTCTCCACGCTGAAGGGGGAATGCAAGCGACTCTTCCCTGTATTATGATTTGGAGCTTTTACTGGAACTGTCGTAAGCGCCAAACAAGGATAAATTAACCTGCAGAAGTTACAGATTGAGCAACATTGCTTTATTTATGTTAGGGGATCCCATTTATAAAGGCACGGGTGTTTTATCAGAGCTTTTACTTTCCTTAATTACTTTCTTTCATGTATGGGAGTCTTCATGTGCTCAAGAGATTACCTTATTATCTGTATTTAGGATCCTTCATAAAAGAGAAAATACTCTAGAGACCCAAATAATAATCAAAATTTGTTTTTGTAATTCAAAATACTTCATGAAGTCATGTTGGATATTGAGTTTTTTTGTCATTAACTATTTCTACCTGGTAGTTTTTTCCCTTTCTGCAAAAAAAAACTCCTCCTTTAAAAAAATTCCAATCATTTTTTTGCCTGAAACGATTCGTGGAACTAAAATTTTAGTTAAAAAAGGCTTTTAAATATAAATCTTTTTTAAAAAAAAAAATGGGTCTTAAAAGTATTCAATTACAATACAAGCTATTTATTTTGTGTTTAAATTATTTTTTTATATTTCTTAAATTATGACCTTATCTTTTACCTAGGCCTTCAAAGTTTGTATAATAAGAATATTTTAGTGCATTTATTCTACTCTTAAAGTTTTAATTCAATCAACTTTAGTGTATTATAGTTATTGTTTTAAGTAAGTAAAAAAGTTTGAAATAGTTAAAAGTCCCTATTTTGAGCCTAAAAACATAAATATCTCATAAAACCTACATTTCAAGGTTTAAATGATATTTGCATATCATAAAGAATATCTTATTATTTGTTTTTAATTTAGAACAATAAGCCATATGAACTTATTTGATAATCGAATATTATTTTCGAAATTAAATTGAATATATATGTTAAAGAAGTATTTTAATTCGAGTTTAAAGTAATTATTATTACATTTTGTTATTATTTTTTTTAATTTTTCTTCTGAGACTTCTAAAATAAAAAGCGTTTGGTATCCAAATGCATGCGCTTAAAAACTTAAAAAAAATTATAAACATTATGGTACATAGCTTCTCATAGGAACTATCCCACAATATGGCATACCAACCAAATAGCCAAGGGCAATCCTCGCCAAACATAGTAAACCCCCTCCCCCGCCAACAATAAAAAGCTAAAAACCGCGTCTTCCTCTGCAACCTTCCAAAGCGGTAATTGAATTTGTGAAATATAATGCGACGACAATGCTCCGACATATGTCAACCTGCACTCAGCCCCGGCTAAAAGTGCTGCTTCTTGCACGACGGCAGTCAATTCGACTCTCTCCGAGTTCTCTTTTTTGAGAGAATTTCTCTCTCGCACTCTCTCTCTCTCTCTCTTTTCTCTCTCGCATTTTTGAGAACTAATGAAGGTGGCCGGTTTCTAGCAATGGGATTACACCTCCTAAAAGCCTATTTGCCGAGAATTAGCCGATGAATGCCTCGATTAAATGGGATTGAGGGAAATGATTTTAATTGGTTTGAGAACGATTCAGCAGCACTTGGAGAGACTTTTTGAAGGGTTCGGACGGACGTATTTTCTTTTATTGAATCATTTTTTTAGCGCCGCTTGGCAGTTTTGAATTAGATTATTTTCATTCTCTGATGAGCAGTCAAAGTGCAGAGAGTTCTTTATCATATTTCCATTCTTTCCAATAAGTGTTTCCTCTTCAACATGAGCATGGGTGTAAAAAATTTAAGGGTTTTTCAATTGAAGTATCGATTTGGAGAATTTATATTTAGAAACAATATTATTAATACACTTTTAAAACGACAGTCTCATAAATGAGTAAAAATTACTCAAATCTGAGTATTTCACGCACTCAAACAGGCTCCGATCTAAATTTACTCAAATTTGAAAACATGCATGTACTCATTTTTGAGAATGAGCAGATACTCAAAAATAAAGCATCATGTAGCTACTCATTTTTTTATTCGTCCATGGCATTCTTATAAAGAGGGTGCAATGTGTTACAGTCATGGATGACTACATAGCCACGTTACTATGACTTGGGAAGTAGACCAGTAAGTCGAGTGTGACGTCGCAACGTTATGTTGCACGTTATTCCACCAACTTAATGTTACTCTCGATATATATTGTAATTATTTCAATTTTCAAATATAAACTAAAAATAAGCATAATTTGAGTGGTGACTATTAAATTGTTTGAAACTGGGTATATCTGGTGTTTTGAAATTGAAGGAATTGGGTTGTCATATTTGAACCAAAAGGTTTGATACCAAAATGAGAACATCGATTTACTCAAATGTGAAACTGTCATTTCTCTCAGTGTGAGTGTAAAAATTTAAGTGTTTTTTCAAGTGTTTGAGGCCGATCGAGAAATGTTTTGATTGCCAAAAAAATTAACAAAAATCCCCTTTTTAAAAGCGCGCGAAAACGCCAAGAGTTTGGATGTGACGTCATTTTACGATAGGCATTGTTGAAAAGCAATGGAGTTGATGGTATATTATTGTTGACGTCATCCTACAGTTTAAACAATAAACGTTTTCAGTCACGTGTTTTTTTTCTCGACTTTTAAATTAAAATATTTAATTACCCGTACATTTTTTTGAAAAACTGACTAGATATTTCATTTTACCATACAAAAAACCATACAGAACACTTGTTTGTTTTTGAAAATCTGACACATGCAACTTCCTTATTGACGTATTGATTTGGAGAATTAATATTGGAAATAATATTATTAATAGATGCAAATGTGACCTTCTAAGGAATTATTATTACAGTTTAGTTACAATACCATATTTTTTTGTTGCAGATACTCTGACTCAGGAACTAGAGAGAGAAAGGAATTCATTAGCCGAAAGTGAGAACAACGCTCATGGTAAGAGTTCATACAAAAAGGTATTTGTGCTCATCACAAAGGCTTCATAAACTTATCATTGCATGATATTTGTGTTTAAAATGCATGGCAATTTTAAAATATACGTTTGTTTCAATACATGACCGTTAAAAGTGAATTTCACGGTATTTGTGACATTTTGTAGAGTACGATGTAATCTAAATCTTTGAATGGCATAAAATTTTCAAATGTGGGAACCTTTTTATTCGAAGGGAACCCCTTACAAAAACCAGATGTGTCACCTTTTGAAAAAGTTTGCTTTGGCGAAAGTCACTAGTGGTCGCCAATTTGGCATTGTTTTATAACAATGAGGAAGTTGCATGACTTTTTTAATCTTCTTGCAAAAATAAGCAACTACCCAAAGTTTGAGGCCGATCGAGACATTTTTTTGATTGCCAAAAAAATTGACGAAAATCCACTTTTTAAAAGCGCGCGAAAACGCCAAGAGCGTGGGATCATCGTATGTTGACGTCATTCTACGATAAACATTGTTGGAAAGCAATGGAGTTGATGGTATGATTGATGACATCTTTAAACAATAAGCGTTTTCAGTCACGTGTTTTTTCCCGACTTTTAAGTTAAAATATTTGATTACCTCTACATTTTTTTGAAAAATTGACTAGATATTTCATTTTACCATACAAAAAACCATACGGAACGCTTGTTTGTTTTTGAAAATCTGACACACGCAACTTCCTTATTATGATTATTTGAGATTTGTTTTGTTTAAACAACAGATCGGCTGTAAAATAGGGCCAACTGGGTACAGTTAAGAAAACTTTCTTCAAAGTTAACTATCTGAAAAGATGAGGCAGTTGTGTTTTATAAAAGCCTCTACCCGTATCATTATGTTAACATTAGAAAAAAACGCTAAAATTTAAATTAGTACATTAGACAATGTGGCAGAATTACTGTAAATGCCCCTAGTAGATTTATAAAAGCCAATTTTTAAAAATATTAGATGAAACCGTTAATCAATAGTTGCTGATCTGACTAAAATATATTTAATATTAAACTTTAAAACAGACAGGAAATACAGATCGTATTTACTAATAATTAATTAGTTAATTTAATCAGTGAAAAATTAGTAAAAAACCCCAAGTAAATATCATCGGAAATAATATCGTTTTCAAATAGCAAACCATTCCTTCATTTTAAACTTGAGTCCATCAACATTTAAAACGTCATCTTTCCAGGCACAAAAGGAAACGGAGGGAGAGAGAAACACACTTTGTAGTATATAATAATCACTTCCGACCTTCTTTTCGCACCGCCACTTTAAGAGCTCGAATTTTTCGAAGGGGGGGAGAGAACTTAATTCAATAATAATTCATCGCCCTCAATCGCAGTTCAAATCGGGTTACAAAGCACAGCACCGGCGGCCATTGTTTCCATTGAAATCTCTCTCTCTCTCAAAACTGTCTTCTAGTGTCAAAAGATCCCTCCTTGTTCATCTCCCCCCTCACCCCCAGAAGGAAATCATCATCGCCGTGGTGCAACTTTGTTATTATTAAAGGGGTGGGGGGAGGGCTGAAAGTTTCTCTCGGGGAAGGGTAAACTGAACGGATGACGTCTCATTTCGCAGCGCAGAGAAATCCATGCCTCCGATTGGTCGGGGGCAAAAAAGGTCTGAATGCTGCGGGAGTGGAAACATCTGGCCCTCGCCATTAAAGCGTGGCGGTCCATTCAGATCATGAGCAATTAGTAGATCCTTCAGCAGAAATTCATCAAAGAAGACAAAATCCATTAACTTGCCTCGGACGAAGATTACTTTGGGGGGGGGTAGAGAGGGGGCGGTTACCCCGGCGCACAGCACGGTATTTAATATTTCCGCTCTGGCCGCCATTAGCGAGGGAGGAGGACGGTAATTCATTCAATAGAATATTGAGTTATCAACAATGGGGAAAGCAGAGCACAAGAAAATTAGGGCTCGTCACCGCAACCTCCGCCAGACATATTTCACGGCGTCTTAATTAAAAGAGATCGAAAATTTCTCTCCCCAACTTTTCTTCGACGTTTTGAGGGAGAAAAGAGAGCGTTATGGCCGTCGTCGCGGTTGAGGATATGGATGGGCTCCTATTGTGAGCGCTATACACAGATGAATGAGAGAGCGAGTGTGGGATGGACGCGCTGCCGTGACATAAATCTGTGTGGACTCCTCTCTAATTGCTCACTTGGAGACACACGCCTTCGGGCCATCCTCTACTAACAACTATTGTTCTTGCACAGTTTCAATAAAAGCGATCTGATTAATTTATTTAGGGGATGTTATTTAAAGGGCTGTGTAGGTTTTACTCGAATAATACTGGTTGAACTCTTATAGTTTTATATATTAGGGCACGTAAACATAACATAATTTTATAAAGTTTATGAAATTAGTACGTGATTTCACCTAAAAGTTCATGCATTTTGCTTAATTAAATAAGAATATCATTCGTATTTTACCACTCTATCTAATCTCCAAGGACACGACGACAACACCATTCGTATTAACTATTATAGGTATTTTATAGAAGAAAAAAGGGTTAATCTTAAACAAAAAATAATTTCACCAATTTTTTTTGAGTCACAAAGACAGGGAATGCTAGAAGAACCAAATTTAAAATATATAATTCTACGCCCAAGTTCTTCAATTGTCAGTTTTGATTTTATTCATTTTGAGCCAAAATCATAACTTTTGATTATATTTTTTTTTCTCCGGGGGCAGAAAAAATCTACTCATTTATAGATTATTACACTATGAGAGAGAGAAAGAGAGAGAGAGAGAGAGAGAGAGAGAGAGAGAGAGAATTTTAGCATAATCTGCTTGAGTTCTTCGCGCAACACAAAATAGTGATTCACCCCTAAAATTAAAAATTAAAACACAAATTCACCAATATTTAAATAAACAGAAAACATTAATAAATCACTCACAAAACAGACTATTGAGTGATATGAATCAAGTTGTAAACGAAGAATCGAACCAACATCCTGCAGATCAGCTGCTTATTTAAAAACCTAAGGAAAATGAACATTACTTTAAAATAAACAACATTAAGTAATATTATACTGTTAGAAAAAAATAAATTGCATACAGTTCTACCCTGCCCCATAAATATTTCAATCGTTTATAAAATCCTGTTTTGAAATTTTTATACTTTATAAAACTAAAATTATTATAATTAATAATATTTTTTAATTAAAATGTTTATGAAGTATACAAGGTACTATTTGAAATTCAAATCTTAATTGCCACCCATACAATTCAGTCTCTGATCCTTTAAAGCTCAATTCCACATTCAACCTCTTTAATTAAAAACCAGCAATTAACAATAATTGATCATAATGATTATTTGTATTACCATGCTAATTTGCCCCCACTGATTAGACCAAGGGGGTAATCTCCCGTATAATTGTGAGCGGTTTTAAATGATTTTATAATGGAATCATGGCGCTGAATTTTTTCCCTACGTCTTTCCCCATTGGATGATATAATTCAGCGAATCCTCAGCCCACAAAACTTATAATCTATGCATAACTAATCTCTTTCTGGAGTAGATTGTGCGTTTTAGGCCGCACAATCAAGGCCTTCATTAGCCCCGCTTTTTGCTGCTGATGCGCCTTATAATTATTCAGGCCCTCACCTGTATTCCAGGGTAATTATTTCACACCCTCCCCCTTTTTGCTTACGACTTAATGGCGTTTAAATTAAACGAAGAAAAACCATCGGAGGGAACCATCTTCTTCGGAACGTATTAATGAAAAAGATTTTTGTGCGCCGGGCATTTAAAAGCTAAACTGAGTAAAAAAACAACAAAAACGCATTCCTAATAGAGGAGAGAAAAACGTTTTAATGTTTTAATTCCGAAAATTTGGCGAACTCGCAGTCTTCGGGAAAAACATTAATTTTCCGCGCACAGGGAGGGAGGGAGGAATTATTTTTAAATAGGGGAAATACACCTAATCGGGGACTTCCCCCCTTCCTTAAGCGCCGGGGATAAATGAAAAAGAGTGGTTAATAGCCAAAAATCTGCAGCTACCTGATAAAGGAGGAGGAAAAAAACTCAAACTCGCGAAAAAATATTCGACGATAAGTTGTAAGGAAAAGAAAATAATATTTAAAAAAAAATATTCCTCCCACTAATTGCTTGTAGATTTGAATTGCAAATTTCCAGAGGGATAGGGCGGGAAAAAATTAGGTATACGATATTTAATAAATAGGGAAAAAATGTTTTACCTATGAAATTTCTCTCCTAGTGGAGTGTAATCTTCCGCAGGATGTTTCTCTCTTCGCTTAGCATAATTCATTAGTTTTTAGACTGTTCGGGATTTTCGCCAAATGGCTAGTCGGCTTCTTTATCTCTTTGATTGGCCGATCGAAACTTCCACCCCGAAATTTTTGACGCATGTGATTAGGCAGTCGCTTTGGATCAGGGTTTGAATTTAATGGTTGCGTCTGATCGACAAAGCATGGTTTAATGACATGGTAAAATTGGTCCTGGTTAAAAACTGTGGTTAACCTGGTTAAAACTGTGGTTAACCTGATTAAACCTTGTTAAAAACTGGCAAAAAACTCGTGATCTCAGATTTTGAGTCTTATTGGTTTCGATGATAAATCGTGTTTCATTTTGAGCAATACGGTTTTATTCAGTTATCTTCGCTGTGAAATCAAACCGGCATATCTGCAAAACTTGAGTTTTTGAGTTATTGGTGTCAAAAAATTCTTTTTTCCCCGTCTAATTTTATGTCAAATCAGCATATTGTTAAGTTGAATAAAACTCCCTCAGATCGCGTTGCATGTAATCGGGGATAGCCATTTTGTATATCAGAAGACAGATCTATTGTGCAATACACCAGTTGCTTCACAACCTTCTAGTAGGTGAAAAGATGTCCATCATCTACGTAAAACTAAACTATCTCACAATATTACATTTAGTTATAAATAATTTTCATTATTATTTTAGGTATCACACGGGAAATCTTTAAAGCTCTCAAGTGAAAAAAGTGCATTTTGCAGATATGCCGGTTTGATTTCACAGCGACGATATAATGATGAAAAATATTTCAATCGATAAATTAAACTCAAACTGTGATCTAAAGCATAATAATTTATTATTCACGAGGAAAAACCTTTTGAATAAAAAAAATCAAATAGCGCCAAAACATATATAGTTCACACCTTGAAAAAACTGCCAATCTACTTTTTCCAGGTTATTATTAGTTTCCATCCAGTATTTTGTAACAAAAATCAAGTTTCATTCATTAGCAAATTGGTAACAACTTGACACAAAAGGATCTATAAAATTCTCAAACTCAACTTCAAAAAACTCGGAAAATAATCATCACAGATGGTCTGAAAATATGTGATCGCAGTTAAACGAGTTTTTCCCCTTCTGATTGGTGTCTGTTCTTGATTGAAAAAACGTTAACAAAATAGATTTTCGAAGGTAGCAAACCACTGCCGATCAAATATCTATGTCATTTGGATTAACATGATTTCATATTCAATTTTAATCTACTTTGAAAATTCTATAAATTTGGTAGTTCCTACTTTTCTCAAAAACATTCTTTTTGAACTTACTTCAGAATGAAGATAGCTCAATTTGAAAAAAAAAGCCATTTATCGTGGACTCTAGGTAGCTTGTTTTTCCTACATTAACTTACATTTATTTTCACTATTTTAGTGGTGACTGTTTGTAATCACCACATTCAAAATTCATCCGTTTATTTGAGAAACAAAAAAGAGTGTTTTTAAAGAGAGTTATTGTTTTTATGTGAATATTTAAGAGGTAAAAGAACATTTAAGTGAAATTAATAATACAGTTCTAGTTTTTTTGCCTCTGCGTTGTGTTTCAACAAGTGTGCCAAAACTCTGCACAGAAATATTCTTTATCAGACTTGTCAATTTTTTTTTGTTCATTTTGGAAAATCATCCAAAGTGAATATCGTGAACTGGCGTTACACTCTTCACTCTTTCACACTTTCCTATTCACAAGAGTGAAACACTCAAGATGAACGATGAAAGTGAAACAGTGTGAAGGAGACTTATGGCATTATCTACAGCCACTTAACCCTTTATTTACCGACGGTTCTTACAAGTACCGCCAACTTTAAAATTACATAGAATAACCATCCTTGCGAATATATTGACCATAATTTGCAGGAACACTCTTTCAGTTATCCTCTTTCAAGATAAAAAGCAGCGAAGGTTCTATGATGAGTATTTTAGCGGGAAATGCGAATAGATTTAACTGCAGTTGTAAGTTTAGCTGCCATTTCGATCGGATTCACATGATTGTCATTTTTGTTCCCGCAAAAAAAGTAGTTAAAGTCAAAAGTTAAGTGTATTATTTTTTAAGACTTATTACTGCGATAAAAAAGCTATGTTTTTCTTGCATTGTGAGAATATTTTAACACTCCGTGTACTGACAGTACCCAAAAGTATCAATTTAAGTAATTGGCTCTAGCGGATTCAATTTTCCAAAGATGATTATTTTTTATATGTATATATCCCTTAATTTTCAATTTAATGACTCAAAAAAGTATTTGCAAGAAAAAAATTGCAGCAAATCATAATGCGGTAAATAAAGGGTTAACCAGTGGTAACCATCGGTTAAAGAAGGACTGGTTAAGTGATTGTTAATTAGGCCTTTAACGGCCATGTTAACCTACCCAATGGTTAACCGGGAGTCTAACTCCTGATTGGTGGATAACTAGTTTTCCCTATTTCAACTGCCAATCAGAAGTCATCTTGAATGATTCACTCCTGTGAATCGCTAGTTTGAATAGAAAAGTGAAAGAGTGAAACGCCAGTTCACGATTTTCACTTCGGATGCTTCCTCCAAAATAAATATAAAAAGTCTGAATGAGGCTTTACAGCTGTATTCACCGCTAACTTTATCAACGGTTACCGGGAGTCAAACTTCTGACATTCGTATTCACCGGTAACATGACCGGTGGTTGACCGGGAGTCAATCCTCTTATTGGTGGAAAAATAGTTTTCCTTCTTTACCTGCCAATCAGAAGCTAGACTGATCATTAACCGCCGCTCACCGGTGAATACTGCCGTAATGAGGAAGTTGCATGATTTTTTAAAATTTTTTTAATCGATTCTTCTTTCAAAAATAAGCAACTACCCAAAATTTGTGGCCGATCGAGAAATTTTTCGATTGCCAAAAAAATCGACAAAAATCCACTTTTTAAAAGCTCGCGAAAACGCCAAGAGTTTGGGATCATCGTATGTTGACGTCATCAAATGATAAACATTGTTGTAAAGCAGTGTAGTTGATGGTATGATTGTTGACATCTTTAAACAATAAGCGTTTTCAGCCACGTGTTTTTTTCTCGATTTTTAAATTAAAATATTTAATTACCTGTACATTTTTTTTGAAAAACTGACTAGATATTTCATTTTACCATACAAAAAAACATACGGAACACTTGTTTGTTTTTGAAAATCTGACACATCCAACTTCCTTATTGGTGGATAAGAAGTTTACATTCTTTAACTACCAATCAGAAGCCTGACTGGCGCTTAACCGCCGCCGGTGAGCTTAACTGTGAATACGACCGTTAAACGAACTTGTTGAGACCGTCTGTATTTTGAATGTAATCAATCTTTTGCGTCTTCAGGTGTGTACATGTTATCATTTCTCTTCCAGATTGCCAAATGTCTGCATAAAATCCTGTCCACCGGCCCCAATCCCGGTGCCAGCGTCGTGTCCGGGCGACGCAGCGTGTAATATATAACAAAAAATGTTTTATGTATATCTGTTAAAAAGAGAAAGAGAGAGAGAGAGAGAAAAGAAAAAGAAAACAACACATGGAGTGAGGACAATGTGTTTTCTGTTATATCTACTTGTTATAGAAGAAAAGGAATGCTTAAAAAAGAGTGCTGCGTTCACATTTTTAACATTTCACTTTTACCCTGTGATGTTATTTGACATATCTCCGTACTCAAGTTTCGTACTGCAAAAGTGGCAACGTTCGATTCGACTGCAGTGCTATAGCTACGCCCGAAACTGATCTCTTATTGGGACCCTTTGACATTTTCTTTATGAGCTGATTCAGACTGAAGTTATTTTGTGTTAATATCTGTTGAAACCAGTGTTATTCTTAGGACTTTTTTGGAGGAGTAAAAATACTCCTTGACTTTTTCAGGAGGCTTGGAATTCATTTATGAGGAGTGAAATTAGTAGTAAAATTTGTTCAAATTTTAATGGACAAAATGAAATAGCAAAAATGAGGATGTTATTTTGGTTTTTAAAATATAGCATCTGTCAAAAATTAGTAGAAAATATTAAACATTATAAATAAAACAATTTATTTTTCATTAAACATTCTAAATTAAATATTTATTTAATATAACAAATTTCAGTAGAAAAATTATTATCCGATTTCAGTGGGGCTCCATGCATTTCTTTAAGAAAAATTTTCGTTAAAAATTCAAACAGGGAAAATACGCCTGGCTAGTTTTTAAAAGCGTATTTCCTATTTTCAATGCGTGAAATACGCTCTCAGAGGCGTTAAAATTATCCCTGGTTGAAACACAAACTAATGTTTTATATGTTAAGAACCTTTTGCTTCATTAGAATGTCCAGGGGGTGGAGAGGTAGCACCTGCTCCCCTCTAAATAGTAAACATTCTCTGGACTTTACAAATCAGACTTAAATGTGCAGTTTCATGCCTAAAAATTGTATTATCCTTCAATATTTAAAAAAAAACAACAATTTCATAATGATAGGTGCTTTTAGAGCCCTTGAAGACGTAAAACCTGTATCATTTGTCTAAAAGTATTGTTTTAGCAAAATATCTATTACTTTTCGTCAAATTCTAAAAACAGAGGTTCTTAAAGGACAAAAAAATATGGGTGCATTTTACATATGTTTGTAAACAGATGTTGTATGCGTTTTAAAATAATGAACATTCTTCATTCTTAAAAAGGGTTTATTACACTATAATCGTTGAATTAACAAATTTTTGTAGCATATAGAATTCTGTTATGTTGTGAAATATCATTCATAGTACCCATATTTTGGCTCAAAGTTTCTGTTCCATTTTTATACTTTTTTTTCATTTCTAAAACATTTATTTCATTTTTTTGCACAACTATATGCATCAGTTGATTTAATCTTGTCATGGGGTACTTTTACTATTCAATAAAAAATCATAGTTTTTAAAGAACTTCATATTTGCTGCTATACCACCAAACGTGAACTGTTTTAAAAAGGCGGTCAGTTACACCAACCTCGGCGAGATGGGAAGTTTGAACGTTCAAAGAAACTGTTTCATAAATGTGCACACATCGTAGATAGATTTATCAACGACAGACTTTAGTTCTGTTGGTGGAAATGTTTTTTTAGAGATTTTATATATAACTTTGTTTGAGATTGATATTTAAGTTAATGTTAAAGTTATTTACCAATTCAAGGAGTTCTGTTTGTCCATGAGCATGTACCTCGTTCACGTCGAATGCATTTATTTTTTATCTCATAATTGTTGTTGAAAACCAATAGGCAGTTCCCACATTTTTTAAATTGATAAATATATCCAGTTGAGGAATGTACGTGCAATTTTTTTAATTACGATGTTTACTTAAATTTTAATTTAATTTCAAAGTTCGACTTTTAATAGAGCATTTTTAATCACATGACTCGGAATCTAGCAACCGCCTTAGCAACATATCGTTTGACCTACAGCAGTTAACAGTTAAAAGAAAATAACTGGTCATGGAATGCTTCTATTGGAGCATTTGCAATCACATGACAGCAACAGATACCACCGCACCTAGCAACGGACTGTTTGACCTACAGCAATTAAGAAAATAACTGCTCCTGACGTCACCGGAAAACACTCTATAAAGGCGATAAAGTACTTTGTGACGTCATGGTATCCATATAGATGCTTTTAGGATTCAAAGTGATTGTTAAATTTTACTTTTAAATATTGAATAAGTCTGCAAAACAGTATGTGACACCATTTTATCTGAAAAGATGATTTTAGAATTTAAAGCAGCTGTTGATTTTACTTATTAATATTGAATTGAATACATTGAATAGAGTGTTGTCAGGTGACGTCACGACCATTTATTTTCTTCCTTGCTGTATATCAAACAGTCTGTTGCTAAGGTGTGGCGGTATCTGTTGCTGTCATGTGATTGCAAATGCTCCAATAGAAGCATTCCATGACCAGTTATTTTCTTTTAACCGTTAATTGCTGTAGATCAAACAATCTGTCGCTAAGGCCGCTGCTAAGTCCAAGTCATGTGATTGAAAATACTTTATAAGAATTGATGGATATATTGAATTAACTATTTTTTTGAAACTGTTAGAGAGGAAATGTCGAATTTTCAATTAAAAACAAATGCATTTTTTTCTTGTTTTTAAAAAGAAGGGGAACCATCCATTAAGAGTTTTAAAATCCAATATTTGATTATCTTACAAATCAACTTTAGTCGTTAGTATTTTTAAATTATGTTTGAAAATATTAGTTTCAAAGCGTTGTTATCAAAAATAATAATTGTGGAAAACATAATCATATTGAGTAACATAATTTTATTGCTATGATGCATTTAGGTTTTTAGATGATGATTGAGTACAGGTGACATGAAGTGTAAATAATACCTTTGAAGTGATATGCAATTTTTATAAGTCTGTTGAAAAATATCTCTAATATTATATTTAATTTATTTATTAAGTGTTATATAGGCTAACAGTTAAAACATTCGAAAATTTGATTGTGTACCTTTTCATTATTATGTGTTAAGATTATTCAAAAATCCCTTTACATAAAAAATTTTCATTTATAATATTGCAATTTATATGAATATGGGTTATACTGAATCCAAACTTTCGAGTATAGCACAGTGAATATTCTTAAATGAAATGTAAATACTGTATCTCAATAATGCTCATGGACTGAGGTTTCGAACTGATTTCAATAAGCATTGTACAAAGTAGTGTTTTTAACGATTACTTTCAAGCTGAACTATTGTTGTATGACTGTGAATATGTGTAACGAAGAGTTGTTAAGTTAATATCAGAGGCACGGAAGCTTTTATCTGTGGCTCGTCTTGTCGTTGTTATACATTATACCAAAATGTGAATATCTCCGATACATCATCACCATATTATATAATAACACATAGATGAATACATTGGAATCGAAGATTCTGCTCTTTTTTGTACATAAGTTATTTCATGTATTAATGTATGTTTTATGCGTGTGGATTTGTGTATTGCTGCCAATAAATTCATTTTAGAACACATACGAAAGGGTTCTCAGTTACTTAGGACAAATCTTTCCATACAAAAAATAACATTTAGAATAAATAGTGTCAGTTTACAGGAAAAAGACACTATAGTCTGTTCATTTAGAATAGGAGGATGAAAAACAGGATCAAAAACGCTCATCACCCAACTTCAGTGACCGATTATTTTACAAGAACTTCGGTTTAGGCTGCCTTGTCTTTGAACAAGAATTTTTTTTCGATGATAATTACAATAGTAACTGCCTCTATACTCTATTCATTTAGAATTGGCGCTTGAGAAATAGTGCTTTCCCCCAAGCTAGAAGCGTAACCATAGCTACGCTCTTCGTGCAGCCAATAGTAAGCCTTCTTCGTCACTTTGACGAGGATAGTTGCTATGGTTACCGATCGGTGGTGGGGGAAGGAAATATTTTCAAGCGCCAGTTCAAAATGAACAGAGTATAATACATTGCATCTCATCCCCCTATTCTAAATGAAAAGACTATAACAGCTATATCTACAGCTGTCGGCGTATCTGTTAACCAGCACACTGCAGAAAAATTATGTCTTATTTTTACACTAAATTTTCATTGGTTTTGACGAAAAGTTTCGTTATGCCTACAGGAAACGTGCTGTCAACTTTAAAGGAATTATGATTAAATGAGAAATCACCGCTAAAAGAATACTTTTTATAAACATGTATGGACGAGTCAAATCCCGTCGTGACGTGATCCTAGTTAAAATGTGGCTGGTTGACGACGCGTCCCCGATTTCATTCGGGGATATGTTATAATTGAATCGTCAGGTTGGAGAAGGGAATAAGTCCAAAATCAAGTTTTGAGAAAATGGAAAAAAAGAAATGGAATTTTCATTGTATGGATATCGATTTCATAACTTCAAGGGCGATATCTCCCTATAGGGGTTAGTTATTTTCCCCCTCTTTTCACCCATGTGTAGGGCAAAGCTTGGAGATTGTTTTGAGCACAAAAAGTCAATTTGTCATTTTTTGGACTTATTCCCTTCTTCAAACTGACGATTCAATTGTATTGATTGGTAATTGCCGCCTCTTGTAACATCGTATGGACTCTCAAAAGCTCTTCTTCAAGTAAAGGTAAGTTTCTCTCAATTGACAGAAGTGGAAAAATTCTAAAATTGCAGATATTAGCTGGCAACAATGCTTCCTATTAATTTCCGTTATTTGCAGAGAGCATTTTTACAGTGTAGCTAAAGGAAGAATAACAGTAAGCTTTTTGCTGACTCTGGTGGAATCCTTCTTTGAACAAGGGTTTAACGTATATTCACAATACCTGCTATGTTTTAATACTTTGATAACCATGCGCATGAGTAAGGACTTAATTTTTAGTGCTTTTTTGGAAATTTAATAAAATATTAACTGGGGATAACCCACTAACTGCCGCATGCTATGTGGGCATTCTACCTCTGCTCCAGCGGGGATTCATTAACTTCAGACCTAGCCGCCCCAAATTTCTCATTGGATTCAATAGTAATCTTTGACGGCTCAGGATTGTACGGGTTAAAACTTATTAGTACATCATTTTCTTTCTTTGGGACGCATGCGCATTATATCAAAGTATAAAAACCTAGCAAGTATTGTGAATATGCCGGTTAAACATACCGCGGTCTACTACTATTCGGCACGGTCGATTCGGTGAGGCCCTTTGGGCGCGGACTGATTCAGCGTTGGCCGTTTCGGTGCCAGAAATAAAATGAAAGTAAATAGAACTATTTCATAATCCTTCTAAAAATTAGAAGAAAACAAATTTTGTCTCGCGCCGAATCCTCTTATTCCGAATATACCGACGCTGATGGGTGTGAATATGGCTTTAAGTCACTTTTGAAAAATCTTTTGAAAGTGGTAAACGGGGTCAACGTACCAGCAAATCCATGGCCTGATTCAAAATCTCCCCCAGCTCGGTTGGTTTTTTTATAGTGGACTTGATTGGCACAAAATAAAGCGATCGGAAATAGCCAAATAAGGGGTAAACTCGTACAAAGAAGTTGAACTAGAAATGGCTTAGATCCTTTCCCCTCTAAGCAGATAAAACGGTGTAATTATGTATGTTGCTCTTTTTCAAAGATCCACCGATTTACAGCAAACCTTTATTTATACATAATAATTAATATCAAAAGCATGTAACAACCTTAGCATGTACTTTTATTCCAAATCAATAAAATGTTTTTTTTTAAATTACGCGAGTGTAAAAATAATTTTGATTTAATAATAATATGAATTCAAAATATGAGGCGTTTGCTATCAAAACAGCTCATTCCATATTTTTCTGAAATCCGTTTTTTTTGCATATTTTGAAAGTTTAAGGGTCCTTCATAACCTGACCAAGGGATATAGCTCAAATCCAGCTGATTCCAACCCAAAATTAGATGAAAAGATGAAAACTGTGATCTCAACTGCAAAATTTCAGATCATTTGAAAAAGTGGATGTAATTTATTTAAAACTCGTAAAGACACAGATATTAACTGGTAAACCGGAAAATACCATTTCCACACAACTTAATTGAACGAAAAAACTGAAAAAATCATGAAAAATCGTGTTTTTGCATCAAAATCAGCTCATTCCAACCTAATTAGTGTAATTACGCCCAAGGTAATGCACCTGGAAGGAAAAAAAATATAATCAAATTCTAGGAGGTTATCCCTAGGTAAGTGGGCCTGGAGAATACATTGAGAGGACTTACAGCGACCCTAGCGTCGAAATTAAAAAGTTAAAAAAATTAATTTAAAAACTAAAGGAGGCAGAGCAAGAACTTCAATAAGAGTATTGTTGCCAACGTCATGAAGAACTCACTGAAAAAAATTTAATCACAATATCTTGAATATTCGCGGAGATATTACCATGTGAAAATGCCACTTTTTCAGGGGTCAAAAAAGAAAAAATTCGCATATTTGCAAATTTTTCAGTGTTATTTTGTAGTTTTGTGTTTTTTTAGTTAAAAGAACACAAAATTTAATCAAAAAATCAAAAACATTTGCAAATATGCGAACTTTTTCTTTTTTGACCCCTGAAAAAGTTATATTTTCATATGCTAATATCTCGGCGAATAATGAAGATATTTTCATGAATTTTTTTTCAGCAAGTTCTTCATGACGTTGGCAACAAACTATCACTGAGGTTTTTGCTCTACCTCTTTTAGTTTTTAAATTACTTTTTTTAACTTTTTAATTTCGCCCCTAGGGGCGCTGTAAGTCATTTCAGTGCATTCTCCAGACTCAATTACCTAGGGGTAGACCTCATTCCCATGACTCTAGGAGGCGTTGGTTCCGAATAAAAGCCGTGCAACGCAATTTTGAAACACCCTGTATATTAAAATAATGATATAAAAATTATAAGCATTAGAGGGCCGTTTTGCACTTATGCAATCTAGCACATTACTCCTTCTTATACTTCAAAAGATGTGAAAAAAACTCAGATTGGATTGTCAGATGTCATTCCAAATATGGGATTGTTAGTTGGCTTAGTTTGATCATTAAGTTGAAATTGAAATTAAAGATTGAAGTTAAGTTGAGATCGAAATATTACAAAAATAATTAGGAAAAATACGCTAATCAAAATATCATTTCTAAATATTTAAATCAGCCATCCTGTTAAACCCGTTTTGCACATTCATAAAAAGCAGTGTTTTCATCTGCATTTAATAAGTTTGAAAATAGATGGATCTAGTCAAGTTATAATGTCACCAGTAGGACTGGGCCTTATAAATCGATTTATAACGAAATATCGATTTAACCCTTAAATCTCCCACCCGATGTGGAGCTTATATTGTTAACTCAACATCGGATCCGATTTAAGCAATCATCGACATCGATATATAACATTACCAACTCACTCATCGGATCCGATTTAAACACTCATCGAAATCGATTTATAACCACATTAGAATTGAGATTCTGAATGAGTTTAATCGACCATCGATGTGTTTGTATGGAATTCCGATGCATCGGTTTTTTCAGAACGGTAAATTTGAATGAGTTAAATGGAGCATCGATTCAAAGAATTTCGATGCGTCGGCAATTAAAATCACCGGCGATGTCATCGTGATTCAACTTGAAACAGCTCGATCTTGCAACGATTCCACTTGAAGGAAGGATTCCATAGAGTTAGTACGAATATAGAGACAGCTTACTCTTCTCGGTAAGGGTACTCTTCTCTGCATGTCGAAAAGAGTCGGACCTGTGTGAGTGGCGGAAGTAAATTTTTAACATGGGAGCTCCCGTAGGCGGGAGGAATTTGAGGTATAAAAACTGCTCTTCTTCTCCCAGAAAAATGATGAAAAAAAGAAACCGACAGTTCGAAACTCGAGAAAAAGCAATGACGAATCGTTCAGCGAAGAAAAAATTTCTGTATCTCAATTAGTTTTTTACCTGTAATTTTTTTAAATTCCACGGATTCGGAAAAACAATTTTAAACTGTATTTTTATAATGTTTCGGGGGAAATTTCTTTAAAAAAAGCTGCACACTATGTAATATGAACCCTCCTGATTCGATACGAGTCATTTCCGATTCGTTTAAACAAGTATTTAAAGGAGAAAAGTGAGTGGCAGAGCGAAACCGGTCACGCTTTGAACAGCGGAGCAGATGTTTAAGCTGTCTCTATATTAGTACTAACTCTATGAAGGATTCAGATTGATTTTTGAATAGATTAATTGAAAGACTCCTAGAGTAAAATTTTATATTGTTGCTTGACCACTGGTCAATATTGCTCTATGTGGCTAAAAATCCTAAAAAAATAAATGTTGGAGTCGGTTATTGATAGTTTGTATTCCCTATTGGTAAAACATGTCTTTTTGGTTCCGATTGACCATTGGTCAGTCCGGTCACCTTTTTGCTACTTCTATGCTTTGGCACTAAAGTAGGTCATATGGGGGCTCAAACCAAACGCCATAAGACTAATGACATACTGTTCGTCTTTACCATTGGTAAAGACCGCTTGACCAGCGGTCAATCCTTAATTTTTCGATATTAATAGCTTTTCTGACCTTCTCTTTCTTCCTCGTGGTTGTTTGGGGGTGACCTTTGGTAAATCCCACTTGACCACTAGTCAATTTTTAAATTTTTCTACATTATAGCTCCATTTTATTTTGGAGATCCTCTCTAACTGCGTAATATCAATAGTAAATAGCCATTGTAACATTTTCCTCTCAAACACCAATCAAAAATTGGGTTTCATATATTATCCGGTTAAAAAAGATATATCACTAAATCGCGATGTTAAAGCTTCCATAAATCGATTTAAGAAATTCTTATATTGCCCAGGCCTAGCCACCAGTATATAAAAACTGTGAGAATAATATATAGACGATTTTGTTCTGACTGAATGATGAAACACGCATAAAAGTCCTTGAAATATGACGTTCCTTATTGCAATTCACTAAGGAGCTGTCGATTGTTAACCCTAGATTTTCTCCACAACAAAAGTGAATCCTCTTGCATTACTGTAAAGGTGCGTATTTATGTTGATCTTTATAGTTCACTGTTCGGTATTAATGTAACGAAGATGCAGTAGAATTAATTGTCTTTCTTAGATTTTTATGCTTATCGGTAATTAATTTTAAAACTATTGAAAAATTAATAGAAAAATGTTTGCAGAGTAAAGGGCGAAATTAACGATATTTTAAAAAGAAGGCTTAAAAATATTTCACATTAAAGCATGTTGCTTAGTAGAGGGCTTATCAAATAATTCTTGTTTTAATTACTGTATTAATTATTTAAACTAGAGTTGGTATTTAAGTTATTATTAAAAAAATAATAACAACATTCCTTTCAAATAAAAAGGAAATGGCTATGTTTTCAATTGCGCAATGAAAATTGATTTTTAATATGAGTAAGATGAAAAGTTCATAGAAAAATGTTACTTATTTCTTAAATATTTAAATTTTTAGTTTATAAAATAAGAATGAAAATGGAAAGTGAGGTTTTTCTGAGTAAAAACTAAACATAATTAATAAAATTGTGCCATAATGTTAAGAAGTTTTGGTGTACACAGATTTTTCCAGAATGGTAATGGTTTTTATCGGTAATGAACAACATTTTTTTTTACATAAAAAGCAAAAATAAAGAGTCTGACGCTATAAATGTATTGTAGTTCAGTAATAAGCCAATAAAAATAAGGACAATACAAATACAAATTTTGCTACCCGCTACAGTCTCGAAGCCCAACAAGGCTGGTCCATTTTTTATTAATTCACCCATTCCCACTGACTGTCTAGTTTTAGCTTAAACTCATATACACCCTTCGAATTTACTATATGTTCTGGCAATGCGTTCCATATATCTATTACCCTATTGAAGAAGTAGTATTTTCTTAAATCCCGATTGAAATGAGTCTTATTCAATTTGTACCCATGGCCCCTTGTTCTGTTATCCCTATTAAAGTCTAAACCTTCTGTATCCCCTTGCTTTACGAACTTGAAGAGCTGAATCAAATCCCCTCCTTCTTCTTCTCTCCAGTGTATATGTTACCGTTAAAGTATATAATGCAGTTATTTCATAGAATACCTAGTTATTCCATGAAATAACTGTTTGTGTCCGTTAAAGTGTGTAATATGTTATTAATTTTACACTTTAACTAGTTATTCTATGAAATAACTAGGTATTCTATAAAATAACTAATGATAGACAGTTAAAGTGTAAAATAAGCAATTTATTTAAAATGAAATTAAACTAATGATATAGTAGACAATTAAAATGAAAAAAGAAGGAATTTATCTACTTTATGCAGCCTATAAATGGTATTTATGGAAACGTACCATAAAATCCTTTTTTACAACGAGGATTAATAAAATGACACTTGGAATTACAATTAATTAATTCCCTGTGGCCTGGAATAGTTCATAAATGCAGTAGGTAAATGGAAGGTAAATGTATTAGTCGTGCGAGATATATGATATAGATTATTTTGATTCTACCCCTAAATCCCGGCACCCCAAAATCCCGACAGTGTCGAAATCCCGACAGGTCAAAATCCTGACAATCAATTGCCCGGCATGTAAGTTGCCAGATAACTCATATTGGTCTCTAATTTTAAGTAAGGGCATTCTATTTAAGTTTTATGTTGCTTGACCACAGGTCAAGATTTCTCTTTTTGGCTAAAAATCAGTGTAAAATAATGATGAAGTTGGTAACTAATATTTTGTATTTCCTATATTTATATAGCATGTCTTTTTGGTTCGGGCTGACCATTGGTCAATCCAGTTAGCTTTTTGGTACTGCTATTCTTTGGCAGTGAAGTAGGTCATGTGGGGGCTCAAACCAAATGCCTTGAGACGAGTAACATTTTGATCTTGACCACTGGTCAATATATCTTGACCAGTGGTCAATCCAGTTTTTATCGCTGTTTTCAGCTTTTCCAACCTTCTCTTTTTGTCTCGCTGTTATTTTTTTAGGGGGGGGGGTCCCTATCCTTGTGTTACTCCCATTTAACCATTGGTAATTTCTGAATTTTTCGGCTTAATAACTATTATTAATCTGAGAGCCTCTCTACACTGTAAAAAAATCTTTCTTCAATAAACGGAAATATCCCGGCAGCACAGCTGCCGGATTATTTTCATCATTTGAGAAGGTATCCGTATTTTCTTTTTCCGTCATTTGAGGGAATGTCCGTTTTGTATTTTTCTGTAAATGGAGGGAAACCTTCCGTTATTTTAGGGACCGTATACCGTAGTTGGCTGATGAGATTTTACTTTCGAATTTTAATGAAATTCCTGTTAAATAATGTTTTATTTTTAATTAACACAATGCTGGAGTTCTATATTCTAACCTTGATTAATTAAAAAGATAAAATACTGAATCAGTCGGTCAGTTTTGTACTTTGATCGTTAAATAATTTTATCTGGTAAAATAATACAGAATTTAGTAATAATAATTAGCTGCTTTATAAAAATTGGTCATGATGTAAAAAATTAAATTGAAAACTAAATGAAAGTATAGTCAAAATTTAGATCGCCCGCCGGGTTTCGAACCTGGGCCAGCCGCATGGCAGGCGAGTATCTTACCACCTTACAACCGGACCGAATACCGCTCAAGAAAGTTTTTGTATAAAAGAAAAGAGCAAAAAATTTTAAAAAATAGAAATAATCATTTAAATAAACATTGGACCAGACAAAACAAACCTCAAGAATACCGTGAATCAAAAATATTTTATTTCTAAAATACTAATCTTGTTTCGATTATTAACGCTAAATGCATTTCAGCAAGAGAGCTGTCAGAATACCGCCATTTGAGTTTCACCAAAACTATGACAAAAAACGCATGCGTGGGGAGAGGAATTCACGATAAAAATTCCGTTTTGTAGTTTACGGAATTAATCCGTGAAAAATTCATGGAAAAGAATACGTCAAAAGACATATATTTTTTACAGTGTAACGGCATAATTAGCTGGTCAAAGTCATAGGAACATTTTTCGCTTAAACACAAATTAAAAATTTGGTGTCCTATTATATTGTCAGTTTTGGTTAAAATATAAAGTCAAAAAAATTCAACAGTTACCAACGGTCCAATGGGAAAAACACAAGGTCAGGGACCCCACCTAAAAAAACAGCGAGACAGAAAGAGAAGGTAAGAAAAGCTGATAACAGCGAGAAAAACTGGATTGACCACTGGTCAAGATATATTGACCAGTGGTCAAGACCAAAATGTTACTCGTCTAAAGGCATTTGGTTTGAGCCCCTACATGACCTACTTCACTGCCAAAGCATAGCAGTACCAAAAAGTTAACTGGATTGACCAATGGTCAGCCCGAACCAAAAAGACATGCTATATAAATATAGGAAATACAAAATATTAGTTACCAACTTCATCATTATTTTACACTGATTTTTAGCCAAAAAGAGAAATCTTGACCTGTGGTCAAGCAACATAAAACTTAAATAGAATGCCCTTACTTAAAATTAGAGACCAATATCAGTTATCTGGCAACTTACATGCCGGGCAATTGATTGTCAGGATTTTGACCTGTCGGGCTTGTCGGGATTTCGACCTGTCGGGAAAGTGGCTTGACGAGATTTCGATCCTGTCGGGATTTTGGGGTGTTGGGATTACAACCTGTCGGGAAAGTGGCTTGACGGGATTTCGATCCTGTCGGGATTTTGGGATGTCGGGATTTCGACCCTTTCGGGATTTTGGGGTGTTGGGATTTCAACCCTGTCGGGATTTTGGGTTGTCGGGATTTCAACCCTGTCGGGATTTTGGGTTGTCGTAATTTCGGGGTGTCGGGATTTCGGCTGTCGGGCAAGTGGCTTGTCGGGATTTTGACCGGATACCGATTATTTTACACTTTAACGGGCTGCAAATCGTTATTCTATGAAATAACTAGTTAAACCATGAAATACAAGAGAATTATACGCTTTAACGGACACGATCAGTTATTTCATGAAATAACTAGGTATTCTATGAAATAACGGATTTCATACTTTAACGGTAACATATCGTCGCTTAAGGCGCAAAATGGCATAACTGACATTTTGGCCATTTTGAGTTATGCATCAACCTTTATGCAAATCCCGGCCCCGGATCCCCTAGCACCAACGATTTTGCGAAAAAATGACTCAAATCGCTGCAATCGTCAATTTTGTCATTTTAGCATAACTGCATTCGTAAGGCAAAATGACATAATCGCACGCCTTTCATTGATATTGTTAGGGACGCCGCCACAGAGAAGCGTTTCATCTCAATCCCCGGTCAAAAAGGCCTAAAATGAAGGTTTAAAACTATAATAATATTATTTTCTTTAATTAATAGCCAAACTGTTTTTTTTCATCTCCTGCAAAATAGGGAAAATGCAGTTATGTCATTTTGCGCCTTAAGCGACGATATACATGTTGAGCCTACTCAAACGTTCATTGTAATCTAGGTGTGCCATTCCCTTAATTATTATGATTAGATAAACACAAAATTTTATTTAAAAATTTTGCAATCATTTTAAAAATCAAAGTAGGAAAAAGTGTCCTTAAAGACAATAGATATTTTCGTAAGTAAACGTTTGTTGAAATATTCATCTTAATTTAAATAAATTTCTATCGTAAATTGTTAAAAATATAATGTAGAAAAAAGCACAAGATGACAAAACTTTTGTTTTAACTGGATCAGAGATTTCTAATTATTTAAAAAAACAGACACTTTTTTATTTTAGTTTATTTTTAGGTGAATTCATTAACTATCACAAGGTCTGCATCAGTTTAAAAATCAAGGATAAGACAATAAAATTTTTTTACAAAGTTTAAATTTTTTTAACAAATCTAACATTCTCATTGGTCATCAAATTAATAAGGTTAAAATTAATTGGTTCTTGGGTATAAAGCTGAATCTTAAAACGTTAACTGTGCCACTGAATTTGATGTTCACTGAACGGTCGACGGTATAACGTAAGTATACCCTTAAGTTTTAAATAATTTCTTCATATGAAATGTTATAGATATGGCTAAATATTTTTTTCTCATATAGACTATTTTCCTTAATCCTCTTTTTTTGAAACACTGAGCATGAAAAGTAATATATTTTTCATTCTGCCTACGTTCGGACCCCCTTTTAAAAAAACAATTATATCCAAACATTTGATGTTTTCTATGAATTTTAACTTAACCCGGGAGCAGTCGCACCTATCAAACGAACGCGGGTAGTCGCGGGTGGGTATATCATACCGGAATGGTTTCTTGCGTTTCAACACTCAACGGACTCAAACCTGCTTGGTTTTACTAATAATATTGATCAAAATCAGACATAAAACAATAAAAAAGCATCAGTGTACTTTAAATGAAAATAATTTTCTCTTATTTATTTGTGAAACCCTTACAAATTGGAGTTATGTATTCCATACAAATATGTATGGCACAGTTCAGAACACTGTTGGATTTTCCGGACCTTTTTTGATACCGCAAACCTCAAATGGTTTTGAATCCCGTTTTTATTCCTTTTGACTATGTTTTTTTCTTACGGGGTAGTTTTTGATGATGTATCAAAGGCATTTTTTGAATGTATCTTTGTAGGTGCTTGAGAATCATTTGTATTTTAAGGGAATATTTTTCCCCACCACTCTGACATTGGTTCTTTTCTTTTCTTTCATTCATTTTATTCCACCTTTACCTAGGTAATATTCTCCATTTTCTGCAGAATTGAGGCTTTCTGAATTTTCCTCGTCAATATTATCTTATTCTTGATCGACTTCAATTATTTCCTGATCACATTGTCCATCATAAACTCCAATATCTTCTTAATCTTCACTAAAAGAATAATAAACATCCTTAGAAACTGTCTCAAGCAAAGAACGAAGCCGTTTCATTTCATCCTTCTTACTCAGGTACCGCTCCATACGGCCGAAAGAACGGAATCCACAGCCAAAACTGACACGTCTACGGGCACGCGCGCGGGTATATCATACCCAAAAGCCTCGATTCCTGGTCAGAGCCCTGCACGAGCTCGCTATAGCGCGTCTAACTCGCGATTTAAAAAATAAGCCCGTAAGTAACATTTTGTTTGTACGAGCGCGGCGGGCTTGGGAAAAAGCGGCGGGCCTGGAAAAACTCGGTGAGCTGAAAAAAGCTCGCCGGGTTTTTAGAAGCGCGGCGACTTTTCCCCGAATCGTCTCCGGCTGTTAAACGGTTTCCGAGCAGTAAGATTAGATGCGCGCTTAGCGGGTTTTCAATAAATAGAAATACTCATGATTTTGTTCATTATAAATTAATTTATCTTGAAGAAGTACTGAAAACAGGATTTAAATTTAATTTAAAGGAAGCAGTTTACTTCGAAACCGTTATTAATTAACCGTTATTCAGAGTTTTATCCTAGTAACTTCTCAATCTGATGACTTAAACAAGAAGAAAAAATCTTGAAATGTTAACTAATCTATACATCAGTGATAATTTTTATCAAAATGTTATAGTAAGATAAAATATTTTCTCATTTCATTAAGACGTAATGCATTATGACTTGATATACTGTGATTCCTACTTAAGGGAAGCGCGCAAGCTTCAGACCGGCGAGTTACGTGGAGAGCGGCGCGCTTGGAAAACCCGGTGGGCTTTTAAAAGCCCGGCGAGTTTTTTCCGGATCGCCGAATCTAATCGAGCTCGTGGTGCCTCGGCGCGCTGGTTTTTCTGAGACGAGCTAGACGCGCTAAATCGAGCTCGTGCAGGGCTCTGTTCCTGGAAACCGCGCATTCCTAAATTTTTATCTAACCTTGCAACTTGAAGAATGTGACCTTGAACTCAGCTACACGAGGGCACATACATTTTGGAAGAAAGGGGGGAGCGCTATGCAACTTAGAATGCGCGCCTGGGTATGAGATACCCAGTGCGACTGCTCCCGGGTTAAAGCCAATATATTTAATAAAATTGTAATAATATTTTAATAATATTTGAAATAAATGGCAAATTTGAGTAAATTTTAACATAAATTTTGTACTTCATACATATGTTCACTCAATTCAACCAAAAGTATTTCAATTTCCATGCCACAGAATGGCATTTAAACACTTATCTACTAAATAAGCTAAAAGTATTTAAAATAGATAGATTTTAATAGGGATATATAGGGTGTTTCAAAATTGCGTTGCACGGCTTTTATTCGGAACCAACGCCTCCTAGAGTCACGGAAGTAAGGTCTACCCCTAGGTAAGTGAGCTTGAAGAATGCACTGAAATGACTTACAGCGCCCCTAGCGGCGAAATTAAAAAGTTTAAAAAATCAATTTAAAAACTAAAGGAGATAGAGCAAAAACCTCAATGCTAGTATTGTTGCCAACGTCATGAAGAACTCACTGAAAATAATTTAATCACAATATCTTGAATATTCGCGGAGATATTACCATGTGAAAATGGCACTTTTTCAGGGGTCAAAAAAGAAAAAAATCGCATATTTGCAAATTTTTCAGTGTTATTTTGTAGTTTTGTGTTTTTTTAGTTAAAAGAACACAAAATTTAATCAAAAAAACAAAAACATTTGCAAATATGCAAACTTTTTCTTTTTTGACCCCTGAAAAAGTGCTATTTTCACATGCTATTATCTCGGCAAATATTCAAGATATTTTCATAAATTTTTTTGCAGTGTGTTCTTCATGATGTTGGCAACAATACTTTCACTGAAGTTTTTGCTCTATCTCTTTTAGTTTTTAATTTAATTTTTTATAACTTTTTAATTCCGCCGCTAGGGGCGTTGTAAGTCACTTCAGTGCATTCTCCAGGCTCACTTACCTAGGGGTAGACCTTACTTCCATGACCCTAGGAGGCGTTGGTTCCGAATAAAAGCCGTGCAACGCAATTTTGAAACACCCTGTATATCAATGATATAACAAATGTTATCTAAATACACCAAAACCTTAAGAAGTAGCAAGTGTCGTTCATAACTAAAAACAAGCTTTGCAGAAAATTCTTTTAAAAATTTAATTTTGAAAATTTAACTGCTGGAAAATCCTCAAAAGTAATCATATTTACAGGTTCTTTCTTTTTAAGTTTATAGATTGAAAGTTCAGTCTTTAGTAGAAGTTAGAGTGTTAAGTTGGTAGTTTCCGAAAAGGGCTATTTCAACGAAGGCAGATACCTTAACATAAAACGATATAACGTTTTCTTAATTAGATAAATTACGGACAACTCCAGATCTTTAAGAAACTATCAATGCAAAGGGTATTTTCTTTTCAGTATTTAGTTTACACCTAATTTTAACTCCTCCAAAATAAAATACGTCATTGGGCATTGTGCTCTTTTCAATAAGCTACTTTGAAAAATTCCTTTGAAAACGAGAAAACCCAATATCTCGTCACAATAGGACATTTTTTATAATTCCACCGCAATTTCGAGCTCATAAAATCCCTCCCAAAGACAGTATCAACGCTTAAAAGAATCAAACGCCCCACAAACTCAATACATCCCGAGTGTTTTTACCCTGAAAAAAGTATTACACCGCGAATTAGTCTTGATCGGGACAATCCGACATAGCCCGCGGCCCGAGGAGCCGGGGACCTCCGCCGCTGTCAAAAAGAATTCGACGCCAATTTTTTAAACTTTTGTAAAACCATATTTTTCAGCTCGGTATCTGCTGTGGTGGTTTTTGCCCCCTCCCAAAAACATGAATGCAACACAATGGCGCACCGATTGTAGAGCCGCAGGGGGGAAGGGAAAAAACCGCGCCAATGACAACATTTATCACCCCCTGCTGCCTTGGAGCGTACTAAATGCAGATTTCGGTGACTCAGTTTTAAAGTCATCGATCTACCATTGACGATCATCTTCGGAGACACGGAGGGGAGATGCTGGGACACTGTTTAGGACGCCATGTTTGGACACCGTTTTATCTGGTTGTTTTTGCTTAAGTTTTTATGATATCAAACCATTTACATAGTTATTACTTCATCTTTATTCCTATCAGTTCCTCTACAAATACATTCTTAAAAATGATTTCATAATAATTTGTTTATAATATTTTAAAGGTTATTTTTCTCTTGATGAATATATTTTTTTACCCTTCAGCTCTTTCAATGTAACCAGGGGCATTTGCTTTGCATAAATATAAGTGTAGACTTAGTGACTTGCCTTAAGAAAACTGAAAATATAGTGTAATTTCCAATGAAAGATCCCGATTTTAGTTCCTTTTTTATCATTATTTTTAGTATTATTGAGGTTTTTCCAAACCTTTTGGTATTTTCTTTAAAAGTAGTTTATGAAGTGTGTTCTTAACTTGAATACATTAATATGAATATTTTCTATTGATCTGTGGAATTTTCACAACTATATCTAATAAGCACTTGGAAATTTTAAAGGTTTTTTTCATTAATGAGTTACTTTTTCCAACCTAAGATATCTCGTTTTTAGCTCTTTTTTTAATTATTATTATGGAAGTTTCCGCCAGCTTTCGGTATAATATTCGGTACATAATTTTTAGAGAAATCCCTAAATTATTTTCGTTACTAGTGTTTTTGATATACGCTATGACTCTATTATTGACTCTTTTGCACAACTAGATCTAAAAACATTCTTTCCTAATTTAATTCTTTCCTAATTTTAACTACATTTTTATAACTTAAGGAGTTCTTTTTTATTTAACGAAAAATATATAGTCAAACAGCAAAATGTATTCTTTAAGATTTTTAAGTACTTTACTTCAAGCTTTAGGTTTTAAATATATTGCATTTTAAACAAGTTTAAATCTTCAAATTGTATTTGTTATTTTCTGTATAAAAAGTTAAAAATAGTTCTTGTTGCATGCTTTTCTAATAGCTAGCTTTTTTAAAACTAAAACTATTTGTATCATTTTAAAGGTAACAAAACAAATACCTTTTTTAACTGTAGGAAAAAATCAATTCAACCCCCCTTTAAATTTAAAATTTTCTAACAAAAAAACTATCAATATTTCCATTCTATTAAAATTAATTTGACCGTGTAAATACTCTTTCACAAAAACTACCAAAAAATTCTCCAAGAACAATTTTAACAAAGTTTTATTTCTTTTTAGACTAAAATTTGTTTAAGAGTGCTAAGAAAATAATGCTTTTTATAGTTAATTATTAATAATATAAAGTAGTGACTTTGCTACATTTTAATTGTAACTTTTTAATGTAAATCCTGTTTACGAAACCTTAAGAAAATTAGTTTAAGGTATGAATTAATTTATTTTATTGTAGTATTTAATATTGAGACAAAAAAACGTTTACTAGGTACATTTCTCTCTAAAAAAATTAAAATAATAAATAGAAGAATAAAAGAAAAAATTTTTTATCAAGATAAGTTTTTAAAAAAAAATCTCATTGAATTTGTGAAACGAATTTGAACTAAGTTTGTGATCTATGCTCTAAGTTACATATTGGGAAACTTTTGTCCTTACAAAATACATGCATTCGCACCTCTATTTGCATATATAACGGACTATTTACTTTTACTAAAAACCAGTTTAATCCAACATGGCGTTTTTGCAGAGAGGGGGATCAGAATCGCGCGTTACTTTTTTTTTCATCTTCATCGTTTTTCGTAACATTTATCAAACGGTAAATGACTAGATTTATAAAGCGCGGAGGAGAAAAATGTCCGGTTTATGCCCGACAGAAGACAAATTGAAAACACGCTTCCCCCGTGTTTTTCAGCGCTTTTTACCGCTCTTATATATGGCTTTAAAACTCTATTAAATTTGACTAGAAAGAAGTTTCGGAATTTTTTTTCTTAGAACGTAACGGAAATATAAACCTGCGCTTCCATCAATTCTCACGAGCTCGGATCTATATATTTTTGATTTCGGCGGCTTCTTTTGTGTTCTTTTAAAAATATATATATTTAGCAGTTCTGAGGGAGATTTTGGATAGGACAAGACTGGGAATACCTGGAGTTTTTTTAGGGGATATATTTAGGAGGCATGAAATGCGCGTTTTTGGATTATAGTCCAGTAACCAGGTAGATTTTTTGGGAAAACAATACAGAAGAGGCCGTTTCATTAAAAAAACCACAGCTTTTCCTTAACGGTTTTACATGTTTTCAAAGGTGCTGAAGCCGAATCTGAACTTTGCATACAAAATTTCGAATGGCATTTTGGTGAAAATTCAAAAAATTGCTCGATTCATAAATCGAACGAAATCGAGTTTGATTTTCATGATGAATGAATTTCCATGATTTTTTCCCGATTTCCTGCAAGCTCTATTGGCTAAACAATCAGTCTGAAAAAAATTGCAAATGATAATTTTGTAGCTTGTTTGATCCTCTTTATTTTTTTAATTTTACAGTTTCATGAGAAACACATACTTTCCGTTCCACAAGCAAACAATAAAAAAATGGGGTAAAATTTTAGTGTTTGTTTCGAATTTTCACCAAAATGCCATTCGAAATTTTTATGCAAAGTTCAGACACGGCTTCAGCACCCTCGAAAACATATAAAACATGAAAAACTTCTATATTTTTTTTCATGAAACGGCCCTTTTTTGAAACCTGGTGATGGGATTATTAGATCGGACCATTTTTAAGCGTTTATGAATGTTTGTCCTCAATTTTTAAAGCAAAGTTATTTGGATTATACTTACTTCTTGTTACGAGCATCCGGCTAATTGTAGCCGATGGCTCGGTGTCCCTGATAAGTAAGGCAGGCGATGGTCCAAAATTTTTTTTATTCTAACAGTTGCTTTTACACACTGTTCCGTTTTGTTTGAGTATTATCAGAATTTCTCAAACTTTCAATGCTCGATACCCAATTTTCAATCAATAAATTTTCTGCGCGCGATAAAATTTCATCATCAATAAAAAAAAATAAATTGCGATAATAATAAGGGAAGTAATCCCAAAACCAAGTTTTTAGAAAATTGAAAAAGTTGTGGAAAATTTCCATAACCACCAAATTTTCACTGGAAATAAAGGACCCTTTAAATAAAAAGCAATCACAGAAAAAAATATAAGTATATGAACAAACACTGTATAGTCGAAAACAGTTGATGGACTTATTCCCTTCTTCAAACTTGTGAAAAGAATCTTAAAACTAATTTTAATCAAAATTTAGATTTATTCTCATTTCCCAATAAGGATGAAAACATTCTAGTACTTCTCAGAATAACCGATGCATCTCACCATATGCGATTTGGCTATCTTCCGTGTGACACAAGTCATTTTTATCTTCTCGAAAGAAAAAAAAATGCAACAAATAGAGTGTTTTCAGGTGACGTCACGACCATTTAATTTCTTCCTTGCTGTAGGTCAAACAGTTTGTTGCTAAGGATGTTGCTAGGTGCGGCGGTATCTGTTGCTGTCATGTGATTGTTCATAGAAGCATTCCATGACCAGTTATTTTCTTTTAACTGTTAACTGCTGTGGGTCAAACAATCTGTTGCTAAGGCCGTTGCTAGGTCCGAGTCATGTGATTGAAAATGCTTTATTGTTATCACAGATAGTCATTAAAATTATGAATACTAGTAATGATTTCGATCTGATGATTTTTTCTTTTCTGGCCGCAAAACGATGATCAGTGTTTGATGAAAAACGCTGCCTAATTTTTTTAAAGGAAAAAAACTTATCTTATATTTGAGTTTTTTCTCCCTCGCCATGATTGTTAATTTAAAACCTTGAGTTCGTTCCGTAAACTCTTCTTGTAAGCGATTTCTGAAAATGTCCATTGCAAACAATACTTTTCTGAAATTAACTTTGATGACAGTCACCAGTAAATTATTTAGGAAAACAAATTAATACTGGATTTTCAAATGAGTTTCGTTGATTTTGTCTCCCATATTGTTGGTGTAAAAAGTCACTGGTACGTGTTTAAGTCCTAGTGATAAGAACTATACAAATCAAGGAGTGAAGTTGAAAGTAATTATGGAATCGGTCCAAATTTTTATTTGCTATTTTTAAAAATAAGGCAGCGTTTTTCATCAATAACAGATCATTGTTTGGCAATCACAAAAGAAAATAAGCACTAAAAAATACACAAGCCCGATTTTTAAAATACTACTCAAAATGTAATCATTAAACAAGATTTGTCGATTAAGCGTTAAAATTATATTCAAATTCGATTGAAATCAGTAATCATTAAAAGTTTCAATACAGAAGTCATTTGGGAAGTTTGACTTGTCAGATCATGTGCTCACGCTGGTTACTATTTATTTAATTTTTTCATAATAGTTTAAGTTGAAAAATGTGTAAAACTGTTCTGAATCAGGGGGGAATTATTCTATGGATGTCGTTCTAAGAATTTGTTTTCAAGAAAGGCCAGGCTTTCATATAAAATCCTTTCACATATTTTAGTAAATAAAATAAACAGTTCTTTTAAGTATTGCAATATAAACTGCTTACATCATACCAAACAGTTAAGACTATGACTAGAAAATTTTGACATTACGTGCGACAAAATTTAAATACCCGCCACTTTTAAGTGTTTTAACACAAAACGTTTAAATGTATTCGTTAGTGAGTACTCGTTAACCCCTTAACAGTGTCGCCCGAGCTCAGCTCGGGCAACTACTACGTGCAGAAAAATTGACGATTCCCTTTGTGAAGCCCAAACTGAGTTCGTTTCGATGATGATAGTGATTTTTCGTCGTTTAGAGATTGTGAGACATCATGTTTGAATAATCTTGTTCCTAATTTAATAAGATGTGTGCGTAATCCAATACTTTTTTATGTTTATGTTAAAATAATTAGTACACTTGTAATTACATTTAAATTTTGATTTTTTTTATGAAAAACTATTTTCTAACACTTATATTAATATAAAGAACAAAATTAAACAGTCAAAAAAATTTTCCATTTTTGGTCAATTTTTCTGAAATAAATGTCACTGTTAAGGGGTTAAGTAACCTCCCCCCCACCGAAACAAAAGTCGGTTTACAGCCCTGTTATAGTTGGTCATACTTTCATAAGTTTGCGTTCTCAATCATCAGTGAACGTTGCATTTTATGTATTGCCTCTTAGCCAATCGGTCGATCTAACTAAACCATAACTCAAAGCCACAATATCCTTTCCCAAAGAATAAAAGTCGTGAACCGAAAAACATCTTCAACAGAAAAAGGGTGGAAATGTTCTCAACAAAATACACCTCAGCACAACCTTCCTTCTGAGAATTCCCCCTCCCCCCCTTTCGGAACGAATCATTATGCAAAGGTGTTCAAAAGATCTTCCAACTATTAAAAACCGAAGCCTATCAAGACTTCATTTAAAAAGATCCACCTTTCCTTCCAAGGGTCACATTAAACATTTCTCAAGCGATGCCACTTAAAATAATATAAACCTTCGATTATAAATGGACCAGGAACAATAATAACATGAATGGAACTGACTGCCAGCTTTATTTATACCCTCAACAGTCTCCCCTATTCCCTTTTGTGTGATGCAATCTCTGGAATCACCCCCTCCTATTCAACAATGACGATTACTACCTGTATGAGAGACACCTGGGCCAGCAAATTAGATCTTTTTAACGCTCTGGCAGAAAAACCATAGAGATAGGATGAACATAGGTCGGCATCCCTGCCTCCCCAACATCTATGCCAGGGAAAATGAATATTTTAACCTCAGGGCTTCTATAGACGCATTGACTTCGAAGGGGAAATGAAAGCGTTCTTTAATGAGGAGCAAACAATTAAACCATGCTTTCTCCTTCAAATACAAATTTTCAGGAAACACAAAAAACTAATAACTTAAAAAATAACTAAGTTAAAAACCTAATTATCGTTTGTTTAGTTCTATAACGAGTAACTGAGAGAGAAGATTTGTAGTCATAATTTACCTAAACACTTTAAATTAATTATTAAAAAATGCATTTGAAGTTCGGAGAAATCACGTTTTGATCGAACACATAGGAGGAAACATGGTTTGGATGTGTCCAACATGGACAAAACACTTTTTTAATGAAAAAAATTAATCCTACTCTTCTCAAAAACTATTCTTTTTGTTTCTGATATACAATGTAATTTTTTAAAATAAACATTAGGTGATTTCGTATCAAAAAGTCCCCACCACTATTTTTACATCACCAACTTTACGCTGACAAATGAGTCGGTCACGTGACGAGTAAGAACAGCTATGATTGGCTGTGACTGGAGGAATCACTGTTTGACTGAAAACAGGCTCTGGAGGAAACACTTTTTGATTGAAACATCAATTTTCTAAGTAGTTTAAGAATAGGTTAAAACTTGTTTTAGTTGAAGATAATAGCATTATTTTGTACAGTTTAATGTGGAGATCATGAAAAAAGCAGTAGCTCATTATTTATTTTTTTTGAGAAAACACGGTTTGACTGTTTGCTCCTCAAATGCGTTTATAAAACGTTTACTGTTTATTAATGTGCAGAGTGTTTTTAGTTTGATGTAACCACAAACACCAAAGTCACACAACAAATTCTTCATAGAAAAATAAACACATTTATAAAAACTATATTTTACCCCCAAATTATCAGCGCTTTTGCTGCGTTGTTAGGTAGAAAAACACTTTAACAGCTTATTATGTTGTTACAGTGTTCTGAATATATTATGGAAATATTAGAAATGCGCTCCATTCAGGAAATCTGTCCTGAAAATAATGTTGTAAAATGAGTTAATAATTAAATTTTAGCAACCCTTTTAAAACACTGTATTTTTCTCCCACAACACATTCTCAATAAAATCCAAATTATCTTGACCCTGAAAATGCTCCACATGAAAATAAACACATTTTAAACACTATTTTGTCCTCAAATTAACAACACTTTGATTATGTTAGGTATAACACTTTATCATCCTACTGGGTTGCCATAGACAGTGTTCTGAATATGTTTGAAAAGTGTTGGGAATGTATTCTATTCAGAGCTGAGTGTGTAGTATTGCAAAATATGTTAAAATCTGGAAATATTTTCTAAAATATCGATCGCAACACCATGAGAACCCATTTTTTCTTTCTCTAGCAACACTTTCACGACACTTTCTTTTTCGCACACAACGTAATTACAGCACAATCTTTTTTGAGTAAAAATATTAACAATAGAATCTGGGAGACATATATTAACAAAATAATACAGGGAGAAATATAGAGGACTAATCAATGTGGCAACCACTTTTTCCGTTAAAAAGTCGGCTAGACTAAAAGCTCTCTCTCTCCTTTCCCTTGCGTTGCCTTTCTATGCCGTGCTGATGAGTCCTAACAAGAACGAAACCGGTCCATGGCTGGAGGCGACGCTTGAGAGTTTGAGTTTACACTTATTCTCCTCAAACCAGAGGCAGTGGTGAAATACTCCCTTTTTATTATTAACTACTCTTGTGTTTATACTCAGTGTTGCAAAAGTTTCATGTGTTCATATTTTCTTTCTCTAGCAACATTTTCACAACGCTATCTTTTTCCCACTCAACGCAATCGCAACAGAATCGGAACTATCTTGCGTAGAAGTGTTCATTATTGCGTTCACTTAAGGTTGCAAAAGTGTTTCAACTACTTCCTCCATCGACGACCCGATGCTCTCTCTATCCCCTTCCCGACTCTATACGCAGAAGAGAAAACCGTTTAAGAAGAAGAGAGAAAGAGAGAAGGGGAGAAAAGAAATGATATAGCGAGAAGACATGCACACAGTCAGTCGTGATCAGATCATTACGAATGCGGTAATTGGGGGAGAAAGACAAAAGGGCGATCGTGATTGGCCCGATTGATGGGAATCGTGCGCTTTCGGTTCCTTTTGTCTTCGATGTGATTGGGAGAAGTCGTCTCGAATCGGAATGATTCGAAGATGGATGAACGACCCAATGGGGGCACATCCGGCTCCAGGGAGAATCTTTTAGGGGGAAGTTATCGGTAAGGGAGGACCTCCTGTTAACCGTCCTCCTCTTGTAATTATGAAGTGGTTCTCACAGAGTATATAGATAGAGCTTAACAGAGTGTTCATCTCCATAGACGCTAATGGCAACTTTTTTAACTGGGCTTTTCCCATAGACAAACTTTAGGCCAAACGGACCCGCCTCCTTTAATTCCACGTCATTTCTGCTAATTCTGTCATTCGCCCACTGAAGCTGTCAATCAAATCCAAATCGCCTATAATCAGAGTAAAAATCAAATCAAATAAATTTCGCGTTCTCTGATTGGCTGCTTGTGAACTGAATTATAATATGCGAGCTGAATTAAATTAATTACATAAAGAGGAAAACGGCCGTTTGGCATCTCTGTAAAGCTCTATACTCTGTGGTGGTTCTTATGTTGTAATACTTACAGAGGGTTTCAACTATACTAGACAGCAAAGTTAGTTGACCCTACGACGTTACTAACAATCAAAAGTGGTTCCCATCGCGATGACTTAATTTCGAGTGAATCGAGGAATTTTAAAATACGATTATTTCGTTAGACCCATGTATACATAGAGTCTTTTTCATCACGATTTTCGTTCCGAAGTTCCTCCTAGCAACCCATCAGGCTTTGTGTTTACCCACTTTCTCCTTCCGCGTAGTGACGTACTGGGTTCAGTCCACAAGAACTTTTCGGAAATTTTAGTGAGTTATGTTCCTTAACACTTTCGTAGAAAAAAGTTGTCAGAAGGTTCCTGTATTTAGAAATATTGAAGTCGATAGAGACTAGCGCAGATTTACATCAGGGCACTTTCCCAGACCATCGCATCGCCTTTACCTTTTGGCTAAAAATGTCAAAATGTTGAGGATTTTAAGTTGAGTTTTTAATAGTTGAGACTTTAACTATTAAGAGAGGGAAAAAAGGATTAATACCGTCAAAGAAATGCACAATTTTTTCTTAAAATCAACCAACATATGAAAGAACTTTTGACTTCGGTTTTATTTTAATCTAGGGCTTGAGTTTATAAAAATGGGTTATGTAGAGTGAAATTCATAAAAGTTATTTTATGGAGGACCCCCAGATCACCAAAAAACAGTGTCACTCTCGTTATCCGAAAACCCTGTACATTGTAAATTCTGATTGTAATCATAGTTTAATAGAAACAGTGTTTTCGTGAAATAAATTTTTTATTCAAAATTAGGGGGAGAGGCAGAAAGAAATATACCTCTGATGTACCTTGAGAAATACTATTAAGAAAAATAACTTCATTTGGACTAATAGCGTCTAAAGGAAATGGCGATCCTCAAAAAGTGAGCCGTGCTGGATCCGCATTCGTTAGAGAGACACAGTGTTGAAATGAAAAGTTTTAAAATAATCAAAACGCAGTCCCCATCAAAAATAAACTCCTCTTCCCAAAAAGCCGAAAAATCATCCAGAGCATTTAATTCCCACGCATTCGAAATGATATATTCAAATAAACGTCAGCCGCCGCCGAGCGTTTCATTGCCTCAACATACATCCCCTCGCAATTCAACATCTAGTAGCAGCAAAAGTAATTCGCTTTTCATTTAACGACTGTCTCCTCCTTCGGGGCACGCAAAATGACTTTTCCTGCTAATATCCCATACAACCGCTTAATTCACTTTGCAACAATGCCATTAATTTAAAACACGAAATATCCCATTTAAATTCATTTTATGCAAATCGTCCGCGATGTGTGTCTCTCTCCATTTCTCCCTCTCAACAAATAGAGAGATAAAATCCTTGATTTATATTCATTCGGATTCCGGTTCCGCCGCCAACGAATTGATGATTCCGACGAAGTGGTTCTTAATTTGCTTAAACGGGAAAGAGCATTCCGATTCTTCTTTTCAATGTTTTTTTTTCTTCAGCTCTTTCGGAGTCGGTCCATTCATCATTTCTATGAATATTTTAGTCTAATCAATTTGTGGTTTTAATGACTGTTCATTGAGAAGCTTTTGTTGGGGATGAAAAGAATGAAGGCAATTAGAGATGGAAAAATGCAACAGGTAGTGGCTTTATCTGTTAATTAAGAGAGCGTTTAATTATTTTAATTGAGTGAGTGATTTGGGAGGGAAGTAAAACGGTCTTCTGATAATAAGTAACTTCTTTTTAGAGGATATTTTTATACACTTTTGCGACACTTAAAGTAAACACAATAATGGACACTTCTATTCAAAAGTGTTTAGATTGTTTTATTGTGAGAGAAATAGATCGTGGTGAAAAAGTGTTGCTTAAAAACATTTCCGTGATGGAAAATATTGTTTTGAATCAATTTTCAGAGCACTTTCACATTCTAAACGCTCTACCTAAAAAGACAACTAAAGTGTTAAATTTAGTACAATTAATCGTTTGTCAAAAAACTAGTTACCCAAGGCTTTTCTCCTTCCTTTTCGTCCCAGAAGATAGTGTGTGGAGTATCATCCCTCTACTTAAGGGTTTGCCTGTAGTTCCTCAAAGTTAGAAAAAAGTAGGAAGAAATAACAAATTGTTAAACACATAGGTGTTTTAGGATTTATATTAACCTATAACACCCTATAATATAGGGTACTGTTAGTAAACATAAATAATTATATAACCCATCTAAATAAGTCCTGAATGACATATTTTAACCAGTTTTATCGCAATACAAATATTAAAATACTTATATGTTTTAAAAATTAAAACAACTTTTCAAACTTTGGGGCTTTACAGGCTAATTCTAGAATTTTATCTTAGCGGGGCGGATGCTTTACCCGTTACTGGTAAAATGCTTTACCCGTTACTGGTATTTCGGCACTGGTAAAATGCAAACCACATGATTTACTGAAAAAATAAGACATCGATAAAACCACCACTAAATTAATCAGAATAAAAAATTAATATTGAATTTGAAATAAACTCCATGTTGAAATGTAGTGCATTTTCAATTAATATAAATAGTCACTGTGCTAATCAAAGCTTAGTGATGAGAACTATTAAAATTTTTCGTAAAAGGTTTAAATGTTTTGATATCGCACCCTTGCTACAAAAGTGCCACAACTGAAAAAACTATGTTTTCCAGGAATTGCAAAAAACTGACTAGGCACATTTTAGTATTTTTGAATTTGTCAATACGAAGAACGATACATCTCAAACTATGATCGTTAGCCATTGTTCTAGTGGTTCATAGATCATACTCAAAGACTGCTGGACGACAACTCAAGATGTGCTATTTCAGTAGAAGGAATCATAGCCATCTTGATTACAACAAAACGCCATAACTGCCATCTGGCGGCTGATTTTTCAATGCAACTTCTGGCTCTTTTGAAGATTGGTAGAGATGTGAAAACT
This sequence comes from Tetragnatha versicolor, assembly GCA_024610705.1. Lineage (NCBI taxonomy): Eukaryota > Metazoa > Arthropoda > Arachnida > Araneae > Tetragnathidae > Tetragnatha > Tetragnatha versicolor. The sequence goes on from JANDEH010000062.1 coordinate 837,588, forward strand.
ACGCCTAATGGCGGTCATAACTCAAAAATTACAATTTTTGAGTTGTGGCACTTTTGTAGCAAGGGTGCGATATGTAAGTTACCCCCTTTATCTACAAATATTTTTTCGAGTAACTAAATTGAAAATTAAGGGATAAAATAATCATCTTTTTAAAATTCAATCCGGTAGATTCAATTAACTAAATGGGCAATACCAGCATTTATTTTATATTTTTTTATTCGATAGAGGTACGCAATTTTGTTTTAAATTACGATGATTATTTATTTTCTTTATGTAATTTCAAAGTTTGACTTTAAAAAAGGGCGTTAAATGTTCAAATTTCCAAATGTGACGTACTTATATCCTATACATTGATTTTAAACAATGCTTTAATTGAAAGGAGAATTTCACCATTTATTGCTGGTTAAGCGGACAATAGGTGTAAACTCACAAACCCTAAGACTATTCAATGGTCAGTCTTAGTGGAGGAGTGGTCTTAGTGGAGTCAATCAATGGAGGACCAATTAAATGGTCACCACTTTTTCAGTTATATTAGGCTAAACTAGTACTTGCCCTCCTCTCTCTTGCGTTACCATCCTTTTCCGTGCTGATGAGTCCTAACAAGGACGAAACCGGTCCACGGTTGGAGATGACGCTTGAGAGTTGTGAGTTTACACCTAATGCTTTAATTGTTTAAACAAATCGAAGTCATTGTTGGGTTTCACGTTAAAGGCTGGCCGAATCAGTTGTGACGTACTTCTATCCTATACAAAGAAAAAGGGTTTGGCGATTTTAATTTGAAATATGTAATTAACTAATTTTTTTTTGAAACTTTTCATTTGGATTTTTGGATTTAGATCTATTTCCTTTACTAGAAAAATGATTTTTTTTTCTGTTTTAAAAAAAATGCTGGTATTGTCCGTTGATACTTTCGAGTACTGTCTGGAGTGCTAAAATATTCTGACAATACAAAATAATATGGATTTTTGATCACCGATTTAAGTCTTAAAAAATAATACACTTTCACTTTTGACTTAAACTACTTTTTTGAGGGAACAAAAATCACTATCATGGTAAGGTACAGTCGGCTGCAAAAAAATCGAAACAGAGACGATTGTGAGCGATTGGTTGGGGTTAGAAGGATACCGTAAACGCCAATTTTCTAGATTTAATGTCCTCTTTAAAACAAGCTATAATTTAAGTCCTTAAGGGGCCGTTTACATATTAAACAAAGCACCAACTTTCATTTTTTCTATGGGTGACATCAAATATTATTCCTGATTCTGAAAGAGCACCTCCAAAAACCCCCAAAACCCAAGTTTCGTGTTGTTTGGCCCACAAACAAAGGCAGGAGGGGGGCTTGAAGTTCGTCGAATTTACGTTGAAATTTCGTTCCGATCCTTACAACCACTAACCCCGTGCACACTGCAGGAAATATCAATTAGAAAAATTCCTAGGAAAGTTAAAGCAGATTTGGCTATTTATCTGTATTTTGGCACAATTATTAGGAAAGGTAAAACAGATTTGGCTATTTATCGATATTTTGGCGTAATTTTGTCTTCCAATTAGGACACCCTAAAGTAGTAGCCTATTTGGTAGGTAGAGTAACAAGCTCGTGATCGCTAGGTTGCAGGTTCTGTCCCCGCAATTCCGCATGTATCAGTGTTCAAGGTTAACCTATAGGGATACATGCAAACATAAAGATGAATAGATGTTGAATACTTTTTTTTCAAATCTAAAGCCTTTAAAACAAATTTATACAATTTTTATTGCCGTTTGTTTACAAATAATAATAGTTAAATGAGAGTTATTAACTACAAATAATTTTTTTAACTCCTGAAAGAAGGTAATAAACCTCGTTACACGCTAAATTATGAAAGTGGTTTGATGTATAAGACCTAGAAAAATTTAGCTAATTAATAAAACAGTAATTCATGCTTTTAAGTCTCAAAAATTCCAGTAAAAATATTTTAATACAAATAGTTTGATTGATTTAATTTATTTCATTTTCCGGGATAGATGGCCGTGTTTGATGAATGGAATCTATCAATTAGGAAACACGGCCATCTATCCCGGAAAATGAAATAAATTACTCTTCAGGTCGTGGAAGTTTTCATCAATTTATAGTTTGATTGATGTTTTGTGGTTTATTTTAATATTAATATTTAAAGAAAGTTTCCAATAGAAATTTCAACTTAAAAAATCTCCATTATCTCCAAAATTAAAGTAATTAAAAAGTTTTAAATTTGCTTATACATATAGGGATAAAAAATTCAGAATTTTTAAAAAAATATTGATTATAATGATTCTATTCAGTCGTATTTTTAATAATTAATTGGGAGTTATGTTTCATTAGATTGGATATAGAGTTCTAATAATATTTAAGGTAAAACTGTGAAGTTTCTGAACGTTGTGTGTGTGTTTGATGAATAAAATACCCATATAAATACTAAGTCTGTTGACAAGTCAAATATTAAACTTCAAAGTTAATAAATTTGATGATTTAAAATTAATTAACTTCAATCATACTGACGATTTGACGATTCTTGATATTTTAAACAAATTGGGGTTTTAGGGAAAAAAATTCATCATCGTGTGGTCATTAATAAATTTTCAAAAATTATATTTTATTCTTTTTAAAGTTTTTAATAATTTCCATAAAGAGAGAAAAGAGCAAGAAAATGTCTTTATCTGCAAGAAAATCATGGGAGAGTTTTTTTTGGAGGGGGAGAGAATCGAAAACATTTTTACTGCCAAAATTTTAGGAAAACATTGAAAGGGGTATTGTATAGTTTATTTTAGGGGGTATAGTATATTTTTTTTCTGAGGTGAAAGAAAAAGAATATTTGAAATGTTTCACAATTGTGTTATGGGGACGGAAGGAGTAATATGTGGTTATAGTGGGCTAAAGTGGATAAGGGACTTAAGCAGTTTGTGTTTTTGATTTTCAAACACAAACTGCCTAAGTCCCTATTTCTATATAAACCCACCCACCCCAATCAAACAGTTTAAGATATCCTAAATTAGTTTCTAAATTCGATGCCAGTAAGAATTCAGCATCCAACTATCTTTGATACCACATGCAGGTGGATTTGTGCTCCCGATTTCAGGCAGAAGGCAAGGATTTATTCACTATACCTATAAGAAAGAATATAAAATTTAAAGTGGTAGCTAAATTTTTATAGTAGTGTTAATATTTTCTTTTGTAGTCACCACTATTTTATTTATTATTAGTTAATTATGTAGGTCTACTTTCATTCCGAAGCAATGAACGCACTGGCTGCGTAGGTATTTCTTAAATACTTACTCCTATAGCCCGTAAAACTATTATATGGGTAGGTGGGTCGTGCAACCTTTGGATGTAAAAACATGGTGGTAGTCCAAGGTAGATTCAGGCCCGTAGCCAGGAATTTCCCTTAGGTGGGGCGCCCAGTTTTTCAGGGGGGGCAAGGGGGTTTTCAGCTTTCAGGAGGTATCATAAGCGTAGGTTCAACTGTTTGACTAGGGGACAAAACTCATAAGACCCTCAGGCCTAAGGAGCTGTTACAAGACTTTGGTTTTGGAAGGAGTTAGGTCCTAAATTTTTATAGTTTTACCGTTTCTGTTTTCCTTTTTTAAATTTTAGAAATTTGAAGCTTAAAGTAATTTTATCCCATTTTTACATCCTTTGGGTTAAAGTATAGAAGGAACTGCACCATGTAAGCTTCAGAATTGAAAGGGAAAACTCGAAAACCGAGTTTGATCACTCCTTGTTAATCTTTAAATAGACATAATTTTATAAAGGGTGTCAACCTAACCTTAGTACATGAACAACCTTAATATAAGAACAGTTTTTGTTTTGCAATATTAGGGGATATAAGTATCAGAGGGTGGTCTGGGGGTACTCCTCCAGAAAATTTTTGGAAACTTGACCCTAAAAACAGGGTTTTAAACTGCTTTGATACTTGTAGACCAAAATTCGAACATATATTTATAAGTAGAATTTTGATTTTGATGAACTTGTTATTTAAAAAAAAATGTGAATAATTAAGATTTGAATGCAAATGGGGGTGTGGGGGTCCTCCCCCAGAAAAATTTTGAACATTTGACCCTAAAAAACTGGGTTTTAACTTAGCTAGAAGGAAATAAAGAAGAAGGGGGCAGCTGCCCCTCCCTGCCCCCATGGCTGTGCTTGTGGATAGAATTTAGGAAAATTTTCTAGGGGGGGGGCAAATGAAGATGCCAGGGGGGGCTCAGCCCCCCCTGCCCCCCCCCCTTAGCTACGGGCCTGGGTAGATTGCCTGTATACGAGAGAGAGGCGACAACTCAGTATAGCGCGCAGATCGGTAAACAGGTTTTCTGTTCGCCACAGCCGGTTCCCTCCATAGGATTAGCATTGGACTCAGGACAATAAGCGGCATGATACAGATTGGACAGAACTGGATGCGCAGAGACGCTTTTAAGCGAATTGTCGTCTCTCTCTCGTATACAGGCTCTCTAGTCCAAGGGGAGGGCAATATATGTGAAAGATGTGATACAGAATTCGTTAATATGTTAATATTTGTATTAAATTTAGATTTTGATTACATATCAAATATATATTGATACTTGATTTATCAAAGATTTCTATTTTATATATTAAGATAAACCAAAACATTGAATTCCTTTTAATAGACAATGCATGTAAGATGAGACCGTCATTATTAGGTGGCGCAACTTTTTTTAAAATTAGATTTATATTTAAAACAAAATTCCTTTGTGAAATCTATGTAACGAACGAATCTGTATATTATACTCTTTTTTTTGAAATTTTATTCATATAATTTAAAAATATTTCAAATGTAATGCAGGTGAAATTTTTAGTCGAATATTGTAAAGTAGTTTCCTAATCTTTTCATCAAAAAATTGTAATTGTATGTAAAGTTATTTAATTTATTAAATTACTTTACAAAGGTAACTAAATTTTTAATTAAAAAAATATTACATGCTCACAAAAATAGGTTGATTTTTCCTTTTCTGAAATAGAGTAAAAAATAAGAATATTAATTTTAACTTTATTAGTAGTTTAAATTCAAGGCATCTTCAAACCTCTTCAAGCAAATAAAGCTTACGGCAGTTATGCGATTCGAACTTTATTCTATATCTTAGCAACCTGGCACACTAACCGTTAAGCCACACCGCTACATTCAGCAAGCTTTTGATAATAAATATGGTTAACTATTTTTATGGTTACCTTAAGGTTACCGTAATTTTCATAAGCTGTATGTCTTTGGCGGTAAGAGATTGGCGCAAATTTTTCTAATTGAAATTTCCTACAGTGTGCGCGGGGTTAATGGTTGTAAGGATCAAAATCTTTGAAAAACGAGATTTCAACGTAAATTCGACGAACTTCAAACCCCTCTCCTGCCTTTGTTTGTGGGCCAAACAACACGAAACTTGGGTTTTGGGGGGTTTTGGAGGTGCTCTTTCAGAATCAGGAATAATATTTGATGTCACCATAGGAAAAATGAAAGTTGGTGCTTCTTTTAATATGTAGACGGCCCCTTAAGGACTTAAATTATAGTTTGTGTTAAAGAGGACATTAAATCATTAAAATTGGCGTTTACAGTATCCTTCTAACCCCAACCAATCACTCACAATCGTCTCTGTTTCGATTTTTTTGCAGCCGACTGTACAGTACTGGAAAAAAAATCGACTCAGACCCTATATCTCCGGAACGGCTTGTGATATAAAGACAAATAAGGTATCATTTTTCATGATTTGAAGTATTCTATATACAGAATATTTTTCAAGTTCTTAGGGGGTCGTCTTCACATTAAACGAAGTACCAACTTTCGTTTTTCCTATGGGCGACATCAAAGATTAATCCAGATTCTGAAAGAGCACCCTCTAAAACCCCCCAAAACCAGTTTTTATGTCATTTGGTCCCCAAATGAAGCCAGGAGTGGGGGTTGAAGTTCGTTGAATTTACGTTGAAATCTCGTTTTTCATAGATTTTGATCCTTACAACCATTAACCCCACGCACACTGTAGGAAATTTCGATTAGAAAAATTTGTGCCAATCTCATATCGCCAAAGACATACAACTTATGAAAATTACAGTAACCTTACGGTAACCATAATCTACTAACTGAAATCAACACATTTATTGTTTAAATCTTGATGTTGAACGTAGCCGTGTGGCCTAACGGCTAGTGTGCCTGGTCGCAAATCTTTAGAGCCAAGTTCGAACCGCATAGCTTCCGTGTTCTTGTTTTGCTTTTGGAAGTTTGTGTATGCCTCGAACTTAAACTACCGATAGAGTTAGAATTAATAAGTTCTTATTTTTTACTCTATTAATTTCAGTAAAAGGAAAATTAACCAATTTTTTTGTGCATGTAATATTTTTTATTTGTTTTTAAATTTTGATGATATTTTTAAATAAAAGTTTACAAATTAAAAATCTTTAAAATACAATTTTTTCAGATGAAAAAATTTTGAAACAATGCTTAACACTTACTTTTAAAACAATACTTAATTATTCGACTAAAAATTTCACCTGCATTAAATTTGAAATGTTTTTGAATTACGCGAATAAAGTTTCAAAAAAGAGTATTCGATATAAAGATTTGAATTCATGACAGATATCATGCAGATATTTGTGGTTTTAAATATAAATGTAAGGTCAAGAAAAGTCGTCGCTTAATGAGGACGGTCTCTTCTTACATGCATTGTTTATTAAAAGAAATTCAACGTTTTATCTTTGATATTAAATGTTATCAAGACATGAATTAATTTAACCATGACACAAATATCATCGTGTTGCTGAATTTTGGATCATATATCTTTCCCATATGATGCACCCCAGGGTTAACACCATCTCTTTGCCTATAAGGGAAGGTACCCATACTACGTGACCCATTTAGGGGAGGGAGGGGGGTCTTCAAATTACCACGCTCGGTCACGGGAGGAGGGGGGCTTAAGGGTTCGTCCCGTAGTCAATTTCTTCTAGTCAATACGACAAAATTAAGCCAAATTAATTATTGAAATTTGCCAACTTTCGACCAATAAGGCAAAATTAATTATTAAAATTAGACAAATTCAGCAAAATTAATTTTTTCAACTTTCTGTTTGCAAAAAACGATGTCAAACCGTATTGATGAATTACTACGTGAAAACTAGAGGGGGAGGGGGGTCTTGGCATATACTACGGATGGTCACCAAGGGGGGAGGAGGGTAAAAATGGGTCATGTAGTATGGGTACGTTCCCTAACTGGCACATCCAAGGGTTTCACAAGCCGTCTACCCCTACAGTAGTTTTCAGGGGTAAGACAAGCAGCGTATTAAATCTACCCTAAGCAGCCAGAGGGCTCTATGCTTGGAATAAAAGTTGACTTACATAATTAACTAATAATAAATAAAATAGTGGTGACTACAAAATAAAAAATTAACACTTTAATAAAAATTTAGCTACCACTTTTTAATTTAATGTTAATTTTTATACGTATAGTCAAAGTCATTCATTTCTTGCATTCAACCTGGAATTGGGAGAACAGCAGATCCATCCGCTATGGTCACCAAATACGGATGATATCGTTGGTTCTTACCGGTATCGAATTTGGAAACTAATTTTGAAAACGTTAATCTAGTTTAAGTGGGATAGATGAGGTTTAATAGAAATAGGGACTGAACAGGTTGAGTTTGAAAAATGTAACATTAATTAATATGCTGATTTTTATTGAGGCTCAAGAAAAATCAGCATGCCAATTAACGTTAAAATTTAAAAACACAAACAGAAACCCCTAACATAAAACTCCAATATCCCTTTCCAATCACCCCCCCCCATATTTTCGGCAGTAAAAAACGTTCCCAACTCCCCTCCCCCTAAAAAATATTCTATCTCTCTCACTCACTCACTCACTCACTCACTTTATGGTAATTATTAAAAACTTTACAAAGATGAATAAAATAAACTTTTTGCCTTTGATGTGATGATGCATTTTTCATTTTTTCCTTAAAACCCCAATTGTTTAAAATATCAAGAATAAGCTCCAAATCGTCGATATGATTAAAGTTAATTAATTTTAATTCATCAAGTTTATTAACTTTCAAATTTAATGATTGACTAGTCAACATGTTTCATATTTATATTTTGGTATCTTATTCATCAAGTACATAGGGTCAGAAACTTCAATGTTTATCCTTAAAAATTAATAAACTTTGTATCCAACCTGATGAAACATAACTCGTAATTAATTACTAAAAAAATGACTGCAGAATCATTAAAATCCGATTTGAAAATTTTTCTACTCCTATATGTATAAGCAAATTTTAAACTTTGTAATTGCCTTAATTTTTCAAGATAAAATGCTAAAAATAGATCAAAAAACCAATCTAGCTATCTGTATTTAAGTATTTTTATAGGAATTTTTGAGCCGCAAAAGCCTGATTTATTGTTTCATTAATTAGTTAAATTTCTAGCTCTTATCAACAAAACCACTTTCATAATTTAGCGTGATTATTTAATATCTTTATTTAAATTTTTATTCCCTTTTTCCAGAATTAAAAAAATGTTAATTTTAAATAACTCTCAATTAATTATTATTATTTGTAAACGAACGGCAATAAAAATTGTATAAATTTGTTTTAAAGGCTTTAGATTTTAAAAAAAGTATTCAACATCTATTCATCTTTGTGTTTGCCTGTATCCCTATACGTTAATCTTGAACAATGAGACATGCGGAATTGCGGGGCAGAACCTGCAACCTAGTGATCACGAGCTTGTTACTCTACCAAGTGGGCTACCACTTAAGGGTATTCTAATTGGAAGACGAAATTGCGCCAACATATAGATAAATAGCCAAATCTGCTTTAACTTTTGTAGGAATTGTGCCAAAACACAGATAAGTAGCCAAATCTGTTCTAACTTTACTAGAGAATTTTAAACAATTGTTGCCAATCTTTCCTCTTTGAAGTTTAATTACCAAAGATTTCAAACCCCCTTCCTGGCTTTGTTTGACCCCCAAATAACACGAAACTTGGTTTTTGGGGTTTTAGAGGGTGCTCTTTCAGAATCTGGAAAAATCTTTGATGTCGCCCATAGGAAAAACGAAAGTTGGTGCTTCGTTTAATATGAAGACGACCCCCTAAGAACTTGAAAAATTTTCTGTATATAGAATACTTCAAATCATGAAAAATGATATCTTATTTGTCTTTATATCACAAGCCGTTCCGGAGATATAGGGTCTGAGTCGATTTTTTTTTCCAGTACTGTACGTCGAACCGCACTTATTTCAGCGGACCAAATCGTAATAGTGCGGAAAACTTGCCTACCCATATCAGTAACTTGTGTGTGAAATTTTAGCCCTATCAAATAATATCTTCTATTCCGTTTTTTGGCCTAAAGTTTTGACTTTTTACCAAAAATTTACTATTTTGTAGTATTTCTTACGGTTCTGTGGCCTTCTGATTATCAGATTTTTTTCAGGGAGTGTGGTAGGGGTCTAGGGTGATTATTCTGTGAACCCCATCCTCATTCCTCTCTTTCCCACAACGGGAGCTGAGGTTTTGTGGGAGAACGCTAGTAATGTTGGCTTTCCCTCCAAACGCCAACCCTAAGCCCTCCTCCGTTGCCCGTTTTGTGCATCAGAATCTCACATAATCCAATGGTTTTCATCAAAGTGACCCAGAAACGACCACTGAGTGGTATCTTTCCATCAGGTCCCCTGTATTTATTTATTTTTAATTTTTTCATAAACGTAAATTCAAAACTTGCAATCAAGTATTTTTTTTACAATCTACGCTTTTACAACCTGGGAATTACAATAAGGATGTCTATGGGGATGCATTTCGTCTAAAATAGTGCTGTTGTACAGTCGGATTTCGTCTTAGGCCGCTATTTTATTTATTTAAGAGATGAGCTGATGAAGTTTTTCAGAGCAGAATCACCTCCCAATGGTATAAATCCAAAATAAATTCCGGAGAAGAATATTTATAATAGGGTAAATTTCAAATGTTTTCTGTTTTTAAAAAGGGAAATACCCTCCTTTTTTTCCTTGATTATGTCCATGGCATCACACACACTTTTGCGACACTTACACAATAATGAACACTCAGCAGCATGTTGCAGTTATGTTGTGAGAGAAATAGATGGTGGTGAAAGAGTTTTGCTTAAAACATTTCCGTGATGGAAAATATCATCTCTCACATTCTAAACGTTCTATCTGAAAAGACAACTAAAGTTTTGTGAAATTTAAGACAAAAACTCGTCCCCCAAGGATTTTCTCCTTCCTTTTCGTCCCAGAAGATAGTGTGTGCAGTTTCAGGCCAACTTAAGGGTTTGCCTGTAGATCCTCAAATTTAGAAAAAAGGTGGGGGAAAATAAAAAATTTTAAACACATAGGTGTTTTAGGATTTATATTAATCTATAACACCCTATATTATAGGGTACTGTTAGTAAACATAAATAATTATAACCCATCTAAATAAGTCCTAAATGACATGTTTTAACCAGTTTTATCGCAATACAAATATTAATATACTTATATGTTTTAAAAATTAAAACAACTTTTCAAAATTTGCGGCTTTACAGGCTAACTCTAGAATTATATCTTAGCGGGGCCGAAGCTTCACACATTACGATCTTTTGGGACTAAAAGGAATGGGGAAATCCCTGTAGAGCGAGGGGTTTTATAAACAATTTTTTTATACACCTAACGCTTCGGCTACTGGTAAAATGCAAACCACATGGTTTACTGAAAAAATAAGACATCGATAATAATCACCACTAAATTAATCAGAATAAGAAATTAATATTGAATTTGAAATATACTTTTGAGGGTTTTCTTCATCGCTGCATTTAAACAGTCACTGTGCTAGTCAAAGCTTAGTGATAATAACTATTAAAATTTTTCGTAAAAGGGTTAAATGTTTTGATGTGTAAGTTAACCATTTATCTACAAATTTTTTTTAACCCATTACTGCCTGACGTCCCTTTTTAGGGACGTTTTTTTAAAATCCTCCTATTTCTACAAAAATTGTTCCTTTGAATCAAAATTTGCACTGATGTATCTCTGATCTTCATAAAACATAAAGAACACAAGAAGAAAGCAGAATTTTAAAAAATTTTCACTTTTTTTAAAGTTGGAACATAGAATATTTCAGAAAAGTGCTTTTTTAAAAATTTTAAAAGAAAAAGCTTAAAAATCCTTGTTAATATTTTTTAAAAATTTCAATTCTGATATATATTACTGTTTATACATTAAATCAGTTGGGGTGTTTTTTTATTTTTCCAAAATATTTTATCTTGACCTTATTTTGGACCCTCGAAAAGCGTCCCTAAAAAGGGACGTCAGGCACGAATGCCCCCGTGGTTTTCCCCATAGTGAAATGCTAGTGTTTCCTTTATTTTTTCATAAAAACGCGTTTGATTCTTATGAAATGAATTAAATAACTGATATGTATAAAATTACTTTAATTTTAGCTAATAAATTTATTATTTTTGTTTATTTTTTTGGAAAATACTGTTATTTCTGCCAAATTAATGGAATAAAAAGTCTTAAATTATAAGGAATTAATTAATTTATATTAATTTAAAGGAATAAATTAATTATTTTAATATATTTGTTACTTATGCAAATATATTCCGGTTATATTTTAGTTAAAAGTTTAATAATTATTAGTTATAATGACTTTTTGTCATTAAAATTGCCAAAAAAGTCGCTTTTGTGATAAATTTTCGGCTTTTTTTCAAATTAGATGTCGCTAATCATTGTGTTCTATACTGCAGATCAATCTATATCATCTGGCTTGCTAATGCACATCCCACTAATGCTTGATTTTTGGGGAGAAATTCGTGTTCCGCACAATTCAATTAAATAAAATGAAAAAAGTATGGGCATTTGAAAGACTTAAACTTCACAAATTGAGATATTCTGATGGATTTGAGGTGTTTAAAAGTAATTAATACTTAATATTAGGTAACACATAAACAAAGAATGCCTTTTTCAATTAAAAACCTTAATTAATTTGCAATTAACATAGATTTGGGAGGGAAAAACGTGTTTTAGAGCATAAAAAATGCTCAAATTACGTTAACTAGGGTTAATTTTACAGTTAATTGGATAAGTAATTAATATTTTTTGTTCATATTCATGTTACAGTATGGTTCCGATCACTTTTGCTGCACTTAAAAAGGTAGAAGATGTTTTTGAAGCTTTAAAAAAGTTTTCTACCATGCGTTTACTATAGGGAAAAACAACGGGGGCATTCGTGCCTGACGTCCCTTTTTAGGGACGTTTTTTAATTTTTGTGTAGAAATTAAAATTTTAACCTGAAATTTTTTTCACTATTTTTCCAGTTGTTTTTGGGCTTATTACTATGTTTTTACCAAATATTTAAGAAAAATAAAAAGTTGGGCATTAATGGGTTAAGTCACTAAATTGAAAATTAAGAGATAAAATAAAATAATCATCTTTGGAAAATTCAATCCGCTATAGAGATCCAATTAACTAAATTGATACTTTTGAGTACTGTCTGGAGTGCTAAAATATTCTGACAATACAAAAAATATGGCTTTTTGATCACCATTTTAAGTCTTAAAAAATAATACACTTTTACTTTTGAAACCCTTTATTTACCGCTTTATGATTCGCTGCAATTTTTTTCGTGCAAATACTTTTTTGAGTCACTAAATTAAAAATTAAGGGATATACAAAAATAAAATAATCATCTTTGGAAAATTGAATCCGCTAGAGCCAATTACTTAAATTGATACTTTTGGGTACTGTCAGTACACGGAGTGCTAAAATATTCTCACAATACAAAAAAAACATAGCTTTTTTTATCGCAGTAATAAGTCTTATAAACTAATACACTTAACTTTTGACTTCATTTACTTTTTTGCGGGAACAAAAATGACAATCATGTGAATCCGATCGAAATGGCAGATGAAATCACAACTTTAGTTAAATCTATTCGCATATTTCCCGCTAAAATACTCATCATAGAATCTTTGCTGCTTTTTATCCTGGAAGAGGAAAACTGTGAAAGAGTGTTACTTCAAAGTATATCGTCAGTACATTACTTGAATCACTTTACTACTGCTTAGCCAACGATAGTAAAAGGGTCAAGTGATTTTTTCTTTAATACTAGTATTTTTATTTTATTTGAAATATACTGATTTTTTTATGTAAATAGAGGGTCTAACCATAGAGTTAGTACAAATATAGAGACAGCTTACTCTTCTCGGTCAGGCAACCTTGCATGTCGAAAAAGTCGGACCTGTGTGAGTGGCGGAAGTAAATTTTTAACATGGGAGCTCCCGTAGGCGGGTCAAGTGTGAGTGGCAGAACGAAACCGAGCTACCGGTCACACTTTGAACAGCGTAGAAGATGTTTAAGCTGTCTCTATATTAGTACTAACTCTATGGGTCTAACTTAGGTTAGAGGGAGTAAATGTATCTTCCTCTTTCGATCAACTGCCCCTCAGCTTCTTCCTTTCTCCCCTCCGAGTCTGTCAAAATCACGTGACCCTTTTACTATCGTTGGTCAAGCAGTAGTATTCATTTATAACTAGACAAAATAATTTCTGATATAATAAAAAATCAACTAAGGTAAATGTGGATATAGTGGACAGGGACACTGTACCATTGGTGGTCACCCAGCTGATTAATTTTAAATAGAGGCATCAACCAGCGTCAAAACTCATAGACATGGATAATTAAATATATGAAAATAAAAACATCAGCCGAGTGACTGAAATTTGATTTACTTGATTTTGCTTATTGAATCGCGTAAGGAAACGGGTATGTCGGAACTGGTTTTTTGTATTTATTACCGCTTGATTGACTTTTAAATTTATATTAAGATAAAGAAGAGTGTATAAAATGATACTGAATAAAATTTATTTGAAAATTTTGACGTAACAAGGATTTATGGGGGTTGCCACTTTACCAACACATAATCTTAGATTTTTCAATAGTGGCCACCGAAATGGCTTCTAATATAAACATAAATAATATTTAATTTGAATCAGTTTTTCTTCATAAACTTTTGATTGTGCTTTAAATTTTTTATTTTTTGTCTTTAATTGTGCTTGGTTTCATTCTGGCTTCGGGGACCAAGGTTTTAAAACATTGAATTACATGCTAAATTCCTCTCAAATCAGCTAAAGAGTAGGCTTTGGGCCAGAAACTATCAAGTCTGTTATTCTAAATAAAATAAAACTTATTTTATTTTATCTAAAATATATTTAGTTGGGAAGGAAGATTTAATTACAACTAAACGACTATACCTACTCAATTTCATGCATAAACCAATCATGCACAAACCTATACTCAATTTCATGCATGCCTCATATAGACAGAAAAAGAGAGGTGTCCACTTTAAATACAAGAGGTGTCCACCATAGAAACAACAGATACATCTATTGCATTTTGGATTATTAAAAAATTAATAAAAAAACTATGCCCAATCTAATTAAAATTTTTAATGGTTAAACGAATGAAGAAGATCCAATTAACCTAAGGATGATAACCGTTTAAAAGCAAATAGGTTGGTTTTTATTGACAATTAAAGCAACAATTTTCCTTGAAGTGTCCACTATACCCACATTTACACTTTTAAGGCTAAGCGCGCACTAGAGACTTCTGTTGCGGCTACTGTAAACACTAGGTCACTCGAGAGCAATGCATTTCTACGGTAGATTTTTGGCAATCGGCCAAGAGTCTCGTCGCCTAATGCGCGCTCTAGCTTCTTGCAATAGCCAGGGTGATAATTTTGTCTTTGTCACCGTGACAAAAGTCTCTAGTGCGCGCTTAGCCTTAATGTAAATATCAAGTACTCATATATTACGTATACATATTTTCTCATCATATAAAAGCCTATTTCGTCTTTAATGTTAACGAAAGTTTAGAAACTAGACTATTTTTAATACCAAATCACTCTGTACAACCTGTTTTTGTGCAACTATTCTTGTGCGATTTTTCATTTGTGTGTTTTCTTACTACGATTTTTATATGCCACATGAAAAATCGCTGAAAAAAAAAGATCGCACAAATAATAAAAAACCGCACAAAAACAGACGTGTGTTTTTAAAAACAAACGAAAAAACAAATTTATTGAATAATTCTTTATTAAAATACTAATTATTTTAAGCATCCATCACAATGAAAAAATAGATGCTTTTTACTGAACAATTTTTTGTCGCACTACCATATTTTTATTATACAGGGTGTTTCAAAATTGCGTTGCACGGCTTTGATTCGGAACCAACACCTCCTAGGGTCATGAAAGTAAGGTCTACCCCTAGGTAATTGACCCTGGAAAATCCATTGAGACGACTTACAGCGCCCCTAGCGGCGAAATTAAAAAGTTAAAGAAATTAATTTAAAACCTAAAGGAGATAGAGCAAAAACCTCAATCAGAGTATTGTTGCCAACGTCATGAAGAACTCACTGAAAAAAATTTGATCAAAATATCTTGGATATTCGCGGAGATATTAGCATGTGAAAATAGCACTTTTTCAGGGGTCAAAAAAGAAAAGGTTCACATATTTGCAAAATTTTCAGTGTTATTGTGTAGTTTTGGGTTTTTTTAGTTGAATGAACATAAAATTTAATCAAAAAATAAAAAAAATTTGCAAATATACGAACTTTTTCTTTTTTGACCCCTGTAAAAGTGCTTTTTTCACATGCTAATATCTCCGCGAATATTCAAGATATTTTGATCAAATTTTTTTCAGTGAGTTCTTCATGACGTTGGCAACAAACTCTCACTGAGGTTTTTGCTCTACCTCTTTTAGTTTTTAAATTACTTTTTTTAACTTTTTAATTTCACCGCTAGAGGCGCTGTAAGTCATCTCAATGGATTCTCCAGGGTCACTTACCTAGGGGTAGACCTTACTTCCATGACCCTAGGAGGTATTGGTTCCGAATCAAAGCCGTGCAACGCAATTTTGAAATACCCTGTATAAAGTATTTTTTAAAGAAGTTATGGAGAAGGCATTATTTTTTAGAGAGACTAGGCTAGTACAGTTCGTGGAGTTGTACTTAATATCTACTATAGTACCGTATATTGGTGGAGAAACTATTATAAATTCTGTTAAAATTCAGTTGTAATTAAGTTGCCCACGTAATGTTATTGGTATTTTTTTTGCTTTTTATTACGTATTTTATAAGGTGAATTCGGAGCTGTACTTGTTTGATTGTTCAACTGAATATTGATTATGTAAACTCTCAGGCTTTCACGGCCGGAATTATCAATTGAATTCATAAAATCAAACTTATCCGGGATATAAGGCCGTGTTCTATTTTTATCATTATCATACGTTTCGTCCCTCTCTGTGGAGGACATCATCAGTGAAAACATTATAAATATTTAAAAACACAATAACAATGATGCAGCGTTCACAGCAAAGCATGATTTACGACGGCTACTAGAAAGATAAAAGTTGAAGTAGAAGTGGAATTAAAAATACTATAGTGACCAATTAATTTTCATCTGATGGGCAAAAATCATGATTTCGGCGAAATTTTCGAAGGGCCGGCTTCCAAGCTCTTGGTAAGAATAGAATTTCCTCTTTTCTATTGAAATTGTTGGGGTATTTGAATATTTCTATTGCTTCCCGATGAATTCAATTGAACATTGATTATTGAATATTGAATATTGATTGTTCTCAATTTTTTTATTAGACAGAAAATTTATTTTTATTATATTTCGAACTCTTTTCTTGCATTTTAATTTTCATTTACTTCAGATTAAGTATCCTGTACATTATTAGCAGTTATTCCGTCGAGCCGGTTGTGGCTCAGTGGTTCAGGCCTTGGCTCTGTGGTTGGGTAGTTCACGAGTTCGATCCTAGGTGAATGCATGTGGCTGAAATAAATCGAAATTCAGTAGTTGGGCTAAATTCTGATAGGTGGCAGTATGGTGAGTAAGACGATGATGTACCTGGTTCAATCTGGACTGAATGTGAGCGCATGGGGCCCCTCAAGCGAAAGCCGGGGGACTTCTTTCTCCCTCCTAAACGGAAGCATCCAGTCCTTTTAAGGATTGGCCAGGTACATCGAGCCAAGGAGTTTTGCCGTTTTTGGTGGCAACTCATTAACATCTTTCTGCGCAGCATGCGCAGGGGCATGCGCTCTTGAGCTGTCACGTGAGGGGCGATGGCGCAAGCACAATCTGACACGTGCCGGTTCATTTGGAAGGTAGACATGCTGAAAGAAGTCGGTTGGAACTCTCTCAAGGTAAGTCAACACTCTTTTCAATAATAAACGTTTTTTTATTCAAACGCATTAGTTTAAGGGGGCTCAGTACCAAAAATATTTTTTTCTCTAATAACAGGATTTTATTATCTTTTAAGGTGTTAAATTATGTATTTACTTCATACTAATTCATATTTATCCCAAAAAGCAAGTTCAAAAATTTATTTTTTAAAAAAATTACAAAAAACCTCACAACAATGCCCAAAATTACCCTAAATTTAAATTGATACTCCTCCCTGAATAAATGTTCTTTTGATTTGATTTTTTGTCTTAACATAGATCAAACATATATAGTCACTTGTAGGCATGGAAATTTGATTATCTATAAAAGTTTCTGAAAAATTAAAAAAACTCTGAAATTTGGCAGTTTTTTCCGAAAAATATCCTAAGTTTCCACTTTACTGCTCCATAAAAAAAATTCTAATAAATATATTATAAAATCCATGCCTGAAGATGTTAAACAGGTATTACTGATAATGACTACAAAGTTTGAAGTGGTTTGGATGATTAGAAAAAAAGCCTTGTGATTTTAAACATTAAAAACCTTGTTTTGAGAAAAAGCCGTTTAAAGATAGAAAACTAGGCTTCTTAACACTATCTAGGCTTCATAAATCTAAAAATTTTCACACTTAGAATCCCCGTATCATTATGAAACTTGGTAGGAATAATTCTAAGGGTATTATCTTTATTTTTATTGCAAAATCTCAAATTCGATACTTTGACAAAATTTTGGTACTGAGCCCCCTTAATTCCCTTTTAACTTAAGAATGTAGAATTTAAAAAGATGTATCATGTTAAGTTTTATGCTAGACTATTAGAGAGTGGATATGTTTTGGTATATACTTAGTTTTTGGTTATATACTCGAAGAACGTTTATTCTGAGTCTCGAGCAAATGAGTATTTTTAAGAATGAAATTTGTTTTCACGTTTTATTATGTAATTGAAACTGCATTGTTATGATATCTTATATGTAGTCTTCGAACTGAACCAAAACTCGAATTGTAATCATAACAGTAGCTTAATTCATCATACTACATTATCAGGATTTAAAAGTATCTTGCGTGTTATGCTTAGAGAATTACTTTAAAAATACCCTAGAGCTGAAACTTAATTCTGAATCAGCAGTCCACCTGGTAGAAATTTTACCGATCAGCTTACGAATATTGTAAAAGCAATTTGTATTTGAATCTTGTAATCAAAGTGTTCATGATCTTTTTTATGTGCCCGATTGCTTGTGAAACAACATGTGATCAACTCCATGCACTCGATATGGTCGACACTATAAGTCTTCGGTTAGGCTTAGTGGAAGCTGGATTATTCAGGTAAGACCTATTTTTCAATTTATAAAAATTTGAGAATATCTAGGGTGAAATCTTATTTAAACTAACAGCCAGTGTTCAAGTTAATTTTGGAACTTAAGTAATCAGATGTTGAAATCTATAAATCTCAAAACTTTGACAGAAAAATAGATAAATTAGTATAAAATTTTTGAAAATTACCCAAACGATCATGCCTTTAAATTTTTATGATAAGGCTTAGAAATTTGAATAAATTTATTCATGCCTTAAAAAAAATAAAATTATTTTCCTTGTATAGGATGATTTATATTTGTAATAAGTAAGAATAATCCGATTCTAAAACTGATAAATGGTAAACTTGCGATTTTAGAAATCAGCAATTAATGACACCTTAAATTTCAAAAAGGTAATGTATTTTTGAAAAGCTAAGAAAAATATTATTAATCAATTTAAGATTGATTACTTCTAATATTTGGTAATAAGTCTCAGATTCCCATAATTTAAAGGATTCACACTTCGAAATTGAATATCACTGAAACTACCTCAGTATATTATGTACAGAATAATTAAAAGCGTATAGTGGGTACTCTAATTGAATCGTCGGTTGGAAAAAGGGAATAAGTCCAAAAACCAAGTTTTGAGAAAATCGTAAAAAAGTGTATAAGTAATGGAATTTTCATTGTATAACCACCAAATTTTTACTGGAAGTTCAGAACCCTATTTAGAAAACAGAGCAATCATCAAAACAAATATAAGTGTATTCAAAAATATTTTACAGTCAAAATAAGTTGATGGACTTATTCCCTTCTTCCACCTTATGAAGTTTTTCTGATGATAAAATCTTTAAAAAAAACCTTAAATTCACATTTAAATTACATTTCACCTTAGTTTACACCACAAAAAGGTGAAATAAAAAGAATAAGACAAATAAAATTCAAAATTATAGTGAGACTCAGTTATTAAAGCAGTATCAATGGAGTGAGTGAATATGAATGGAGTCAACATTCCCCCTACATAAAAAAGGTTGAAAAAATTTAATTTACTAGAAAATTCATTTTAATTTAGTTTACAGAACAAAGAATATGAAAAGAAAGATAAATTAACTTTAATTCCAAATTAACTTAAAAAATACAATGAATGGACATTGATTTCACAACTTCAAGGGGTGATATCTCCCTATAGGGGTTAGTTATTTTCCTCCTCTTTTCACCCATGTGTAGAGCAAAGCTTGGAGATTGTTTTGAGCACAAAAAGTCAATTTGTCATTTTTTGGACTTGTCTGTATAGCAAGGTGGTGGTCTCAACTGGTGGTTTTAACAACAAATGGTTCTCAACTGGTCAACTGGTGCCGAAGTTTTAGGATGATTATAAGATCCTAAAATAATAATCTACTAAATATTATCTTATGATCATAAAATAATGGTATTAATGGTTAGATCTATATGGTTGTGGTGTCATCATTTGAGCTGTGGGTAAACATGGCGGCTGGTAGGCACTTATAGAAGCTGTGCCCTTATTTTATTTAAATAAACTATAAAATCATTAATTTTATTATTTGGCTTTACTTATAGTGATGTGTAATCATATTACAAAATGCATTGTAGATTTAAAAAAAGTATTTCAGTTCAGATTGTGTCGGTAAAATATTTGACCGAAATAAGTGTACGAGGTATGAAAGGAGTTGATAACCACTACTCTGCCGTTCTAAGCGATTGTGTACACAAACGCAATTTCTCACAGATTTATTTAGAGAAAAATCTCGCCAAATGAGTGGTGGATTTTTGATTCCATGCGGTAGACCCTCCTTTTAAGATCAAATATTAGCCAAGCCCCCTCCCTTCAAAAAACCTCTGTTATTAGTTGCAGCGTTGGGGTCCGGAATGCGTATATATTTATGGCAAGCAGGGTTCAATTACAAATTATTAGCTTTTCAGCTGCAAACTCGAGCGAGTCGCTTATTCCAGATGTAATAATAACATTGCTATATTATATGTTCTTAAAACAATATGTTTAAAATATTCCGTTTTAGTTTAAATATTATTTTCAATATCAATTGATGTTAATTTCAATCTTACAAAAATATCAGTTTGCTTTCAATTCTGATGGAGTTTTTTTTCATGATCTTGCCAACCATTCTAGTGGCTTGGCAGTAGCGAGATACATTCTCGCCAATTTAAAAACGCGCCAAGGGAGAAAGAAAATGAAGTTTTAAGAAAACTCGTTTACGTACATTTCACTTAAGACGGCAGTACTGTGTAGTGATAGTAGATAATGAAGGGTATGGTGTGTTATGTTTACAGGTTTACGGAATATTGGTGACCAGAGGAGATGATTCCAGGAGCAGATTGGTCGAAGAAACTTCCATTTAGTTTTTTTTTAAAATAAGAATGTTTTTCCCTGGTTATGTATGTTTCATTTCAGATAAGATGGCTGGAATGGAGCACAACCAGATGAAAGGATTTAGAGTGAGTATGATGCAATACATTTTTTATGCATTGCTTGCATGTAACGTAGCATAACAGGGTGATTATATGAAGGGGGCGAAAATGATAGAAAGGGGAGTAGACTATCCAAAATCAATTCAGATTCCCCTGGAGCAATCCTGAGGCGCTACAGACCGGAAAAAAGATGCCAGGAGCAATAAAGAAAGTTGGTTAATATGGGAAAACTGTTGGGGATAAAAAAAAATAAAATTCCAATGTCAACCAACTATCATAGTTTTCAGTGATTCTCAACGGGGGCGGTGAACCGGTTTTTGGCTGTAAGGGGGCGATTAGCTTGGATCAATGGTTGATCCAGAAAAGAATAGCACTTTTTTTTGTTCTAAAATTACAAACATTTTTCTAGGGGGAGAACTCCAGACTCCCTTACTTCGGCAGTAGTTTTAAACTTAGACAAATAGGTGATTCCTAAGAGCTTCAAAAGCGGTCTGCAATTTAAATGTCCGATTCCACAGCAGCCCGTTATCAGCTTTAAGTAGTAAGGAATGAGAACACAAAAAAATAGATTCGGTAGGCACATATTAATGTGTAAAAATAGATGTATTTATTTGGAAGGGTATCAGCGTATTGCAAAGTTCCGATTTCAATAAATTTGGAGCCGAAGTTAACTAGTATTATACTTAAAATTTAAGTAATCACCCTTCCCCATACTATAGACTACAAAATATTCTTGGTGGGAGGCGTTAAAAAATGGTTTTATCTCTAGGGGGTGGTAGCTTTAAAAAGCTTGAGATTAACTTTTACAAACTAATCTTTTTTATCATTAAAGGGTCGTCTTAAAGATGCTACAATAAAAAAATAAATAATTTTATCCTAATATAATATTAATTGTCCTTAAAATATTATATTATCCTTAGGACAAAAATTTATATATATATGAATAAGTTAAAGCGTGATAATTATACTCTGTTCATTTTGAACTGGCGCTTGAAAATATTTCCTTCCCCCACCATCAATCGGTAACCATAGCAACTATCCTCGTCAAAGTGACGAAGAAGGCATACTATTGGCTGCTCGAAGATCGTAACTATGGTTACGCTTCTAGCGTGGGGGAAAGCACTATTTCTCAAGCGCCAATTCTAAATGAATATAGTATAGCACCGGAATTTTATTTTCTAACCGTTTGCCCACAATAATTTGTGTAATTACCTTAGTGACAGTTCGAACTGCGGACTATCTACTTTCATTTTTCCCCTTCCTATGTATTTTCAACTTTTGGTTAATATTGTTTAGTCTAGTAAGCTTTCAGTTTAAATTCAATACTTCCATTTTAACTTTACAAGTAACTTCTTCAAATATACTAAAAATAAATTGAAAGATTTTTTATGTAATGTATAAATAAAATTTTCTTATAGAATAGTTAGTGATTTGAATGCTCAAAGTTAGCCTGTTTCATATTTTAACTTGTAGTAAATGCAACTGTAGAACGTTAGCTTAAGTGAAGGGCGTTAACTTTCGTAAGGTAATATTCAGTTTTAATGAAATTTTAAGCTTAAATTATATAATTTTATTTGTATTTAATGTTGGCTCGAATGTCATTAAGTACATATTCGTTTAATTTCTCGAGGGGAAAATATTACTTTCATAGTTGCTTGTAATTGAAATTTTAAGTTACTCATGACTCATAATTTTCCTCTATTTTAAAACTCAAAGTCTGCATGCTTATTACCTGTAAAATTTAATCATGAAATTTTAGAGATAAAACCTTATTACGTAAAGATAATGTTTATATAGTTATAGATCTGTTATGATGAAAACCTAATTTAGAGCATATTTTTTGTTTATATTCAAATTTTGATAATTTCAGATTTAGCAATAGAAAAAAAAAATAAAGATTTAGTTTTATATAATTTTGTAATTTACTTAAATGTTCTACTTGAACTAATAAGATATTACATCTTATAGTTATTACGAGAATGTTAGATCTCTGTTTAAAGCTTATAAATAAACTGTACCATAAATTGTATTTTTGTCTAACAAGTTTCCAGGCAAGCCAAAGTTATATTTGTAATAAAGACTATTGTTCAAAATAAATGTATCTTTATTCAGCAAATCTAGGACATAACACAGGTAAGAGTAAGGTACACTAAGGGTGACCTTGAAAGGGGACGCCCACAGAACAAACATTCTTTCAGCCAAGTGGAGGGAGGCCCTATTTCTGCTAAGTCCCAACTTGTAAACAAACAAAAGGGTCTGTTTACAGGTCGGGACTGCAGTGTTGCCCCCTGGTGGTAGTCTTATTAGGTAAGTAGCTTAAGGTGGAACTTAGACTTAAGCTGCTTGGTCTCATGGTATTAGACTGTTCACTAATAATTAGACTAAGACTAATTAGTAAGTCAACTTAGTAAATAGACTAACACCATAAGACTTTTGTAGCTTCTTACTATTTAGAAGTCTACTTTAAGCTACTTACTATTACTACTCACCTAATTAGAACAAGTAACTGGTAGGAAGTTTAGTAAGACCAACACTAATTAGGCAAAGCTTGATGGATTATAGGGAAATAATCTAGGAAGCTATACCATTAATTAGTACAGCAACTTAGCCACACAACATAGGACCTAACTCCACCACGTAGAAGCGCAGTACTGTAATGCGCGTGGACTTAGAAAATCTGAAAGAAAGGAACATACAAAGAGTCGAGCACTTATTGGGGAAAATTGTCTGGATGGCAAGGGAAGTAAATTATCTACGTGGCAGCGAAATAGTTGAACCCTCAGTCCTTAAGGCAAGCATATTCTGGATCCAGGCACTCTTGACTGCCAACCAATGAAGGGCTTGGAAACACCATCTTCGTACTCGAACACATACCTACGGATGCGCAGTCCTCACATGCGCGTGGACTTAGTTTCTCCATCGAGAGTTCCAGAAGAATTCTTGCTCAGTCTGCTTTGACAATCAAATTTAAGCATTGGGCCAATACGCATAAAAAGCAATCATACAATCAGTAAGCCATTATAAACGGCAAATTTGCTAAGGATTCCAGTGGTTAGCTAGGATTCAATGGAGTAAAAAAAATCACTAACATTAAAAAATAAGAAAAGTTATCAAATTTTGTATAAAATATTCCGAAATTAATATTAAACTTATCACCAAAGCATCTAGTACACAGAGAAAAATCCTAACAGAGGGTCCAAAACGATATATTCAAAAGTTGGATGGTTTGGAGGGCGCCACGATGAACTAAATGATTGAGTGACAGCTAATCACAGGTTTGATCTCTCTGTCAATCTTCTATTTTCGAAGGAGAAGGAAAAAGTTTTTCTCAACCAATCAGGCTTTTCCGTCCCGCCTCTCGTGACGTTGATGCGATCGCAGCGCCAAAATAGCCCCACACTCATCCAACTTTTCGATTTCCAATAGCGCCTATGGCGACGGACTCTCTGTTCTAGTACTCTGTGATCTAGTACACGAGCAATATTACGGTCCTAACCCTTAACAACCACACCATAAGTAGTTATAATCTGTTCATTTGGAATAGGGCGCCTGAGAAATAGTGCCGAGAAAGAGTCCTTCAGCCGCCATGTTTACCCCCAGCTCAAAATAATGACTGACAACCATAAAGAATATAATTATTAGAGATCCTAAAATAATCTACTAATCATTATTATTTAGGATCTAATATTAGTAATTAGATCTCTGGTTTTCAGTCATCATTTGATCTGTGGGTACACATGGCGGCTAGAGGACTCTTTCTAAACCTGTACCCATTAGAACATCTATTTCTGTGAAGAGCCATTCCGAAAATTTCTTCATCCAGATTTCCTTTACTAAAACCTTACCCTATTTTTATACATTTCAATTGTGCATCTTTCATGCACAATATTTAGATATTTCCCATACAGAAAGAGTGAACGCTGAGTTAAATATTACAACCATATTTCATTAGAAAAACATTGCTGATGTAAACTATTAGAATGCTGAAAGGATTAATTATCAATCAAGTTAAACATATGACAAGTTGTCGCTGGATGACAACGAAATTTACCTTTGAGACATGACTGGGATCACATTTCACTCAGCGTTCGCTCTCATGGAAATGATGCTAGGGACCTATATACTTTATAAAAATTAAGAGATATTTATAAAAATTAAGTGTAGAAAGTTTAAAATAACTGAAAATACATTTTAAAGAAACATGATATTTTAATATAAACCTTCTTCCCCATAACGTTACAATTTGAAAACTTAATCGGAAATAAATCCATCAGTTTGTAACTCAATATTATATTGAACTCTCTAATTTTAAAGACTTTCCAGTGCTAAGTCGTTTGTTGGACATCCATTTTTCCCAGATTCTTTACCTCATTTTTAGCACAAAATGTCCAAACGTTTCAGTTTAATTTATAGTACATAAAATCTTGATCACTCATTCCACGGAGGGTTCCGAGTTCGATTCCCGACACCGCTAAATACCCATCGAGTATATGCGGAGTACGTGCTCGTTAAATCTGTGGGTCCGAAAGTCCTGAGGTCGTTCATAGTGCAGTTTACCTCAGGTCCAGGTGCCTGGAGACAATGTTCCTCCCCTTCAGAGACATGGCAAAATTGTGGAGGTGGCGATAGGTATGGCAGTATCGGTCATATCTCATGACGCAGAAATCGGACTCCTGCCATTTATGGGCCTCACTTTCACAGGAGCTGCACCCTATTTGCCTTGAATCCATATGGAGCTTGGGTAATTCAAGTGCACAACGACTGCACGCAAGTAGACATTTTCCCAAAGATCCACTGAAAAGAAAAATTTTCTTGTAATATTTGGTTAAGGAATGTTCACATATTCATAAATAAAGCACCTTCCCAATAAATGTGAAAATTCATAAAAAGAATAATTTTATAGTTTTTAATTTTTTTAAATTTATCTAGATTTTGATTTTTGACCAAATTTCTTGAAGAATTTTGATATAAGGGTAATGGTAATCAAATTTGATTTATATTCTAAATTTAGATCCCCATTTTGACTTAGAAACCATGACGTGCAATAAAAATATTTTTACATTATATAAGAAGGTTATCTCTGATGATATTGTAATAGAAACTTGAGTTAACATTTTTAAAAGCACACTTTAATATTTTCCCCGAACACATTTTTATTGGTTACAAATATGCAAAATTACCCATCCAAAACCATTAAGAGAAATTAAGATTTAACCCAGAAAATGTTTTAGACAAATGTTGAGTTTATACTATTCCACAATCTGATGTTGCTGGAAATCAAGTGGAGTTAGTAAAACAAGAACTTTAAATTACACTAGTCGACAGTGGTTTCCTAACAACAACCAAATTACTATTTTTGTTACTAATTCATATAGTTATTCAAATATCTGCAAGTAAAAAAGTTCCACCACGTCCCATTTTTGTGTAACAAAGATTTTCGATTTTCTGTTTTTTTTCTTAATTTTTGCGTTTTAAGCGTTATTTTTGTCCAATAGCAACCCTGCAATCCCGTCCAATTAATTTATTTCTAGTGTACCAGTATGTAAACATTCTTTTAAAAGTGTGGCTTTGTTTTTGTATTACAGTTCATTTTGAAAATTGGCGAGTTTTCTCTGTAGATTTTGCACATTTATGCAAAATACGTTTTGCTAAATTTGAGTACGGTTTAAATTACAATACAAATGGAATATTTAACAGAAAAAGTGGGAAAGGTTTTTTCCCACTGATTTGGGTCCAAATAAGTGACTAAAATGAAATCTGGGCTCCTCACGTGTGTTGCAGAAGTTAGAATGTGGCTCTTTTCAAGTGCGTAAGAGTTAACAGTAGTTCTATGCAAATGACTATCCCTATAGTATGGGGAGGATATTCAAATTATCTTGGTTATTTAATATTAATGCCAAATACAGAAAAAACATTTAAAAAAGTATTTAAAAATAATTTTTTCACCATTAAGTGAAGGCAAACTCTAAGTCAGTATGAATCTCTGATTTAAAAAAAATTCACGACCCTGCTTAAGAAGGAAAATTTAATAAAACGCAATATCAGCTAGGAAATGGTTTTTAGGAGAGTGGTAAGATAATTTTTAGAAAATAAGACCCATAAAAATGTTTTAATCCCAATAGAAGGTTCTCTTTAGTCTTACCAAGCTATAGAATGTTGAGGATCACTCAAAATTAATATCTTACATCCACGTTTGATCTTATTTCTGGAAAATCTCACTGTAGTCGATCATAAACCAGGGTAAAGATTCTCTCAGGACATTAACTTGATACATAGGCCACTGAGAAATAGCAATTTTGGGCTACAGCTTTTGGTTCATTGAAAGAGGAGATTTGACGCCACTTAAGAGACAAAAAGTGATAAAATCGCATCGTATTTAATGAATATATAATGATTTTTAGTTTTATATTGTCTGAAACATGTATATAATCTGAATTATGATAGTATTTTATGCTAAAATAATGAGATTAACTGTGAAAATTGAGTGTTTTCAACTCTTTTTTCCGTTTCTTACAGTACTGATGCCATATTTGTAACAAAAAACTGTACGTGCTGCAGCTTTTTCACAACTATTTCTGAATTCTACACCCTAAAATTAGTCGGAAATACCTAATCTCATTTTTGTTAGGGATAAAAAGTTGAATTTTGTCGACTAGTGTTATTAGAAGGCTAGCAGCTTGATGGCAGAATAGGTAGTTAGTTGCAAAAACTCATAACTAAATTCATGATGGCTACATTTTTCAATCTCAAATCTATCATGTTTCCACAAAGTTTAAAAGTTTAGGCTGAATATGTAAAAATATAAAAACACCATTTAACAAATCTAAACTCATGTTATTTTAAAAATAAACAAGTACGAAGTTGATCTAAAACATAAATGAGTGTACATTTGCTAGGCAAATAGTAATGATTTTTGAAGATAGTAAAGTAAAACTGTAAAAAGAAAGAAAAAGGATTACAATAATACTGCCGTCCTAAACAAAAGTGGACATAAAGGCAATTTCATTCAGATTTACTTTGAGAAAAATCTCGCCAAAAGAGTATTTGGCAGATATTTTATTCGGCGAAGTAGACCCTTCTTTCAGGAAAAAACCTCAGCAATTGGCTATGGCATTGGGCTGCATTAGAGAATAGGAAATTAGAGAATAGATAATTTGGAAGAGAAATAGGGTTCGATTACAAATATCTAGGTAAGGAAAAATATACAGCATTTCAGCTGCAAGTTCTGGCAAATCGCATATTTCAGATGTAATAATACTCTGATGTATTTAAAACTACACCCTATGTATTTAAAAGTAATCCGTTTTAGTCTAAATATTATTTTATTTTTAAATTCATAGGAATTTCAATCTAACAAAGAAGGATAAGTTTGAAAAGGGATTACTTCACCACTACCTCTGGTTAGAGGAATATGTGAGAAAACTCCAGCTCTCAAGCGTCGCCTCCAACCGTGGACCGGTTTCGCCCTTGTTAGGCCTCATCAGCACGGTATACTGTGCTGGGAGCTGGTATAACAAGCTGGTATACTACCAGCTGCGGATACCGTGCTGATGAGCCCTAACAAAAGCGAAACCGGTCCACGTTTGGAGGCTACGCTTGAGAGCTGGAGTTTCCTCACAAGGATAAGTTTGCTTTCAATTCTGATATTTAAGGGGGGCTTTTCATGATTTTGACAAACCTTTGTAGTGGCTTGGAAGTAGCAAAATATATTCTCGCGAATTAAAAAGTGCGCCAATGGGGAAAGAAAATGAAGCTTTAATAAAACTCGTTTATGTGCAATTTCGCTTAGGACGGTAAAATAATAACCTTGTAATAGAGCTTTCCGCGATGACGTCACGACCAGTCATTTTCAATTAACTGTTAACCATTGGTAGGCACACAAATAGTTGTTGTTATGGTTACTGTAGATCATGTGATGCGGTGTCACGTGATGTGGAAAGCTCTATTCAATCTAGAGAAACAAAAAAGGCCAATACAAACAGTGAAATATTTCTCAATTACAGGGTGGGCAAAAATTACACTTTTGAAAATTCCATAAAAACCAGAAAAAATCTGTAAATAAATAACGGTCTCCACTCTAAGCATCCTAAGATCACTGCTTTTTTCTAATACAGTAAAAATTTCAGTTGAAAATGATGGTAGAGATGCCAACATTATTCACGAGGTTCCACCTTCGATTCCTTTCCCGGAATCGAACACAAAATCAGTGAATCGCATATCACATCCAAGGTAAGATATAGGTAAAATCGTTCCTTACGAAAGTATGGGTTCGGATTCGACCATAAAAAAGATTAACTGAGGGTCAAGGGAGAGGGGAAATTTTTTCCAGGATATTTCATTTAAGTAAATGTTTTCATTGTAAAATTAGTTTATCAATCATTCTTTTTAATGCAATTTATGATGAGAGTAAAATGCTGCCGGACATCATCGGATCTAGATATTTCTGAAAGAATCGATTCCGGAATCGAATACCTTGAAATCGATACTAAAGAATCAAACTATTTAAGGAATCGATTCCAGCAGGAATCAATTCTTTGGAATCACACTTAATTTTCTAATTAATACTGATAGTTATTAACCATTTTGTTCACTAATTAATTAGTATTTTGCAGCAGGAATCGAATCTCAGGAATCGTACTTAATTTTCTAATACAGATAGTTAACAATTTTATTCACCAATTAATTGGAATATCTATAGTTAATTAATATTTTACTGGTTAGTAATTAAAGTAATAATAATTACTAATTATCTTTGATTTGTAATTAAAATAGATAAGTTTGATTCTACTTTTTCGATTCTGGCTCTAAGGAATCGACTCCAGGTTCCAGGTTGGAATCTAACCTCAGGAATCAAATCCAAGAATCGAAAGAGTCGAACCTCAGGAATCGATTCCGGAATCGAATCGATCGATTTTTTAGATCGCTAATCGGATCCTTCCGACACGGACAAGCCGTAACATTTCGGCATTGCTCAATATCAAGTAACATTTTAAAAGATTATGAATGATATTTTAAAACTAAAACTTGAAACTATTAACGTAAACTGCAGATGAAAAATATAATTTAAAAAAATTCCTATTGGAGGTATCAAATTAAACTAATGTAGCAAAACATAAACGGTATTTTTTTTTACACGGAATGAATATATTTTTAATTAAAATGGAAATATTCGTTCCCACTACCTGTTGATCGAAGGATTCCTCTCATGAAATTCATCGTCATTCATTAGCATTCATATATCTTGGTTTTATTCCGCAATTTTCAAGATTTCAGGTTTTTTAGCTGTAAAAAACAAAATAAAAAAGGCAGGTGTTATAATAATCCTAAGAGCATCATTCGTTAATAAACACTTAACGTGAGAATTCTAAAAAAAATTTTTAAATTTAATTAGCATTCAATTACATTTTTATTACCTTCAATACAGGGGCGTCATTTCAGTTTTTGGTTGAGGGGGGAAAGGATTTTTTTAAATGGGTCTGAATCACGCTATAACTAGACTTTTTTTGGGGGGGATGCCTCAACTTCATTTTTGAGATATCCCCTAACCAGCACTTTTATAGGTTAAGTGTTAGAACACTGAAAAGTAGTAGGAAAAATGGGGGGTCTGGGGTTCACCCCCAGGAAAATTTTGAAAATTTGCCTTTAAAAGTAGTGTTTTAGCTCATTTTGAGACCCTTTGGGCTACATCCAAAGGGAACAGTTTCTTGTAAACCACAGAATTTTCAGGGGAAAAGAGCTGTAAATAAACGTCAAAGTTTCAAGGGGGCCTCCCCCAGAATTGTTTTTTTTTAAATTTCCCTGTATCTCTTTTTCAAACTATTTGGGGAGCTCCTAAAGGGAAAAGCTTCCTGTAAGTGGCAAAATTCTAAAGGGAAAAACTGTGTAACAGACGTAAAAATTTTAGAGGGGGCATGGGAGTCCTCCCCCCAAAAATTTTTTTGAAATTACCATCACTTTAATTCGTTTTTATCCCTTTTTCAAACTCTTTGGGGAGCACTAAAAAGGAAAAGCTTCTTGTAAGTGGCAGAATTTTCAAGTGGAAAAACACTGTTTAACAGTGTTACCCCCTAAATGACACCCATGCTTCAATATTTTGTAGCCTTTAAATGTTTTTAATTATAAAACAAGCTTTTGAACAATGTTTTTGAAATACATAAGTACAATACACAGCCGAACCTGTTATAGTGGGAGAAGTGGGGTTCTAATAAAAGAATCTACTTTGAAAAGTTTCTTTAAAATTTGAGAAAAACCAGGTCTAAATGTCTTTTGTTAAAAACAACATTTTTTAGAGAAAAACAGCAAAAAGAAATTTTACGAAAAAATCCGCCGAAATCGGCTAAAGTTGAGCCATTCTATCTTGCAAATTGAGTTTCATGAAAGGCATTTCTCCTCAAATCAACCAAGGCTTTTTAACTGAGTTAAACTTAGGATGTATCAGTTTGGATCATTTTTGTAATTTTCACGTTATTGTGTCGGGTATGAACAGTTTTTGACTTTAACAAGTTAGAGGTTGGAAAATATTTGAAAAACAACAATGACAAAAATATAAGAAATAAGTTATTTTACTAGATTATTTTTTCCCAGCTGATAAACCATTACGACGTTCCGACTACGTTCGGAGAAGTTTTTTTTAAATACAGTTAATTATAAATATATTGTTAGTTTTTCAGATTCATATTAATGCCAAACTAACAAAAAAATAGTTTAAATTGATTAATGAAACATATTTTTTTTTAAATTTGGTAAAAACATGAAATTTTTAGTGAAATTTTTACAATTTTTCAAACACTCTAATTTTTTTTAAAATGTGTGTATTTTAGATTTTTATGTTCCAAATTACTTCTTGACTATCTAACTAGGGAATGACCCATTATATTTCAGTTTGCTAATTCGAATAAAAAGTTCTAACTAATCGAAACCACTAATATCATGTTTTGGCTTTTTTTCCCACTTTCTTAATTTAAATACGAGTCAAAACAACACAAATTATTTTTATGTTGTAAAGTTCTTGGGTCATTCACTAGAGTATATATACATAATCATTTTTACAAAGTTTCATTAATGTACCTTTATAACATATCAAGATATCATGTTTGCAGTGATGAAATTTTACCAAAAAAAAGTTTTGAGAAAAACACATTTGAAGTATTTAGTTTCCGGTCCTTTTTGATGGCCTTTACTAATTTTAAAACGCTCTAACTTTTTTTCTAATTATCGATCGGTCAAAACCAAAACTGTTCCAGATAGCTAAAGACCTAAATTTTTACATTTTAGCAAAAAAAAATTTTATTACTTTTGTAAAAATTGACGATTTCAACGTAGTCGGATACCTAGACTTTTGAATTTCTTTTTTTTAACCTATTGAAACGGAAGATCTAAAAGTAACAGTTTACAAAATTTTCCAGTTTTTAAAGAGCTACTAATTTTATTTACTTCAATGTTATAGTATATATGCTTAATATACATTTGATTTTAGATTGGGAGGGTGATTTCAGTTGGGGATCATTTTCACCCAAAATTTTTTCTGGGGTACCACCTCCTTTCGGGTAGGGTACTTTTTTTATATCAAGTTTTAGATGACTTACGTTCCCATTGTAAATTAATTTCAGTGAACTTAATTTCAAAATTTTGTCAAATTTTTATTGTGAATTCCTGGAAAAATTAGAGGGTCTGGAGAACCTCCCACAGAAAATTTTTTGGGAATTTCCCCTTGAAAATCACGTTTTAGCTCATTTTTGCCTTTTTCGATTGCACCCTAAGAGCACCTCATCAAAAGTTTCAAAAAAATAGTATGGTTATAAAAACAGCAAAATTTCGAGGGAATGTGGACCCCACTCCAGAAAAATTTTGGAAAATTGCCCCTTAAAATAGTGTTTTAATTAGTTTTTAGAACTTCTTTAATGACCTAATAAGGATCATTCCTCACAAGTCCCAAAATTTTCAAGGAAAATCAGCACATATTCCAAAATTTTTAGGAGTGTTTAGGATTCTCCTCCAGAAATTGTTTGGAATTATTATCCTTAAAAGTAGAGTTTTGATTTTGACTCATCTTGAGAACTTAAAAATATATTTTCCGATTTTTAAAAAGTTTTGATAACAAATTATTATTTTTTCGTATGGAACTGGAGAGCCGCGACTTAACATCGAAAGAGCCGCATGCGGCTTGCGAGTCGCAGGTTGCCGACCCCTGATCTAGGAAGATCACAAGCAAAAAATACATTCCTTTACAGATTAGAGTTAAAACTTCCAAACAGTCACTTAAGGAACGTCTAATTTCAAGTACATTGGCATTAGATCATGTAAAAAACAGTTTCAGATAATTATTTAAATGCACCCTTTGCATTTGTCAATAAAATCCCTATTACCAGAGTCAAATGTTTTAAAAAATTGGGATCTACCAATGGAACTAAAAATATGTTTTAAATTGAATCATAGGGTGGTTTTCACAAAATTAGGTACCTTTACCATAACAAACTGTAGCTGAATATGCCAAGCACAAAAATGACATATTTTGAAATAAATAAAACAATAGTTTTATTCTTTTTATCTATGAAGTAAGAGTAAACCCTACAATAATTTAACATCCTCAGAAAGGGGCAGTTTTTTCAAAGAGTGGAAAATTATCGTGTAAAATCCAAAATCAATTTTATGTTAAAAAAATATAAAAAAAAGTTTTTTATTATTATAGATTGTATTATAATAGGAAATTAATTTTTTTTAAATATTTTTAGGACCACAATATTTTAAACTTAAGAGTAAGTAAACTTAATCATACTCGTCTTAAAATATAAATTATTTTAAAAAGATTTTTAATTGTAAACCAAAGTGTTAAGAAATATAAAATCTTAACAAGACGGAAATGCCTTTGGAATTCAGAACTATCCTAATTAAACTTAACTTACAAGCTAAACAAATAAGATAAAAAATGTACTATAACCCATGAATTAAGTATTCTAAAGAGTCAATAGAGATCAACTACTTGCAAACTAAAGTAAATGGGAATCGGATTGCAAAAATTATCTAAGAAACTGACTGCACTATTAATTTGAAACTATCTTAACTTAAATTTAATAATTAGCTAAATCAAAGAAAATCTACGATTTATGCTATGCAAGGCGACAAGTAACAAATTTCCTTAATGTATGCTTTTATATTTCTTCAAATCAAAAATACACGAGAGTTGTTGCAGATCTAAACCTAACGGTACACACACGTGTGATAGATACTGGCAATACGATTATAATTTTAAAAAGCTTTTCAAGAAATTTTAGAATTATACTGGATAAAAACATTTAAAATGTATGAAGTCTAAAAATGACACAATGTCCTAAAGTAAGAGATCTAAATTGAATCACACTGGTATATGCAATTATTTATAGGAGATGCAAGAATCAAGAAAGATCAAATAGGATCAAGGATTTTAGAGTGTTCTTTACTTTTAATCAAGTAAACTATAACCTCTGCAACTCGTTCTCTCTGATAAAATAGGATGGTTAAATTACAGATTAATACAACTTCTCACCAACGTAACTCCTGGATTACATTTGAAAGTAAAAGGTTTATCCAATGCAAACTCTACTCACGACTTGGAATTGAAACGCATCTGTCCAAGTACCGACTCTAGATTCTTCAGGTTCTGATCTTCCAGACACACACCTCACTGGTGGCATTGCCACCAGAAATGCTGAGTACAGTTGCTAAGGTGCAAAGCAGCGCCCCGACTTCGAAGAATGATTGCTTGATTGAGATTGGTTTAAATATTTAAGCATACAGATAAGGTTTGATCACATACATTTATAAAAAGTGTTCGAGTTCACCTGTACTGTTGTTACTAACTTATCTACAATAATAAAACCTATTAGATTTCATGATATTTGAGGAGATTGGTGTTTTAGATAAGAGAAACTTGGTTATTTTATTTACTTTTACGGAAATAAATTTCCTTAAAAATACCCAAGCAGCCCAAACGTCCAAGATTTGTCCACTGTATTATGTCATACATGGTCAAATTTCATTTACTACTTCTTGTTGAAGTTGCGTTAACTCTCCCTATTTGGTCATACTGTGCTACTAGGGATGGCTCTTTTTATTGACTCTTTCCCTAGTAGCACAGCTAATACCAAATATTTGAAGCTGTCGTAACTGCAACTGGAAATAAACAAAATTTGTACATACATGACATAAATTGGACGTATCTTGCACGTTTGTGTCGCTGGGATTGGCACCCACACTGTACTTTTGTCTAAATACCTCTACATCTGGAGGTTATGGCAATGAAAAAGACTGAAAGAGAAACAAAGAGTAATACTTTTAGCATTTGTACGCAGGGTGATTAGAAAGTAGAAAAAAAATATAAACTTTATCAACATGGGAGGCTATAAAGAGGTTGCCAATTCTTGAGTAAAAATAAATGACACGTAACCCTTTGATATTGGTCTTGAACAAGTAAAACTGTTCGACTCGGGCATTTACTTCATAATTATTATTGAACCCAAGCAGCCCAAACGTTCAAGATTCGTCCAATTTTTGTCATGAATAGCCAAATTTCGTTTACTGTAGTTACGTAAACGTGACATATTTTATATGAGCTGTGCTACTAGAGAAAGAGATGGAACTTTAGTAGGGCTTGTGATTCAAAATTAGGTGTGGAAAATGCTAAAAGAGGCAGGGTATACTAAAACGATTAGGAATCATATAGGAATGTGAGGTCGAAAATCCACTCCTAATGATCTGATAGGGGTTTTATGATCCTTAGAGGAAAATGACACTTACCCTTTTTAGATAGGACCTATAACCAGCAAAGTTGTTCGACTCCGACATTTGGAGGGTTCAGAATAGAAATGAACCAAGTCCACTTTAGCTACTTTTGAGCTACAGACGTTTAAAGTTAAAGCTTCATAGCAAAATTACATGTTAACGATACAGAACTTGCTGCTGCCAAGCGGATATTATCAGAACTAGGACTTGGTTCACTATTGCACTGAAATTTTACATAGTTGGTGCATGTTATAGCGTTTATAACTCCAAAATGACAAAAAGTGGACTTTGTCCATTTTAATTCAGATCCCTCCATTTATTTCATCATACCTATAGACTATATTCGACCACGCCCATATTAATCATTTGATCGGGAAAAACAAACTCGCCATCGAACCATATCGCACTACCATCCTATCTCACTACAATCTATCTCTGTGGTAACCAATTGCAAGCTCTGTAGGTCACATGATGGGTAAAATATGACGTCAAGACGGATATAGTCCATTGAAGATATGAAACTTCAGACTGTGAAAATGATTGAGCATGGTAGAAACTTAAAAATGTTTCATCTCCTTCATTGGTTCCTTTGCAATAAATTCCGGAATAGAACGATTTTTCACTGAATTTATGACTATTTAAAGGTTACTTGTCAATTTCTGTTGATATATTTTATGCCTTCTATGTTTCCTCAAACCCTTATATAATGTAAGGGGTATACATTTCTGACTCTCCCATTCCGATGTAATTCAGTCTCGTCAAAGATGTCTCACACCCTTTTAGCATTATCCCCTTCTAGCTTTGTATCATTCTAAATTATAGTTTTCTACAGTTTTAGCTCTGAAAAGTGTAGAAACTAGATAAAAAAACTAAAGAAGGTTTCTTTAGCATGAAAATATATTTATTTAGCAAACTAGGGGGTAATTTTTCATTAAGTTAAAATGAAATACATACGATGTAAATTGTATATCTTTATTTAATAACACACATGTCTTACGATCTTCAAAAAAAACTAACTATGTAAAATATGAATGACTGTTAAAATTATTTATTGTATATGATTTTACCCCTTTTAAATAATTTCTCATTCCTCACAAGTTCCTCCTTAGTAGCACAGCTCCAAATATATCAAGTTTACATAACTACAACTAGAAGTAAACGAAATTTTGCCGTAATGAAAAAAAAATTAACAAATCTTGAACGTTTGTGCTGCTTGAGATAAAATGACCACGAAAGTAACAACTAAACTCTAACGAATTTCGCTATTTAAAAGCTATGGCACTGTCTAAGCTAATCAAAAGTAACAACTTATAACTCTAACGAATTTCGCTAATGCTTTAGCATGGGTCAACTTTCGTGGATATAGACACTTCGAAAAGGGTATTTGTATTATTTTTGGCATTTTGGGACAGCCAACAACCTGTAATTTTTTCTGTAACTTAATGCCAGTAATTCTTTAAACCGTTTTCTCTGCTAATATTAACATAACCAATTACAATAACACTAGCAGAGCAAATGCTTCAAAATTATTAAATTTATGTAGAGACAAAAATTACGTATTGAACATTGTCAAAACTAGTAATGCCTCAGAAACGAACGTCAACTCTAATATCAACTGTCAACTCCCCCTCTTTACTAAGCCTACATTCAAACCAATAACGAGGAAGTCTCAAAAGAAAAGAAAATACTTTCCACCGAGTAGATAATTCCAATCGAACCAATTCACACTCGTTCGAAGAGAAATATCCCCCCACAAAATAAAACCGTCGGAATGAGTAATGAAATTCCTGAAACGCATTCATAAACCCACCGATAAAACACCCCCTCCTCTCTCTCGGAATGCCATAACTGTCATTTAAATACTCGTAAACCAAAACGTAATTAAAAGATCATAAATTGCCATTTCAATTCATTCATTCATTCGTTCGCACTGCAAGCAACAAGCGACAACGAGCTAACTCCAGCGAGAAGACTCGTGGAGTTATGTCGTTGTTGCCGCTAAGCGAACGACGCTTTGCCTCACCTTCTTTTCATTTGGGCAGGTAATTAAGAAGCTTAATCGGTTTTAAGAGGAGCTAAAGCGCTCGAGGCTTCGCATTTTGAATTTCAATCCCATATAATAACCGCGCGCGCCTTCATTTTAATAACACAACAAAAGGAACCGGGAAAAGAAAAATCGGAGAAAAAATTTCCGATGATGATGATGATGATTCTGCATTTTGCAATAATTCAGAAGGTTGGATGAAATAAATTAGGTGGCTCGACTACTGCAAAAGGCGCTTTCGCTCGAGAGAGGAAAAAGAAAAATTACTTTAAATTACTCTTTGAGGTCCCGGAGTATCCCGATTTTTGCCAGGAACCACAGGCCCTTCATGATTTACGCTTCAATTAGCGGCAGACGAAAATTCCTTATCTGAAGGTAAAATGCTTCATTATCGCTTTCCCAAAATGATTTATACATCCGGTTTTAAGGCCTCGCAATTATTTATTAGCGCTAAGCCCCGTTTCTTTGCTGCTGAAAAATTTTTAAGTTTCGGCAGTAGTTGTTTCTTTTCGGTATTATTCGATTCATCTTGTTTCTCTCGCTCTCTCGGTGAATTAATTTGTGCAGATCCCTTTATTTCTGTATAAATAAATAAAAGCTGATGCCTTGTGTGCGTTATCTCGACTAATTGAACATCGACGGAGGCGATAAGTACACAGAGACCAATGGAAAAGCAATTTCTGGCTTCTTTTAGGGTCTGTTTCCAGGATACACAAAAGAGCAGAGTTGCAGAAATTAATAGGAAGACTTGTTTTAATACCCGAAAGTTCGTCTAGACCGGATAATTAACTCCGTTTTGTGAGAGCCATACTTCTAATCTGCAAACACCAACTAAATGAAACTCCTCCTTCTAGTAGCAACATATATAATTATTCCTCCAATAAGAGCATGTATTCCCAAAGGATATTGTATCTAGCAATTATCAAATGTTTGCACTTCTTTTTGATATTTCGTATAGAGTGGTTATGTGTAATCTTTTCTTAAAATCAGATGTCAAAAGAAGAAATTGTCTTCATTGAAATTAAAGATAATAGTCCATTGTTGAGGAATTTTTGATTTATCACCGGATTATTTTTATAATTATTATTAATTTCTTATGCACACGGAGATAATTAAAAGTTTTGTGAGATTGTCTTTTTGAAAAATATAAGAACTTCATTAGAATGATTATTGGAACTAGTTTCAGTTTCTTGGAAAACATGTCATTGCATACATCATTTAGCATCTTTATATGAATAGAAAAATTAATTACTTAATTTAATATTTATCCCATTTCAGTCCATCATTACTGATTGAAAACATAAAATTATGTTTCTTTACGAAGTTCCAAGAATTTCCCTTTATTATGTTTTTTATCATCACACATTTATTTTTCATTTAAACTATATTTTTTCTTTAATTACAAAAACTGTAACCATTTTGATGGTTGTAGTCAGGGCTCGATTTCTAAAAAAAGAGGTACCGGAACGGTAAAATTACTGGTATAAAAACTAAAAAAATCGAATACTTTTTAATACAAAAATTTCAGCATTTAATTTCAAATTTAAATTTACAAAATAAATTCAAAAGTGTTGTTCTATATTAGGAAGAGTGTTGAGTGTTCTAACTTAATTATTAATAATAAATTATACTAATCTTAATTATTTTATAAGATGAACGTTTTATACAATTTTTTTTATGAAACTCCTTTTTTGTACAATGGGTTGTATTTTTTTCAAACAGGGTGCCTCTTGTCCTTAATGGTAGACCTTAAATGGTAGAATTTAAGATGTTGCAAGGTACAACACATTTTGGCAAATTTGATATAAAATGACTCTCAATATTTCATTGATTCATGTGAATGTCTTGCACTAAATCAAAAATAAGCTCATGGTGTTTTAGTTTTGAGTACCTGCCCATTTTCAGAAATGAGAACATGTGTTACGGGAAATGTGATGAATCGGGAATTTTTAATAATGCCCGATGTGGAGGAGGGCAATGTGATAAATTCAATGGAATTTATCAATGAAATTTATCACTTTGCACGCCTACACTCTGGGCATTATTAATAATGCCTAATTAATCCCTTTGCCCGTAACATATGCATGTTTTCAAATTTGAGTAAATTTGAATCGGGGCCAGTTTGAGTGTGTGCCATACTCAGATTTGAGTAATTTTTACTCAGTTTTGAAACTTTAGTTTTAAGAGGGTGACTTTCAGCTTAATCTAAATTTCAAATTAAGCTGAAAGTCAGAATTGTCACCATCTATAATGTAGTACAAAATTTATTTGGTCCTCACATTGTATTGCATCTCTCGCAATCTCGCCTTGCTTTTGACGGCTGAGGCAGAATGAGAATGATGACCAGATGCTAGCCAAGAGTCCACGTATTTTCCCGGAAAAAAATAGTCTGAATTGTAATTTTATTAATGTTTTTAAACAAAAGTGAAATTCTAAAAGCTTATGTACAAAAATGCGGAGATAAAATAGAATATTAATATTTTTTCCGAAAAAGAGGTTCCGGAACGACGTTCCGGACCGTTCCGGCTGAAATCGAGCCCTGGTTGTAGTTATCAATGGCAATTAGTAATTAACTATTTATTACAGTATATATGGCTAGATCAGTGGTTCCCAACCTTTTGTGGCCCATCGCCCCCTTTCTAGATGTTGACTAACACCTATCGTCATTCTAATTGTATGTCTAATTTTAATTTGAAGTAAAGTGTAAATAATAAAGCAATTTTATGTCAGGGGGTCATCCCCCAGAAAGTGTTTTTTAAATGAGACTCCAAAAAACAGGTTTTTAACTAGTTATGGTACACCTCTTCCGAATTTATGACATATATTTTTAGGTAGGATTTAGATTTTTATGAACTAAATATAAAAAAGTTTTGAAGTCCTCCCCCATAAAATTTTTGGAAATTGAACCCTAAGAAATAGGGTTTTAACTTGTTTTGGTACATTAAGTCTGAATACAGTCTGCCAGTACAGTACTGTTTTATTTTCCCCCCTTGAATACTCATCGCCCCCCAATCACCCCCAACTTATTTATCGCCCTTTTAATAACACAAATCGCCCACCTGGGGGCGATCGCCCCCAAGTTGGGAACCACTGGGCTCTAGCCCAGTATACTTACTTACCCAGCATACTTAAGTATACTTTAAGTACTTATAAGTACTTAAGTAGAAGTACTTAATAAGTACTTTAATAAGTACTTAATACTTTAAGTATACTTACCCAGTATACTTAAAAACCAATTATCTATGTTTTATGAAGTGTGATAATGTAAATTAATATTGTTTTTAAGTAATAAAGAAGGAAACACTAGCATTTCATTATGGGAAAAAAGACGGGGGCATTCGTGCCTAGCGTCCCTTTTTAGGGACGCTTTTCGAGGGTCCAAAACAAGGTCAAGATAATACATTTTGGAAAAACCAAAAAAACCCAACTGATTTAATGTATGAACAGTAATATATATCTGGATTGAAACTTTTTTTTTAAATAACAACTAGGGTTTATAAGCTTTTTCTTTTAAAATTTTTAATAAAGCATTTTTCTGAAAAATTCCATCTTCCATCTTTAAAAAAAAGTGAAAAAACTTTTGAATTCCGCTTTCTTCTTGTGTTCTTTATAATGAATGAAGATCAAAGATACATCAGTGCAAATTTTGATTCAAAAGAACAATAAAAAACGTCCCTAAAAAGGGACGCCAGGCAGTAATAATATTGAGTAACAATTCTGGGCCGTCTTAAGGAAGTCTATTAGGTCATCCCGAAAGTTTTGTCGCTCTTGGGAGCATCTGTATATAATGTATTTTTTGGTACTTTTCCATTACGGTAAATCAGTAAAGTACTTCTACTTCTATCTAAAGCCAATTTGGCGAATTTTGGCTCTTTTTTTGCTGGCTTACTTTTCCAGCTTTCCTAGATTCTACGATTAATAAGATTTTGTTTACTTCAAGTTGCCATTAATTGAAAACTTTCAAAATTAAAATTCAAAGGAATTTAACTTTAATTTGAAGTCATAATTAAGATTGTACGGAAGATCTTATTTATTTCATAAATTCAAACTCATTTTATACTACTTTTGAAGAGCGGCGGTAGAATTTCCAGCGATCTGGATTTCCAGCAATTTAATATGGGGATTGTGATCAAACTCTCCGGATGCCCCAGAAAAAATTTAAATCTAAGTTAAATGTTCCACACTTGTTAAAAATACTTAAAACTTTAATTGTTTTATGGAAGTAGGCAGTTAATTTTAATTTAAAAATCTTAACTTTAGGAAAAATGCAAAATTTTGAGCAGAAAAGAAATGAAGTAAAATGTTATCACAGATTTAAGGAAAGCCCAGTTGTCGATCAGTCCCCAAAATCAAGCCAAGATGCCAAGTTGACGGTGGATAAAGTTACAGTTTATATTGGTATCACATAATGGAAAAGTGTCAAAAATATCTTATAAACAGATGCTCCCAAGAGCGACAAAACTTTCGGGATGACCTAATATGTGTAACCTGTCACAACTGTCCCTTCTCAGCTACATCACAGTGTAGTCACAGATTTCGGTTACAAATTCCGAAATTCGTCAGTCCCAGCGACTTCCAGTGACGTTCACACTAATGAGTGCCATCTGACCGTCACATATAGGAGTCACAATTCGGTCAACTGGTTGTTAGGGTATCCCACAGACATACCCTTTAAAAGATCGCGAAATTAAAGAACCCTATCTCACGCATATCTTCCATCCTTTTCCCTCCTGGAACACGAAACCCGCTAATTCCAAAGCATCAATTTCACTTAAATTCGAATCGCGGTGGAGTAAAAAAAAGAAACAACAAACGGTGATACATTAAAAACCTCACCCCGGCTTGCTCGACATTCAAAAACAAGGCGATAACGATGATTCGTATCGATTATACCATCAATCTGTCTCGGCATTACACTTCCCCTTTCCCAATTATTATGCATTTCAACAAATTACACTCGCGCTGGTCTGACACTCCCCGCGTTAGGACGGATTCACATCCGGCGATTCGGTGACGCGACCGGGAAAATGGTTTGGAAATTTCCTATCGCTTTCATTACGATTTGGAATATGATCCTGCCAATGGTTCTTAATTTTATGACTTTGCAATTACGTAGTAATATGTAGGGAATATTCAGGGAGGTTCCAGGGAATATTCAAGGAAGGGTAGGACGTAGGACGCTCATAGACGACGCAGAATCACATAGGAATAGGGGGATTGAAATCCACCCCTAACGACTTAGGTCTTTTAAAAGCGGGAATGGGAGGTTATATAATTCATTCTCCATCGGAAACTGACGCGTTAAAATGGATTAAAACCTGCAAAATATTTTTATTCAGACACTTATTAAAAACAAAAAAAGGTGAAGTTTCAGTCGTAATATATATAGGCTCTTAGACTTAAAGTAAATCATAATTTTATACAAGCGTTTGAAACTGATTATTTGCGATATATCTGGTTGAAGTTATAGATATATCTGGTTAGGAGTGTATTTCCGACAATCAATTCCTATATGATTATAAGTCGGCTAGGTGTGGTTTACCTCTCCTGCTAGACTGCGACGTTTCTTGTACCTGGCTCAGAGAAAACAAAAGAAATAGCGTGAATTTTGATTAGAATTGTGAAAAGAACTTCAATTTAGAAATATGGTTGTTTTGTTAAGCCCATGTATTAAAACGTCTTTTTTATCACGATTTGCGTAACGAAACTCCTCTTAGCAACCCAACAGGATTTCTGTTTACTCGGTTTTTCCTTCCACGTAGTGAAACATTGCTGTCTATACTTCACAGCAACGTT
Source organism: Tetragnatha versicolor (assembly GCA_024610705.1). NCBI lineage: Eukaryota > Metazoa > Arthropoda > Arachnida > Araneae > Tetragnathidae > Tetragnatha > Tetragnatha versicolor. Next base: position 881,121 of record JANDEH010000062.1, read on the forward strand.
TCTTGAACCCAGTACATCACTACGCGGAAGGAGAAAGTGGGTAAACACAAACCCTGTTGGGTCGAAAGGAGAAATTTCGATACTAGTAGAATCGTGATAAAAAGACACTATTTATACATGGATTAACGAAGTAATCATATTTTAAAATTGACGTACACCGCGATGTGAACTACTTTGTTTGTTAGTGACGTAGTACGTTCAACCTAAGTTGTTGTCTAAGTATGGTATAGAAGTTCTTTAAACATTCATCTGACACATCCAGCATACAGGGTGTTTCAGATAAGTGTTTCACAACTTCTAGGAGGGGTGGGACACACCTAGAAGACTCAGAATCGGAAATTGACATGTAACCTTTTAAGATCGAATTAAAACTATCGATTCAGGTATTTATTCCATTAAACCTATTAAGAAGCTAAAATTTCAGCTCCTAAATCGATTTTTATGCTACAAATGCCGAAATCGAGCGATTTTGCTGGTTTTATTCCAAGCATAAAAGGTTACGCGTAAATTTCCACTGTAGGTAATACTATCTCCCCTGCACTCGTATAAACACCCCTAGTCGGCTAGACTAGTACTTACCCTCCGCTCTCTTCCGTTGCCTTCCTATACTATGTATAAATACTTCCTATACTTCCTATACCTATGAGTCCTAACAAGGACGAAACCGGTCCACGGTTGGAGGTGACGCTTGAGAGTTTACACTTAAACACCCCTAGTTCGTTACACTTAAACACCCCTAGTCTCGACCAGCCGCGTCGCAAGGTTCGCTGCATGCAAATGCGCCCTGACACTCCCCGCGTTATGGAAATTGGAGAACGTATTTTTGGGGAGCGCTTTAATTAGCGGCGATGCCTCATCAGTTGCCAGAGACGATGACAAATGAGTTTAGGACAGTGTCGAGACAACGCCACTGCAAAAGGACACTTCATAATAGGCCGCCCTTGGACTTTGATTGATGCGCTGTACTCTTGGGGTCCGGCAGCCCCTAGAGACGGACTGACCGGAGCGTTTGAGATGCTGTCGGATTGGATGGAAGGATTATAGGACCGTCCTGGTGTCGCTCTGTCTTCTTGGTAGCCTTTTTTTGTGAGGACTTGATAGATCCCTTTGGAATCAAGTGGGTTTGTGGTTTGCCTCTTTTAATGGGTGTAGCTCTTTGTTCGTTGATTCTGATGGTCAAGAGTTGATGCGTTAAAATGAATTTAAGGTTGATGCCCTTTTGGATACAACTGAGTTGTAGAATGAAGTACTTGATGATTAATAGCTTAAACAGTATTCGTATTATATAAGTTTCATCTTTAAAAAAATCAACGATGGAGTTCGTATCTATCTCGTATTAGTTTATTTTAATAAATTAAACTGTACACTTATACTGTGTTTCTTTTTAAAATTAAAAGGTTTATCCAAATGAAATTTCAAAACTAAAAAAAAGTTTACATTTATATTCCAAGTGTTTGATAGAATATCAGAAATTATTTTTAAAGGGAGACATTTAGGCTAAGCGTGCACTAGAGACCTTTGTCGCGGCGACTATAAACACTAGGTCACTCGAGAGCAATGCATTTCTATGAAGATGACTCTTGGCAATCGGCCAAGAGTCTCGTCGCCTATGCGTGCGCTCTAGCTTCTTGCAATAGCCAGGGTGATAATTTTGTCTCTGTCGCCGTGACAAAAGTCTCTAGTGTGCGCTTAGCCTTAGACCGTATAAAAAATATGAATATACACTTTACTTAAGGAAATTAATTATTACTTTTTTAAAAAGTAATGCTATCTCTCTTATTACTTTATTCTCTTTAATTGATCCTTATATCATTATACATTTCTCTTTTTTTAATTTCTTCCAGTTCGTACATTCTGAATCTTATTATCTCATTCGATTTGTTCTACTGCATTCTCCCTCATTCTAAAGGGCTTTACCAACATCAACTACAAATTTTTGAGGAAACCTTTGAAGTTCATTCCTGAGAATTTATTATTCCTATCTTAATTTTCATTCTTATATACTTTTTATGTCTCTATTGACTTTGAACAATACCTGTTAAGGATCCTGAAAAGTACATATACCTAGTTACTATTATAATTATCATCGAAAAAATGTTCTTGTGGAATTACTCGGCAGTCTAACAAAAGTAGTTAAAATACTGTAAAACAATCGGTCACTGAGGTTGCGTTATGAGCGTTATTGAGCGTTTTTGGCCAGTTGAGCGTTACTATTGGCCAATATCAACGCCTCGTCTACCAATTTAAAAAAATTTATTACTGTAAAACTATCGAAGATATTCAAAAACCCATACTAGACGTGTGTTTGATATATGTGGAGAAAATAAATCAAGACGAAGTACATATTGAGGGAAGAGATGCATTTTAAATTTAGTTTAAAAATGGATATTTTCGGACAAATGTTTATTAAATTTTTTATAAATGCTCTTGAAATTCAATTTTAGATATATATGTTACGGTCAAAGTAACTAATTGGGCATTATTAATACCCAGAGTGGAGGCGGGTAAAGTGATAAATTTCATTGATAAATGCCATTGAATTTATCACATTGCCCTTTTTCACTTCAGGCATTATTAATAATGCCCGATTTATCTAATTGCCCGTAACATATACATTAGGGTGTATCGAAAAAAACTTTTTTTCGATTTTGATGACGTAATAGTGCGGAAAAGTTGTCTAAGGTGCCAGAGAGTACCTGTGAATTTTTTCAGAATTTTTGGATAATTTCTTAATGTGCCACATTGGCCCTGAAGTTCCCCATGTTAATCCAATGGGGCGAGCCGCCAAAAAGGCCGAAAATCGGTTTTTCGCCCCTCATTTCTACCCTAATCACACGACGAATGTCTCGTCTCGAGTTATGGACTCTATATGATGTATGCTATCCAATAAAACTTAAATAATAGCCTAAATATCTATATTACGTTTTTTTGTATGCTCAAATTTCGTCGAAAATTGCGTATTTCCTCGTTCAAATCAGAGCCCACAATCAACATAATATAGATATTTAAGTTATTATTCAAGTTTTTTCGGGTAGCATACATCATATAGAGTCCATAACTCGAGACGAGACATTCGTCGTGTGATTAGGGTAGAAATGAGGGGCGAAAAACCGATTTTCGGCCTTTTTGGCGGCGAGCCCCATTGGATTAACATGGGGAACTTCAGGGCCAATGTGGCACATTAAGAAATTATCCAAAAATTCTGAAAAAATTCACAGGTACTGTCTGGCACCTTAGACAACTTTTCCGCACTATTACGTCATCAAAATCGAAAAAAAGTTTTTTTCGATACACCCTAATATACATAGATTAGATTGGATTTAAACGTTATTTAACACTAAAAATATTCTAAAATTCAGTTTATGAAAAAAAATTATTGGGCTGACACCCTTAAGGGTCCTGAAAAGTGACTTTCAAAAAAAGAAAATTCAGATACATATGTGATAACTTAAGAGGGGCGTATAATAGGGTTATTTGAATAGTTTCCTTTAGTGGATAATTCCCACTCCAGTTAACATGTTCTCGGTTGAAAGAGAGAGGACGAAAAATCCAGAAGAACCATTAAAAACCAGCAATCACCATCACTAATAACCACCGACGAAAGAAACCCTTTCAAAAAGTCCATCCGAATCATCCTCTAATTGGCCAATATCGTCGCTTAATACACCTCTCTCGGGCTTAACCGCAGATTAGCGTAAAAGCAGTCGCAGGGCTTAGCCACCGCACATTTGCCACGATTAATCAGTTGCAAACCCCGACCGCTAAGCACCGAGAAAGGATTAAGGCGCTAAGTCCCGCCGATCCGCCATCATTATAGGTTGTCATATCGTAATGTTAATCGCCCGCGATGGGTTACCACCGCCACTTGTCAGAAAGGTATTATCCGCGGACGTTGAAGGTATTATTGTTTGCAAATGGACTCTGCTGTGGTTGACGTTTTAATAATAATAATAATAATGAAGTTCGTTGCGATGTTACTGGATGACAGTAAGGAGATTATGTAAAGCGATGGGAATTGCATCTCTTTTATTTATGGAGGGCTTGTGTCGGTGTTGTAGTTCGGTTGTTGTAGTAATTGGTATAGGGGAGTGTTTGTGCTTGGGTGTCGGTGATGGATATGCGGAGTTTTAAAGTTGTCGAATGTGGGTTGTTACGTTATTTAATTTAATGCTAATAAACGAGATTGCATTTCGTTATCTTGTTACTACTAAACAAATTAGACATTTTAGTTAGCTATGTAATACGTTTTTATTGCGTCAATTCATCGCCAGAGGGCGTTAGTATCGATTATCACATGATAGCTTGTAAAAACAAAGGGAATTGATTCTATGCTGCTATACCAGAATGCAACTTAAGTTGAGCCTGATGTCATGGCCACGCGGAAGAAAATCTAAGTTAAAAGAAAGCCTGCTGGGTTGCTAGAAGCTCTTATTGGCTGGCGAGTTTGAGAGCGAGTTGTACTACTACTACGCGCTACGACACTTAAAAAAATAATAATAATGAACATTTTATGCATATCGGGATGAAAATATGCTTAATATAAGTGTATTTAAAAAACTAATCATTATTCAAAATTGAAGCTCTAAATTTCACTCGAAATTCAGACACCGAACTACTTTCTTTGGTTGGCAAGTCGTTACCCGGGTGCAAATATCGCCAACTGAATAAAAGTTGAAAACGTTCAGCTATAAACAAATATTAATTAATAGTAAGCAAAACAAGTTAAACAATAAACAAATATTAATTAATAGTAAGCAAAACAAGTTAAACTATAAACAAATATTAATGATTTTCTGATTTTTAATGGCGATTTTTCGCTTGCGCCCAGTTAACGGAAAACTACCTAATAAAAAAATATTGATTTTTCTATAATTTTGATCAGTGGAGGGGGATCACATCGATCAAAATAGTTTGCTTCCAAAGCAGTCCACAAACGACAGTCCCCCGACCGAACCCATTCAAATCACTCAATTAACAGATTCGCTTAATTGAGGCCCCGCCCACAAAATGGTAACGAAGCGACGTCACATAATTACGACATCACTCTTGACAGCCAATCGGAAAAGTGTCTCCCGGCAATTGAAACGAACATCCGGTGCTGTGAATTATATGCAGCCAATTAAAAGCCCGGGTCATGTTCGCTGGTCACGGATCTTGTCGTTATTAATGAGAGATCGCAGCAGAAACGGGATCTCCGGTGATTGCAGCGAGGGATGAAAAGGGGAAATTGACAGTTTTTGAAAAGGATGTTTTCCCCCTATTTGATGTGGGTTATATGTTATATGTATTGTTATGCAATTTTAACACAATGGATAATTGCAAATCTTAATGTGTTCAGAATGGCTTAAAACTTAAAAAAAAACATTTAATTTACCTTTAAAAGCCCTAAATTTAAAGTTATTTTCAATAAAATAGCTTATTTTCTGTCTGAGCTGAAACAGCTTGTGACGTTAAATGTTCCTTGCTCCCGCTTGTTGTTATCATCCCGCTTTGAAAGGCTGGAAAGACTAAGCTCTAGTTTTTTTACATCCTAATGTTTGGGTGAAAACGGTGTTTCCCACATTTTCAAGAGACACATGTGACGTCACATTGTTAGGAGCCAAAATTTGGAAAAATATCAAGAAAATATTTATTTTCTCTATTAAAAACTAGATTGCATCAGTTATTATAATAAGGAATTATTACTCAAATTATTACCTCTTCGTCACAACGCGTTTTTTCGTATTATACTTTATCTTTATCGGAATAAATCTATATTTAACACTATAGCAAGACCATATAATACTAGAGCTGTAGCAACTTATCAAATCCCAAAATTTTCTAAATCAATTTTTTGTAAACATTTCTTTTACCTCGCACCAAAATTATACAATAGTTTACCTTTAAATCTAACCTCCATTATTAGATATTCAGAGTTCAAAAGAAATTTATTTGAGTTATTAATTAATATCGACGACCTGGATTTATATTTTTCACTTCAATGAAGCATATTTAGTTTATGGTTTACCAGCTTGCTGCCATCATTATTTAATTATTTAGCTATTGTTTTTATTCAGTTTTATGCTTTTGTTGTAATATGTCATTTGTCTGTATAATTTCTTTTTCGCCTGTACGGGAAGTTTCTTCCCCTTGGCGAATCACATATCTGTCTTTTTTGTGTTTGTTCTCTATGTGTAATAAAGTTCTATTTTTATTATTATTTTTTATTAAGTTGCATGCGTCAGTTTTTCAAAAACAAACAAGTGTTCCGTATGGTTTTTTGTATGGTAAAATGAAATATCTAGTCAGTTTTTTAAAAAAATGTACAGGTAATTAAATATTTTAATTTAAAAGTCGAGAAAAAAACACGTGGCAGAAAACGTTTATTGTTTAAACTGTAGGATGACATCAACAATAATACCATTAACTCCATTGCTCTTCAACAATCCCTATTGTAAGATGACGTCACATCCAAACTCTAGGCGTTTTCGCGAGCTTTTAAAAAGGGATTTTTGTTAATTTTTTTGGCAATCAGAAAATTTCTCGATCGGCCTCAAATTTTGGGTAGTTGTTTATTTTTGCAAGAAGAATCGATTAAAAAAATCATGCGACTTCCTCATTCCGAAATTTCTCTCCGAAATTTCTAAACAAAAACCCATATGGAACTTTATGAAAGCATGTAACTTTTTATTAAAATAGCAAACAGTATAAATAACTAAGAATTTCGTCGTGAAAGAAGCATACGAACTCACTCTGTTGACTGTTCCCTAGTATATTCAACAACATTAATAAATAAAAACGATGTTAATGATTTTAAAATCCAAAGGAAAATAGCAACGAGTATGAAAACATGGCGTCGCTTTTTTTATACCTGCGCTAATTTGCGCTTTTTGCCTTTGCGGCAGAAGATAAACACGCAGAATCAATAGCCATGGTTCTGCAATTAATTGGAAAATCTGGAACGGGATTTAAATCACTGGAGTGAATTAAAAACATCCGGCAAAAACATTAGCCAGAAGTACTTAATAGAAACATTAAAATGGTAATTAATATACGAAGACAACAGGTTTTTCTACTCTCCTCAGCAGCCCTTTAAAGGGGGTTCATTTTTTAAAGAAGCAAAAACACCTGCCAGATTCAGAAGTACCGGCTCTTGAAAAACAATCAATTTAAAAAACTCGCACTAAAAAAAGCATCTTTAAAAAAATTATCTATTTCACAGCTATGCTAGAAATTAATTTATTGAAGATTCCCCTCCCCCCCCCTCCCTTAGCGCATTAAGAAATACTCATGAAGAGGGCTCAGAAAAAAAGGGGATGGAAACGAACAAAAAAAATTATGAAATAAAACAGAGACACGCGAGGCACAACAAAAACAGTCCCGCGCGATATTTCCAAAAGCGTAATTAATTAATTAATTAATCTAAAATAATGAAGGCAATTTTATTTTAAAACTACGTGGCAATGGAACTTTCTCCACCGGATAAAAATTTCGTCATGGTGAGGCGCAGTTATACTAATTGTTATTTAATTTGCATAATTGTGTACTTAATTACTCCGTTGAGATGGGGATAGGATGGAAGAAATCGGAGAGGGTGGAACAAAAAAAACACCTGCCCTCCAAAAGTTCCATAACTTGGAGCTAATATGAAAAGGACGGGAGTGAAAAAATCCGAGTTGAAATTCTTAGTGATACCGCTCGGAAGTAAGCAGCCAGCTGTTGTGCACCATCTGAATTTTTTTTTATTTATTTAAAAAGCGTTTTTTACCCTCCAACTCATTTAAATAGCTACTTTGAGAGGCTCTTTTTGATTCGGCGTTAAAGTGTTGAATTTTTCAGGAGCTTTAGAAGTTCTTGCGTCAACGGAGAGGTGTCATGAGAACCGCTGACCCCTTTCTTTTATACGATGGAATTAATTTCATCACCTTGTACGAACTTTTCTTTTACGAAGTTTCGTTGGCTTTTTGGGGAACCATTAACTAATAACTTTCTGAGGGCAAATCTTGAGGGAGTCTTGAGGAACGCATAACAAGCATGTGAGTTATGAGCTCAAATGGGCAGGTAATGCTGTTCATTGAGCTCGAAAAGTTCTTCAAGAAACCAATTTAAGAACATTTTGAAATCCACCTTACTCGCTTTTTGAGTTCGAAACGTCTATCAACGGTGATTTTTGTTTTACATTTACAAAAAAAAAGTTGCTTTACATGGTGTTCGCAACTGCACGTTTCTAATTTGAGCTGTTGTGCTACATTTTTAAGATTAGATACACTAACTTTCTGAATTCAGCTTTCAGTATTCATAAAGCGGATTATGTGCAAGGCCTGGGAAAAATAATGGATGAGCAGTTTTTTTAGTTTCTGTATTCACAGGGTATCTGTATTTCTTTCCAGATTTATTACGTGGTAATATTTTTACTCACCTCAGACAGTATCTCCCAATCAACACAAAAGTTCAAGATTCTTCCAATTTTTGTCATGTATGTCCAAACTTCCTTGATTTCAAGTAGCAGGTACTTGAGAGAAACTGGAAATCTGCTCAGATATAGATGTAGCACAACACTACTTTAGATGTAAACCTGAAAATATCAAACAGTTTTTTATAACTATTATTCTTACTTTCATTCAATTAAGAAGATATTTTTATACCCAAGAAACCCAAATGTTCAAAAATTCAATCCAATTTTTGTTATGTATGGCCAATAGGCCAAAAATCAATAACTAATAACTCGAAAACTAAAAAAGATACTAATGCTGCAACTAATGTATCTTACATTTAAGACTCCCTGGAGTAGCATGCAGTAAACTGCGTAATTTCATTTTTTTTAGTTTTCGAGATATTGGTTTAATTTAAAATGAGTCAGTCTTTTTTGGGACACCCTGTGTGCAGTTACGTAAACTTGCCTTTTTTTGGTATGAGATGTACTACTATAGGGAGTAAAGACATCCAGCTATAGTTTTATAGTTAATTTTATCTATGAAACTTGTGATACATTGCTTTCGGAACGTAGAACAAAATATTTTTTTTTGTACATTTTACTTATTTCTAGTAAAAAAGGAGAATTTCAGAACATTAAATGGTTCAATTCCGAGGTCCCGCAAGATTTCGCAAAGTTTTTATGAACACCATATATATTCAAATATAGACAATTTTTTCTGATTTTTATTATTAAACTAAACAGTTATTGATCTAACTAAACATTTTAATCTATTAGTTTGAAATTATATAGCAATATTTCTATTTTTGGGAGATCAAAAGGGAATGGCGGTATTTAGCGGGACCTTTAACGGAATTGAACCCATTAAATTTTAAAAAAATTAGTTTTTTTAAAGATTAAGGACTAAAAATAAAATATTGTTCTAGATATAAGGAAAGGGGATGGATATAAATTCAGGCAACCTATAGTAAATATATTATTCATCCCCAAGGACTTCAGTTAGAGAAACTCTTCCCTAAGCTGAAAGCTACGAAGTTAATAAAGATAAATCAATTGTTTCCAAAAGCTCATTAGAATACCCCGCCAATCCAATTTGTAGGTGAAGATTTGTAAGTGAAATCCTCCGTTGCAATCTCTTTAAAGTATAATTGTTATTGTAATTTGCTATTTCTAGCTGAGAAGGTATTGTTATTTCATTCACTGTTCTAATATTACAATTTGTTCATTAATTAGTTAGGAATAGTTGAAACAACACACGGAGTTGAAAATAAAAATAACGGGATTTTAAAGAATCCAACAATTTTCAATTCTAACTTTAATGGAATATATTCGGTCACGCCCATATTAATCACTTGATTGGAAACTCATCACCATCATCAAATCATCTCTGTGGTAACCAATTGCAAGCTCAGTAGGTCACATGATGGGGAAAATGTGACGTCAGACCGATATAGTCCATTAAAAATCATAGATGACTTGAGAAGAAATTACATGAAAGGAGTATTTCACCAATGTTGCTGGTTAAACGGACAATAGGTGTAAACTCACAACTCTCAAGCGTCGCCTCCAACCGTGGACCGGTTTCGTCCTTGTTAGGACTCATCAGCACGGTATAGGAGGACTAATCAATGGTCACCACTTTTTCAGTTATAGTCGGCTAGACTGGTACTTGCCATAGAGTTAGTACAAATATAGAGACAGCTTGCTCTTCTCCGTAAAGCAACCCTGCATGTCGAAAACTGTCGGACCTGTTTGCGGGGCAGAAAGAAATTTTTAACATGGGAAGTCCCATAGGCGGGTGGATTTTGGGGCATAAAAACTGCTCTTCCTCATAGAAAAATCAGGAGAAAATGATACCGACAATTTTCCATTAGAGAAAAACCAATAACGAATCGTTTAGTGAAGAAAAAATTTCTCTATCTGAATTAGTTTTTTATCTGTGATTTCTTTAAATTACGCGGATTCGGAAAAAAACAATTTTAAACTGTATTTTTATAATGTTTCTGGGGGAATTTCTTTAATAAAAGCTTCACATTATAAGGTAAATGTGGGTATAGTGGACACTTTAAGGAAAATTTTTGCTTAAATTCTCAATAAATACCAACCCTATTTGCTTGGAAACCGTTATCATCATATTTTTAGATTAATTGGATCTTCTGCTTTCGATTTTACCATTAAAAATTTTAATTAAATTGGGTAAAGTATTTTTAATTAATTTTTAAAAAGTACTCCAAATTGCATCTATAGTGGCCACATAGATGTAGCTTTTGTATCTATGGTGGACACCTCTTGCATCAATAGTGGACACCTCGCTTTTTCTGCATATATGAGGGGTTAACGCATGAAATTGATGGGGTTTTTTGGTATAGTCGTTTATTTCTAATTAAATCTTCCTTCCCAACGAAATGTATTTTTTATCAAATCAAATTAGCTTTATTTAAAAAAATACTTGATAGTTTCCGGCCCAAAGCCTACGCTGTAGCTGATTTGAGAGGAGTTAAGCATGCAGTTCAATGTTTTGGAAACCTTGGTTCCCGAAGCCAAAATGAAACCAAATTCATACAACACTCATTTTAAAGCACAATCAAAAGTTTATGAAGAAAAACTGATCCAAATTCAATGTTATTTAAGTTTCTATTAGAAGCCATTGCAGTGGCCACTATTGGAAAATCTAAGATTTTGTGTTGGTATAGTGGCCACCCCCATAAATCCTTGTAAAGTCAAAATTTTCAAATAAATTTTATTTATTATCATTTTATACACTCTTCTTTATCTTAATATAAATTTAAAAGTCAATCAAACAGTAATAAATACAAAAAAATCAGTTCCGATATACCCATTTCCTTACGCGATTCAATAAGCAAAATCAAATTTCAGTCACTCGGCCGATGTTGTTATTTTCAAATATTTAAATATCCTTCCCATGCTGATCTGTGGTATCGGTGATAATTTACCAGCTTACCTGATTGTACAATCCACTATGCCTTTGAATTTTGACGCTGTTTGATGCCTCTAACTCGTTTTATTTAAAATTAATCAGCTATGTGGCCACTATTGGTACAGTGTCCACTATACCCACATTTACCTTAGTATAATATGAACCCTCCTGATTCGATACGAGTCATTTCCAATTCGTTTAAACGAGTATTTAAGGGAGAAAATTGCTGATTTTGTGGCAGAGGTAGAAACTGGAAGTTGGCAAAGCTTGGCGGTTAGAGCTTGGCGCACGTTTTTGCCGTAGTTTCTTTACGTGGTCATTCGAAATAACTTACTGATTTGATTTTGATTTATAAAGGCCATGATTATCTGAAATACTTCTGCATCTCGACGCATAAATGTTAAATTAGCTTTAATTTTGTTAAATTTTTATTTAAGTTTTTAATTCTTACCACTAATCTTCTTTTAATTCTTTATTTTTATTTTTTGATAGGAGGAAACTTACAGTAAAGTAATCTGTGTTAATCTTTTCTTTCCAAGTAACAAGCGATTTTTAAAAATCAAAGGCCACTATCGAATCTTCTATTTCAACTTACTACATTGTTAAACTAATAAGAAAAATATATAGAGAGGAATTAAGAGTAGAAATTTTGCTTCCAGTGTTCGGTTAATTTAAAACAGTCGTATTTATAAAATATTAGCTTACCTAAAATATTTCACGACACAGAATATTCCTTGAACTTATATCTATGGATTTTCCGGCCAATCTAAGGCACAAAAAATCTAGGGCAGCTGTAATTCTCTCCTAACACCATGTGATGGTTTGTGACATTCGACCCCCCACAGGACCACGTCATCTGGCTTTAACTTTATGAACTATGAGCTTTTTTTTGTTTAAATTTATCACACTTTTCTCTCTTATTCCTGAAAGAAGAGTTGAAGCGAATCTCTCTGATAGCTTAGAAATGAACTAAGTTTACCTATTATATTTTAATAAAAACTTATTTTTGTCTTATTATATTTTGATTTAATTAACAAATTTAAATACAAAAATAATTTGATTGGCAATTAACTGAAAAATACCCTATATTGTTTTAGTAGTTCATTTGGTAATATTTAATAAATAATATTTTGTAAAATGCTTAACTGATTCCTTAACTTTTCACTTAATAAAAGAATTTTTTTGCAAGTTATAAATAATAGTTTAAATTTTTAATTTTCTATTAAATAATGTTTAAAAATTTTCCTTAAAAGTGTTTATCAAGATAACAAAAAGTTTAAAGTGTAAAAATTGAAGTATGAAATATAAACATGACATGAAGTTAAACATAAGGAATGCATGCATTTAATATTAGTTCTTTTTCTTCTGAATATTATTAATTTGATAGCGATACCGTTAAGGGAATCTTATAGTGATATAAGTAAAAGGTGATTTTTAAATGGTATTAGTCACTAGAATATTTTAAGCAATCGTGTTTTAATTGGCATTTTTAAATATTAAATTATTTGTAATTTTAAGTTGTTCGAGTTAAAATAAAAAATACAGTATATCTTTAAGTAGACTTACCAAAGACAGTTTTAACAAAAAATAGTATCAAATACCTGTTTTTTGTGTAGGGGAAATATATTTCCTAAAGAAGAAAATTACAGAAAAAAATTGGGAGATACGAGTAGCATTGTTTTGGTGGAAGCATCGACTAAAAATGAGATTTAGAACATTCATATTTTATTATTAAAGCTGCAAAATTTTTAAAACTTTCCTTCAAAAAATAAAAAGAACATTAGATAGGGCCCACAGGTTGGAGACAACTGGAGATAAAGTGATCGAAAAAAGCAAGCACGCGAAAAACCGAAAACGCCAAATGAGGGATTTAGAGGCCAAATTGGCAAAGCAAAAAAAAACGATTTTGCGAGGCAGCGAAACGAAAAACCGACACGCTTAGAACAATGGAGCAGATGTTCCAAGCTGTCTCTATATTTGTACTAACTCTATGGTACTTGCCCTCCGCTCTCTTGCGTTGTCTTCCTATAATGTGCTGATGAGTCCTAACAAGGACGAAACCGGTCCTCGGTTGGAGGCGACGCTTGAGAGTTGTGTGTTTACACCTAAGAAATTACATTTTTTGTACGGTGCCAAAGTCCAATACCATAGCTAATTTGAGATGATTTTTAAGGTTTTTCATTTCCCTTTTGCTTTCCCTATTTACCTCAATATTTTCTTCAAATGCTTATTGGCAATGTAATCTAGTAATAAAAGGAATCTTGTTAAACTGCAAAAAACTCAACGAAAATAAAGCAGTGGGAATGCTCCTTAACCGTAGTGAATCCTGATTTTTTGTCTGAAATGCGGAGGTACTTAAACTGTGTACACTCAAACTTGTTTTTGTGCGGACCTCTTTTGTGCGATTTTTTAATTTTGCTGTCTTTTTTCTACGATTTTTTTGTGCGGTGTATGAAAATTTCAATCAAATGGGGATATGTAACAAAAATATGGTATATATGGCTACCGAGTTTAGTGAAACAACAGTCTTCGCCCACTGCATGGTAACTGAAAAAAGTCTATGGTAGAAACAGTTTCCCCATTTCACTATTCCACATTCTTCCTATTATTACCATGAAAAAAGTGGAAAAAATCAAATTATTGATGGAAATAGCCAATATAATATAAATTACTATATAATTGGAAGAAATGTTGTAATTCAAGGGGGGGACTGCTGTCCCATAGCCCCTTCCCCAGTATTCACCCTTAGGCTTTACACAAGGTAGGAAAAGAACTTGCCAGCTCGAAGTTCACCAACCAACAACACTCTTATACAAAAGTTAATATGAAATTCCACTTGTGTTTCTCTTAGTTTTTGAACCACTCAAATGTAATTTATGGCAGGAACTCGAAGCACTCGGTCTTGATTTCTGTCGGAGAAAAACTCCCCTCATTCGAAAGTGTCACATAATTGTCTCCAAGACCTCATTAGACCACGGCGTCAATCCGAAAGCGACACAAAAAAAAGAAAAAAAATAATCACGCCTCCGACTCCACCTCTAATTTTTACTGCAAACACACATTCCGTTATTAAAGGACGCAAGTTTCCGTTCCCCGCTGCCCCAAACGAACTCATAATTACTCGAATATGGCAACAATCTTTCTCTAGCAGCAGCAAACTTCTTCGGATTGCACAGCAGACATCAAGAAATTACATCCGAGAGAAGAGGAGAAGAAGAAGCAAATGAAGTGAAGAAGGAAAAAACGTCGAAAGAACAATTATTGCATTAGTACCGTAGCCTTTTCTTTCCCTTTCTTTGCTGCTGTCGCTGAAGGGGCGAGTTTTGCAAATCTATTTAAAGCGAGGAATTTTATTATTTAATTATGGCGGACGAAGTTCTTGATTTGGTAAAATGGAATTATTTCTGTAATTACGTGTTTTGAAAGGCTCCAGCAGCACCTTTCAAATTGCTGTGTGACACGTGGTGCCGCGTCCTCACAGAGGATTTATTTTATCAAAATGGCAGATTTTTTTCCGCCCCACCTTGTCCATTGTCTTTTCTCGGTGTTGCATATTTATTATATTCCTATTGTGCGAGATGTGTTTCTTAATTATCATTCCGTGATGAAGCATTCGGTTTTCCTCCTCCAACAGAGACTTCGAAGCGCCTCGAGCTGTTTTTATGGGAGGCTTCTAATTTCAATCTTCCAAGTTTTTGGGGGTCTTTCCCCCTTTTTTTCTTCTTCCTCTCGCTCATCTGAAAATGTCATTATGAAACGTACGGGAAATTGTGTTACTCGGGTTTGTCACGAGTCGAATTAGAAAAGATGAATTTCATTTTTGTGTCATTCGCTATATTGTTTTTTTATTTTCCTTGATGATGAGAATTGTTTTTTTTATTTTCGAAGGTGGATTGGGACTTTTGTGGTCTCTTTGGAATATTCTGTTGGTCACGCCTTTTCAATAAACTCCGAAAGAATTAATGGATGACATTTATTGCTTTAATTCATGGGACGCAATCATGTTCATTAACTCTTAAAATAAAAAATCGAGGAAATTATTTTTTTTCTAGAAAGGGCTGTAGCATTTATAATGAAGAAGTTTCAACATTCGGTTCACAAAATTTATCAAGTCAACCGATTTCTGAAGAAGAGTAAGGTATCTCGAGAAATGTGTGTGTGATAGTGCATGTTTATTTCTTTAATAAAATTTAGTTTCGCAAAAGTCAAATTTCTCCCTTTTTCATACTATTTTAAGTTAATTTAATTTCACTTCGATTGAACTGAACAAGTGTGGAACAGAAATTTGAGAAAGTCAAATTCCCCTTTTTCATAATATTTTAAGTGAATTTTATTTCACTTCGATTGTTTGAAACTAAACAAGTGAAGATATTTTCCAATCTCCAGTAAATACGTGCTGAATACCATTACCTTAACTCTGTTGCACGTTATAAATTTTATGCGTTTATAAATAGCAGGAAGATAAATATAGAATTGTTCAACCGATTTGTGTAATTCCAAAAATTATATCCTTTTAACCTAATTAAAATCAATGTTTTATTAACCACGGCTTATTTGATTTTTGAGTAATTATTACAACAGAAAGTTCTGCATTTTATTTGTGTTTTGTTTAATTTAAGAAGGAAAGAGCATAGAATAAATAGGAATAGGATAAAATTACCCTTTTACTATCGTTGGTTCGACAGTATATTTGTTGTGTATTTATCTAAAACGAGTTACTTTTAATTAATAACTAATTCTTATAACTTAATACAGAAATTGTTAAAGTGCAATGGTATCATCAGTTTTCTTAAATTTTCTGAACAATTCCCATTTTAAGAATCGTTTCAACCCGAAATATAGAGACAACATTAGAAGCATATTGGAAAAACAATAAAAATTATCTAAACCTTTTCCGGAGAAAAACGGAATTAAGAGACGACACCGAAGCTCTTGCCCTGATGACAGCAATTAGAGCAAAAAAAAATTCCTGAAATTGATTTTGCAGTTCGAATGTTTACGTTTCTGAAGCATGTTTGCCGTTCCATTTAGTGGACACACCTACTGTCAAGTAATTCCCCCCTTATTCCCTTATTTCTTTTTTGTTTTCTTTTCTCCACTCCCCTTTTGTTTTTCGTTCGAACCCTCTCCCCCCTCCTCCATGGATCCCCGTTGACGCGTGATGCAATGAGAACACGCCCGGTCGAGTTTAAAATGTGTTAATTAGAAATTCCAGTAATTGCTTGCGCTCGCTCTCTCGCGTTCGGCGCATGCGCAGCTCCAACCTCCTTTTGTCTTTTCCGCACTTTTAACACACAAGAGACTCCATTTTTTCCTACTCCTCTGAGACCATTTTTGTTTTGTTTTTAGTAGCGCCTCTTATCGCCTTTCCGGAGAGAGAAAAGGCGGGAGAAAAAAACCTTACGAAAATAATAACAATAATAATAAGCAACAAAAGAGATAGAGAAAGCGTATATATACGGTACTTTAAGCTGCCACTCAACCAGTGATTAATGTAAATCGATCAGGGCGTTATTTGCTTTGTTAATGTGGCAACAGTTTTTACGCGGGGTTCCCTTTCACATCTCCTCGGCTACTTCCTCTCTCCCATCATGCCTCTGAATAAATCGTGCCATAATCAATCCATCACTTCACTTTAATTCTTTTCCGCGATGGAAGAGTTTTCTCTCTCTCTCGCCATTTTTATTTACTTTAAAACACGGCCTTTCGAAATTTTTCTAAAAAAAAAATCTCTCGCTTCAAGAGGAGGATTTTTATTCTCGCGTAGTATAGGTCCTGTTGCATAGTTTCCGAGATAACGCTCTCCGTTCCTATTTAACTTTTCCGTAATACGCGCTGCTGGTGGGAAATTGCGTTTCACGCGCCACGGACTTTGTATTAATCAGTTCGAAACATGCGAGAGAATGGGCGCGTTTACATGCAGAGATTCGAGAGACGCTACCGGAAATACATTTCCTAAAGTTCTCCTCATTGATGTTGAATGCATGGTCCCTCCATTAGTTCATAGCGCTATGACGTATGATAGCAGTGTCATTATCTATATATGTTACTGTGAATGTCCGAAATTTGGAGAATGTCGACAATCACATAGTCGCTTATCTGTGAATGTCGACAATCACCACTGGTTTATGTCGACAATCACCGGTCAATGCGTAGAACACATTTGGAAATATAAATAAGTAAACGCAATAATCACACAGGACCGGATATAGAAGAATTTTTGTAGTAGGCCCACCACGCAAGAAGAGGCTAACCCATATTACATGTTAATCTTAAACCAAATTTACAGCACAACATAATTGACGTCATATTAGTCTGCTGACATTTTCATAGGTCCCTAAAAAGTGCCCAAAAATTGTAAGTTTTAAATTTTATTTTACATTTTGAAAGAAAAATGCGCGCTATAAATTGAAAATGTCACCCATTCCAGAACTATGAAAGGATTCAAACTTCCATTAGGTCTTCTATAAGTAAGAATTCACCCATTTATGGTTTTAAAATAGAGGTAAAGTGGAGTAGAATTATTTTAAAGCTATTTTTATGAAAAGTGTGATGAAATTTCGAAATTTCAAAGTGATTTAGGCAACTGAAGATATCAATGGATTAAGCTCATATTTGGGGATATTAATAGGCATGATAGTGAACAACTATTCCCTGTACATCTCTTTTCAATTTCGAAAATTTTTGTTTTTCACTCCACCCCATTAAATGCCCTAATCTACCATTAGGTGTGGCCCTGGCCAAGGGGTCTTAAGACCCCAAAGTTTTAAAATTATCTATTAGCTTTTAAGCATAAAAATAGTTTTATCAAATTTTTTGGAAAGAAATTCCAGCCTTTAATGAACAATTCTTACCAAAAGCGTTTACGATGCGATTTTGTTGCGTGAGATAAAGATAGAGTGCTGTAATAGTGTTACTAAATATTAGAGGTATAAAACAAGTTCTTAAAGCATTTCGATCAAAATTTAAGAACACGTTCATCTGGACATATTTTATGACACTATTTTTAAAATTAATTCCTGATAGAACACATTTTTAACATTTTTCAAACATTTTCTGAACATTATTCCAACGCATAAGGAGGTAAAGTGTTCTGCATAATAACATAACCGGAGTGTTGTTAATTTGGTGACAGAAAAAGTATTCTAAAAAGTTTTTTTTTGTGTGTGCGAAGCGTTTGTAATGTTTGACGTTTGATCGATTTACATTAATAAGCGTTTGACGTTTAGACGGTAGCGTCGTTCGAGTCGATGCATGCAATCCCTCCCTGAGGGGAAAAATAAAGAAAATGAGAATTCAGTTAAATAACTGAACACTCCTTTCTCCACACCTTTTTTTGTGGATTGAAAACATCCCCAAACAAACAGGTATTAAATAGGGAAGGATATTTGTTCAAATGTCGTTAATAATGGAATTTGCAAGAAGAGAGGGGGGATAATAACCCCGGTTTTTTCCGGTTGTTTCTAGATTAAATATCGATGTGAGAAAATTCTTCATTCCATCAAAATATTTTTCAGTTTCATTTAGAGCCTCACCATTCATTCTAGGCTATGTTTGCGAAAGGGGAAAAAGTTTCTCTAATATGTATCGAGTTTGCTTCTGCACTTTCTGATGGCAGCAGCAGCATTGGAATCTGAAAATGTCGGATTTCTTTCCAGGAAAACCACTGGACCGTTCTTTCGAAAGAATCCCACAACCCAGTTAGTTTTTAATTTAAGAACGCGAGGCAAAAAGTGTAAATAAAAAATACCTGTGGAAGACTTTTAATTATTTTTAATAAAAAGTACGGCGAGGTTGGAGATTTCATTAAAAAATTGCATTATCTACTCTTTTTATACATGCACGTCTTGTGGGAAATAGAATTGTATAGGTACCCATATAAGATATGGACTTTTGTATAAAAGAAACGGATAGCGTATTATTTATCACAGAAGAGAATATGAGAAGAAATCATAAAAAACATTATGTATTTAGGACAATTTGTATTAAAATGTCTCTAGAGGCGAGTTATTATACCAGCTAGAGAATATAAAGCAGTGTAATAGGTATTTGTGCACATTGATTAAGCTTTTATAGCAACTTTATTGTATCTCATATTTCCAGGTAAGATTCTGATATACATAATATTTACATTTAGAAAAAAATTAGGCAGATTCTTAAAAATGAAAGTAACACAATCTAATTAATTAACACTTAGGTTTTCCGGGGTTGTAGGCCGTAATCTTGTAGGTACATTGATGAACACTAAACTTTTCAACTCCTTCTACGGGAGTCATCCTTCAGTAGGATAAAAGTTGTAATTTTGTAAAGTAATCAATCTACAAGATTACGGCTAACAAGCCCAGAAAACCTAAGTGTTAATAATTATAACTCCGGCCGTAGAAGTCTTCACAGTTTTACCACAATCTACTGTTTCTAAAAGCACACTTGAAAAAAAGTCACAGGAAATAAGCATATTCTTTGTTAACATTACACAGATTTATCATAATTGAAGGGCTTGGTGGATGAAGGATCTATGTTACAAGGCCTGTCCTGAAAGTAACGAGACTAATTCCCTAATTCTGTCTGGAATTCAGTCTCGTTACTTTCGGGACAGGCCTTGTAACATAGCCCCTTCATCCACCAAGCCCTTCAGTTATGAATATACCCACTTTTTAAAATAGATAATTATTATAATCTTTAAACACGTTTTCTTTTAAAGTTTCAAATATATCCCGAAGTTTTACTGCACTTCGTTATTAATAATTGTCAAAACACAAGCAGTACACATACCTTTTTTTGCTAAAGCTAAAATACACTAGCGTCGCATTTGTTAGCTAAAGGCTATTAGTGTATCATCATTTTTAATATTAATAATCACTTGAATCATTATATGATATTTTATAAACTTCAAAAACAAAGCCATAAAATTCAAGTGATATGCAGAGAAAAGTTAAAACATTTACTTTTTTCTCTATCGTTGACCATCATATTTATTAAACTTCATGAAAATGGGCACATCAGGACTTTTATAGACGAAAAAAAATTACCATAAGAAAACCACTTGGAATGCTTCCGGATTAAAATATCTGGGTAACGAAGATAATTATAAATTCCTCCGCTGAGTGTCTTCAGCCGAAAAAAAAGACAGAGGACAATGCTGGAAAAATGCGGACCGCAAAACTTGGAATGTCGCTGCCGACAACCCTTCTTACAAGAGGTACAACAATCCTCGTTAAATGAATAATTAATATGCAGTCATCAATTATCCCCCCAAAACCCTGATCAGAAATACGTGACTGGCTGTGCATTTTCTTTAATAAAAAAACACACCCCAAGCTTCTGTCAATTCACCAAAATTTACACTCATTTTTCGTTGGAAAGGAAAACTTATTAGTTATTTTTGTCACAAAAAGACCGAATTTACCCGGCTGAAAATTTCGAGTTTTTTTTAACTCCCGTCGTTAATCAGCTATTTAACCCTTTTTAAAAGAATCATAATTTGTCTCTCTGAAGAAGTCGCGTCGCGACGACGTTGAAGAACTAACGCAATTTCGTCATCATCTAATAACTTAATTTTACACGAGGCAAATACTCTGATGACGGCGTTGAAGAAATGGCGTCTTTTTTTTGTTGTCGTTGCCACCGTCCTAATACTAATGAGGCGTTTTAATGGTTTTACTGAACATTAGCGACGAGGGAAATGTTATAGACAGCCAGCAAGAAGTGAAAAGCCTTGAATTAGCACTCCTTTCTGCACTGTTGCCACAAAAAATCCTCCTAAGTTCTTATCCGTATAGGAGTTATTAATTAATATTTTAGGGACCTTAATTTCTTCTGGAACGTCACGCATATTCTTAGTTGCCTTAAAATCATTATTGATTTTGTTTTAATTAGCGGTTCGGACAGAGAGATAGGATATCATAAGCAATAACTCGCCATTTTTTGAATGTCTTTTAACTTATCAGTTTTTTTTCGTAGAGTCATGCAGGGGCTATAGGCTATATACTTAATCTAACTTTTTATACAATTTTCTTTCAAGGTAGATAAATAATTTATAGAGAGTCTCAAAAAAACACACACACACACACACACACACACACACACACACACACACACACACACACACACACACACACACACACACACACACACACACACACACACACACACACACACACACACACACACACACACACACACACACACACACACACACACACACACACACACACACACACACACACACACACACACACACACACACACACACACACACACACACACACACACACACACACACACACACACACACACACACACACACACACACACACACACACACACACACACACACACACACACACACACACACACACACACACACATTCCAGACTTCCAGGAGTAGGATGTAATAGACCACATATTTTTATCTTTTTTAGTTTTTAAGTTATTAGATATTGATTTTTAAAATGTGTCAGTATTTTTGGGACACATTGTACATTTATAATGCTTCGAATTTCAGGCGTTCAGAACTATTTAACGCTGGTGAAGGATTTACTGTCAATATTCGGGGACCAGTGGAGGTTATTAATATGAAGGTTTATTCTGTGATCGCAAGATAAAAATTTATGTGAAAAGTTAAGAAAAAGTATTGAAATCAATATCAGTTGGGTGGTTTAGGACAAAAATACTGCAAAATGTGATAGTTTCATGAAACTTTTAGGGATGTTTGACTCGATATCCCGTCCCTAAACATTTCACGCTGGCATTGCTGTAGGTCATTGTGAAAAAACATATCAAGTAAACCACAACTCCTATATAAAAGCTAAAATCTTCTCTTAAAGGACATGAGAAATTTCAAAACAGGCTCAGAAGCATCATTGCTCCTAAGTTAAATTATAAAAATTTTCTATCAAAATGCGTAAATTGTTAGAAATTTCCTGTTTGAAAAGCATCTTTAGCTTTTAAACCCAATATTAGTTTGTATTTCATTAAAACAGCATAAATAAAAATGATTGTTCTCAATCAAATTTTAGTTGCCTTATTGTATTTTAGTTTTATAATGGCATAGAAATACTTATCTCTAAACATTTTGTACTCCAAGATTATTTTTTGCTATTATAAAGACCCATTATAATACAAACTTCCACCAAAGTAAACATAGTTTAATACAGATATCTTACTCTTCGTTAATTTTTAAGCAAACTGAATGCATGACGCTAAGAATATAAGCAAACAACTAACAAAAAATTTTCGAATTAACGCTTTTTCATCAGAGCAACTAAAAATTTAGCTCTTAGTCCATGAAGTAAAATTAAAAGACATCCAAGTAAATGTTCAAATAAAAAAATTAAAGTGTGCGAACAATGAAGCCGCTTTGATTTACGTGGGAAATTTAAAACTGGTAAACGAATTATAAAGCGAAAAAAACTCATGTTATGAGATTACGACGACAGAGAAAAAATCCTCAAGTTTCAGAAAGATACCAACACACACAAAAATAACAAGTATGAATAATAATCTGCCATAATTTACTTTTTGCCAACTTCTTCCCTGACAACAAAGAAATCGGAGGTGATATTAATATAACAAAAGCGGCAAACGCGAACAGGAAAGACTGGCACAGCAAACGACACCTTTTCGGAACAATGACGGCTCTACAAAGAAGGATATTATAAAATAATAATAAGTAAAAAGAAAAAGATGGCAGTAAAAACAAAGGAGCTGCGGTTGTCCCACCTTTGGCGGAGCCGAGGCCAAACCTTTCACTTTTGATTAGTCGCATCGTTAATTTTTAGAAAATCGGCACAGTGTCAACAACTTATGGCCGTACTCCTTGTCGGAGGTGATTTTTTTTCTTCTTTTTTGCTTTTCTCTCTCGGCAGAATATTAAAGATTAATTGCCTTCCTGAAAGAATGGGATGGTTAAAAAGGTAGGCTTTTTACCCGAAAATCTGTGGACACCTTTTTTTTCTCCCAACTTCCTCGCGCGCGTCGCAGACTTATTATAATCTTAATAGAAGGATAAGTTTTACGGACACGGTATTCCCGCGCTCGCTTTTAATCCCGAAGTAGTAAGAAGTGGGCGGGTTGATTTTTCACAAACTGTTGCCATTTTGTTTTGGAAATGTTCGATGTTTTCTTAAGCGGTTATTATTTTTTTTTCTTCTCTCTCTCTCTTTTGTGTGTAATTTCCTAACTCCCTGTTCATTAGAAAAGAAGGTGGTGCTAGTATTGTTCGCTGGAAGAAGAAGAAGAAGATCGCAATAAAGTGAAGTGAGTTGATAAAGATAGATGGCTCTTAATAACAGGGTGATATTGCCCGGCTTTTCCTTAATGAGACTGGATTTAAGGAACAAAACTTTTTTAGGGAAAAAAGAACAGAATTGTTTGGTGAGCTAAAAGGCAAACTTGTACACAAAAAAAGCTATTAAGAAAACTTTTATGCTTGTTTTGGAGTAAAGAATTAACGTAATCAAAATAACTGACTCATAGAGATAAACATTTACTCTTGCTTTTAATTTAAATTTTTTAGATTCCGTATTGTCCTGTTGATGTAAAAAAAATCAAGTATAGCCCGTTTTATAAGATTAACTTTTAAGAGAAACTCTGTTCCAGACCCCCCTTTCTTTTTGTCATTACCCTTTTGAAAGGATACTATTTAAGTTTATTGAAAGAAAAATTCTATATGCGTATTAGTTTGTTTAAAAAAGGGGTTTTAATAAAAAATAGACCTAAAATAGAATAATAATTTAAAATATCCTTATTCTCTTCAGACCCTAGAGAAAAATACAGGGTGGTCCTTAATTCATGGTACAAACTTCAAGGGGTGTTAGAGTACACCTAGACGAACAAGAATTGGTATAGGAAGGGGGGTCGCAGTTACACCGTTAAAGAGCTAGGTCCTAATGTAGTGCGAGAGCGTTACAAAAGGACGTTCTGCCAAGGCCCGTTTAACGAAAAAAAAACATAATGAAATGAAAAAATTTATTGCATGAGGTACAGCAGTATCCGTACTACTTACATCATAAATTTGATAGAAATTGAACCACTTTCTAAACCGCGGAGTTAGTTTCAAAAGTGCAATATTAATCTTCTAGTCAAAGAATCACATTCCTTAATGGTATTTAGAAAAATGATGATCGGGGAAGGAATTTTCAATGATCGTAACATGGATCATCGAAACTGTTTGATCATCGAAAATTCCTTCCCCGATCATCATTTTTCTAAATACCATTAATGGAATTCCATTGTTTGACTAAGAGCACGTTTTAAAACTCACCCCACGGTTTAGAAAGTGGTCCAATTTCTATCAAATTTATGATGTAAGTAATACGGATACTGCTGTACCTCATGCAATAAATATTTTCATTTCATTATGTTTTTTTTTCGTTAAACGGGCCTTGGCAAAACGTCCTTTTGTAACGCTCTCGCACATTAGGACCTAGCTCTTTAACGGTGTAACTTCGACCCCCCTTCCTATACCAATTCTTGTTCGTCTAGGTGTACTCTAACACCCCTAGAAGTTTGTACCATGAATTAAGGACCACCCTGTATAAAAAATATTAAAATGTATGGATAAATATTTTAAAAAAATAATTTTAGTTCGACTATGTGTTAACATTGGGTTTGAATCTCATGCAGCCTAAAAATAAAGTTTTTTTTCACTTCATGTTGCATGTGATACAATTTTTTTTGCCATATAGGATTTTTGAAAAAATATGAAACTTTTGCATCACATGTGATACAAGGAGACTGAGGAGGTTATATAAAATTAACAAATGTTTACTGTCCATACCAGTGCATACTAAAATTTTAGATAAATCATTTCGAAATGTAAAATTATAGTAAAATATTTCACATCAAAGAGTGGTAAAACAAAAAAAACTGTTAGAAGGTTAGTAATGATAGGATTATGTTTTGCATATATTATTTTGACTGTTCAAAATGTATGTATCTACAATATCAAAACATAACAAAAAATATGATTGATACTTCTATTATAGTTCCATACCATACTTCTTCTGAAAGAATTAAAACACACTAGGACACTGGAACTAAACAAAAAAAGAGAGTACATACCTCCAAATTAAAAGTCTTAATTTTCGACCACCAAACTAAACAATTTACTTCAAACCAAAGCAAACGCCAACAATTCAGGTATCTGTTCAATTTAAGCATTTTTGAAGAAAACTCCACCTTTGTTAGACACGAAAAATCCTCTGCTTCATCACCACCTTTGATGAACTATTGTTCGCTGATAGCAGCAAGACACATCTAATCATGCATACTTCTTAAAACTTTAATCTCAAAAAATTGCGTATAACAAAATCATCGCAGGCAAAACAGCAATAGGGAATAAGGGACCAAAAGCAAAAACACCAAAAAGACCCGTTGATGATGAACATCACAAAGTTCCTCATAAGAGAAAATAGGCAAAGCTGCTGAATGAACCAAGCTCCGTTGCCCGCGATCAAACACCTAATTTTGGAGCTAAAAAGGCTTAAGTAAAAACTTCCAATTACTTGGCCACCAACAAAATTGGGACTTCTGCTCTGAAAAGAGAATAAAGTTGTGTGGGGAAAGGGAAACTTCGGAATAGAGTACTTTTGAACTTCCTTAATTAAATTGGAAAAAGACTGACTTGGAGAGAGGAAGGACCGCACATTCCAAAGGGATCGTACCCCCTTTTGGAGAATTTTTGATTGGAAGAGGAATTTGAGTTGGGAATTGGTTTACCTGTTTGGAACTATCTGTGTAAAAATGCCGCTTAAACGTGATTTTAAAAAAAAGGTTGAGGTTTTGAAGGCAAGGAGGATATTTTGAAGGTTTATCTCTAAATTTTGAAGGAATACGACATTTTGTTTTTAAAAGTTTATTTACGTGGTTTTTAAGATAACTCTCCTATCCCTGGTAGAAGAATTTTCTGGATAAATCTGGTAGAAAGACAAAATTTATCTGCTATTTAGAACTGGCGACGATCTATTCCTATTACTTTTCATGCTAAAAAGCTTACGTATGAATAGAAATTTCGAAAGCAAAATTTGCGTTTCGAAACTTATATCTAAAAATAAAACGCCGCATCACAGAAGCCAATGAAAACGTCGAAGCATTTTGAAAATAGGAGAAATACATCTCAGCTCAATGCCATTTTTAAAATTTTAAAAAATTTAAATAGATGACTCTAATTTTCTGTACCAAATCAACTCTTTCATTAGAATTTAATGTTCGCCTAATACAGGCCACTCGTGAGAATTTCAAAAATATTTCCAAAAAAAATTTTACTCTTTTATTGACATCAAAGCTGTGTGAAGTTAAGTTTTTTTAAAAAAAAATTATAAACTTTTAGATTGGAAATAAGTATTCTTCAACACTAGAACTATCTATCTAAACCCAATACAAGCAGGGAAAAAATTACAAAAACATTTCAATTAACTCTTTAAATATTTTTTCATAGTAAAACTGCTTTTGGAAAAAACTTTAGAAAAAAATGATAATTATAACAATAATCAGATTCTCAGCACTAATCATATTTTTCTGCAGTACGTACAAAAATAACACCTCAATCAAAGCAAAAGACCATACAACTGAATCAAGAGAACTACCGCAGGTGTCTATTGGGCACTATTCACAATGAAATATTCATATCATTGCTGCTGTATTTAGCACGGAAGAGTCTATTTTTACAGAGAGCGTCCCGTTAGGAGGCGAACGATCGATTAATATTTAACACACTGACAAGCTCCACCCTCCAATCAACTTTTACACCCCGTAGGGGCCGAGCAACAGCGTGATTACAGGGTATAAATATCCACTACGCGCAGCTGTTGATCACCTTGCCGAACCACCACAGATCCTGCTGTTGTTGAGCTATTATTGGGAGTGTTGAGCTGATGGTCATTTTTGAATGTCATTTTGTGGGTGAAGATGTAAAATTCAACACTTGGGGCAGAGTAATTGGATCGTCAGTTTGGAAAAGGGAATAAGTAAAAAAACTAAGTTTTGAGAAAATCGATAGAAACTGTATAAACCAGTGTTTCCCTAACTTTTTAAGTCCACGCCCCACCAAAGCCTTTCTAAATTTTCCATGCCCCCATGTAAGATTACCCCTATGTTTTTCTTAATTTATACTATTTTATTATTAAATTGCTTTATTTATTTATTAAAAGTAAAATAACGATTAAATGTTTAAACTAGTGTAGAAACTTCCAAATTTAATAAAATTTCTAACAACGCATTTCGTAAGCATTGTTAAAAACTCAACAATGGCGTATTATCACAACAATGTGTTTTATTTATTAGTGCATACTGAAACAATGAATTTATTTAGTTTTTGTACAACTTTAAATAGTGGAACAGCTCAAAATGTTATCTCTTCAAAAATCACCACTTTAGGCTGAAATTGACCGATGGGCAATACCAATCTCCGAAAGATATGAAAGGATAAAGACAATTTTCAGATAAGTTTAATGTTTTAAAATATAAAATGTCTATTGCCTAAAAAAATTCAGATGTTGTAAGATTTAAAACTTTTCGATTCAAATGGTTCAATAATATTTTTTTACTTTCAAATCAACCGTACTTGGACTTTTGCAATAGCCCGAGAATACTACCACAAGGTTCTGTAAAAAAAGCAAGTTTAAAATTATAATTAAAGACCAACCTAATATACTATTTTAACTAACTTAAAATAATTAATTACTTAAGAAAAGTACTTTTGACACTATAGAATTATCTATAGCTGGATGAAATTACAGATAGTGTCAAGATTTATTAGTGAATTTCAATTTTATAAATCAAGATGCCACTTAGATTTCTTGTAGTCCAGTATATAAGGCCGCTTAATATTTCATGTGTTCTACGATTTTATTAATTTTATTGATTCAATGATTT
Source organism: Tetragnatha versicolor (assembly GCA_024610705.1). Classification (NCBI taxonomy): domain Eukaryota; kingdom Metazoa; phylum Arthropoda; class Arachnida; order Araneae; family Tetragnathidae; genus Tetragnatha; species Tetragnatha versicolor. The sequence goes on from JANDEH010000062.1 coordinate 909,347, forward strand.
ACTCAATGAATAATTTAGTGATTTAAAGATTTTATCTTAGTGATTTAATATGAATTATTAAGTGATTTAATGGATATTTTATACAGGTCGACTGGCTATTAACGTTTAATGGTTAGTTAATATTTATAAGACAATCTCCGACTTGTGGACGATTGCCTATTGAGAGTGGATCTTGATTAGGTTCAGGACTAATGAATTGTTAGTTAATATAAGCTAATAAAGTGTTTTTAAAAGTGTGTTTGGTTAAATTCAGTTAACTCTCCCATTTCCAAGGTGTTTTGAACGTCAAAAACTTCAAACTAACCCTTAAAAACATACAATTATAACAACCTTAAAAAAATTTGGCAATATTTAAGTACTTGGAGTTCAAAACAGATTGGAGATGTTTAACGGAACAGTTAATGGAATTAAACCGTGTATTTTATGCACAATTAAACAACACAAACACTAACATATACTAATTTGGATGATAATTGTAATGTGATTAAATAATGGCTGGAAAATTAAGCTCTTTGACAAAAATCTCTCTATTCTAAAAAAAAGTTTTTGGTGAACGGTTTCCTGAGAAAGGCTTTGTAATTACTGAACCGAATGACACACATATGGTATCAAAATGTCCGGATTCTTTCCGGATTTCCGAGTAAGCCCTTCGATTTTTCAAAAAAATTCTCAAATTTAAAACTTTTCCATTTTTTTAGATAACGGATAAGGTCGCAGTTACAAATCAAGTACTGTCAATGAAATTATTATGCATCTAATCACAACGACCGATTGACGCTATATTTTGATGAAACATGTGTTTTCACCATTTAAAAAGTACTTTCTTGATGAAATATCACTCAAAGACTGATAAAAACATATTCTAAAAACTTTCATGTACGCCATTTTATACTAAAATTTCACACTTATTGTCCAATATTTATAATTTTTAGTCTGATTTCATATAAATTAATTGTAAACATAGAGTGATATTTTGTCTCTTATTATTTTCAATTGCTTAAACGGTATTTTTTAACAAGTCTGGGTTTAAAAAAATATATGAATGATAAACTTTAGGCATATTATACTAACGAGTTACTTTAAAATAATGGTTTTTGTTTGGTCAGAATATTGATAAACCATTGGAATTAGTTATATTTATAATCATAGTTTAAAAATAATTAAGATGAGTATTTTTAAAAACATTTCGTTTAAATTTTTGATAAGTTCGAGTTAATATATATTCAAACTTTTAAGGGAGATTTATTCATGGAGGAGATTTGGTGATGTATTTTTGGAAAGTTAGTTGACGTTTTTTCTGTGATTTGTTTAATTGTTTTATAAAGTGTATTAAGTTCAGCGAGTTGGAATCTGTGGGAATTGCGAAGCAATTCCAAAAGGTCCTGCGTCAGCAGTTTACGGGGGTTGGTGAGCGATAGCGAGCAGGGGGCGGTAGCTCCCTAGTATGTTAAATAATAAATTATTTTGAAAGAGAGAAAACTAGGTTCGTGTTTTTGTAAAATAGTACTGTCCTACATAATAATACTTTGTTTTAGCTTCCACGAAGCAGAAAATGAAGAAGACGCTGAGTTCTACAACGATTTTTGAATTGCTTGTGACCCGAAAGAAATGCTAGGACAAGGAGAATTTTCGGATAAGTTTACTTTTTCAAATTTTTATGTCTAGAGATCATAGGTTCTCAAACTTTTGAACTGAGCGACCCACTGTTTATGAACAGAATCTAAAACAACCCCCATTATATTAATTAAGGTATATTTGTTGTGAATACAAGTGGGACTCTGAACTATTGTTTCAAATTAATATTTATTTTATTGTTAAGTAAAGAGCTGAATGGCATCAATGTTTAATATTTTAAAATTTCGATTAATGTAAATAGAAGAAAAAAAAAGATAATTTAGTAGTTATAATTTAAATGGACTAGATTGTAAATAAATGTCATGTTTTTATTAATGAAAGGCTTCGTCATTATTTGGATATTCTTGCTAGTGATTAGAGATAGTTTAGTAAAATATTTATTAAGGTACCATTTAAGGTATGAATATTTTTCAATAACTTTGACTAGGGTAGAACATTCATATCTTTAGTGTTTTTCAACCTTTTTCATGCCTTGCTCTTCCCAAGTCCATTTAACTTCCTTACTCCTACAGGGCCAAAACTGGACATAGTTTAGTTAAGTCCTGAACTATTTTACTAGCAATAATTACATTCAAGCATTGCAGGCTATTTTTAAGTGATAGGATTTAAACACCAGCCCATCAAAGTATTAAATTTTGTCTGTAATACCCCGTTTGCACTGGCTTTTATTTTTGCCTTTATTTTCGTTAGCACTCATGGAAACAAAGGCAAAATCGCCCCATCTTTTCAAAAAGGCGTTTGCACTGACAAGGGGCGAAAATAAGCACTTTACTGTGTGTAAACAATAACAGCATGATTTGTAAAATAATAAAAATTTAATTTCTCAATACAACTTAAAACTAATGAATAAAATCACCAAAAATACAAGTAGAAATACATAAAAGATTATTAATTGACTAGTGAATTGATTAGTGTGTTTCCATGACAACAAAGTGCTAACGAAAATAAAGGCCAGTGCGAACGGGGTATTACAGCAACACCGAATCTCATGATTAAAAGGATGTCTGGGCCTGGGGGTCCTTCCCCAGAAAGAGTTCTGAAATTTACTAAACGGTGTTTCAAATCGTCTTCAGTAATCTAAGGGTAATTTCCGGTTAAACTTTTTTACTCCCAAAAATTTTTAACTGGCCTCAGATAAGTGGTGCATCGTCACGTTTTCAACCGATATAAATTAATTTTATGAAGTTTTATATTATTTAGATGAATATTTTTTGCATCACCAGCACATTAAAGTTACACATGCTTTTCATTAAAATGTCTTACTTTTCGTCTCCAAGGTTTTTTTGCTTATTTATTTTCTTATTTCTTTAACTATTGGTAAAACCAACATCATATTCGTAAAAATTATACAAATAGATAAATTCAAAATCTTGTACTGGCACTGCAACCGACCAGAAATTGACACGCGTCCCAAAATATGAGAACCTCTGGTCTAGATAATTTACATTTATAGTTAGACATTCCAGGTGTTGTATCGCAAGAAAAAAGTGTGAAGGGTAATAAGTTATGCCCTATAAAAGTAGTAGTTCTTGATACAGTATTTTCGAATAGAAGCGTATTTACACTTTTAAATAACAACATTCCACAGATCGTTGCAATAGACCTACTAAATCCTGAAAAATTAATTTCATACCAGGACACTTGGGAGAAAATAATTAACGTATTTATATGAATTATTATAACTTAAGTTCCTGTAATATTTTATTTGATTTTATACGCGTTCTTCATTCCTATTAAGTACATATTTTTGACTCTTTAGGTATGTGTGTGTACTGATGCCAGAAATCATATTCAGTCAAGATTTAATTTAAGTTAATTTTAATTTTATAAATCGAGATGCCACTTAGAGTTTTTATAGACCAGTATATAAGGCCACATTAATGATTAATAAATTTTTTCATAAATATTAGGGATTTACTGATTTACTTATTAACTAATTTAGTGATTTAAAAATTTTATATCAGTGATTACTCTGTTTATTTTTTATCGTAGTGATTTAATAATTTAAATAATTTTTATACAGGTTAACTGGCTATTAACGTTTAATAAATGGTTAGTTAATAATTATAAGACTATCTCCGACTTGTGGACGATTGCCTATTGAGAGTGGATCTCGATTAGGCTTAGGATTTATGAATTGTTAGTTATATAAGCTAATAAAATATTTTATAAAGTGTGTTTGGTTCAATTCCGTTAACTCTTTCCCTTTAAATACAGCGAAGAAGTTTTGAATATCAAAAATTAGAAACATCGCCAAAAATTGCATATTAAACGATGAAAATGTGCAATGATATCAATGCCAAACTTAAAAATTTGGCGATGTTTTAATACTTTGTGTTCAAAAGAGCTTGGCGATATTTAAATGGGCAGTTAAAGGAATTAAACTGAGTATTTTATGTACAAAAATAAACAACACAAACACATACATTAACTAATTATAAATTATTTTATAGCTGTTTCAGTGGCATGATGAATTTAAAAATTTTGGGTTTTGGGTTTGCTTTAAAAGTAACCCCTTCTCCATTTTAATAAATTATATTGAAATAGAAAGATAATTGTAAATTTGATTTGTTTATGTTAATTACTGTTGTACTATAAAAACCCCTGTTTTTTAGATTGGAAGATGCAAAATAAGAATTAGAAGCTGATATAAGAAGCTGGGTTAATCATACTGGATTTGCTCTCCCCATATATTATTTATGTATCAAAACAGGATAGTTTCAAAGTAGGAAATGTAAGTAAAACCAGTTAATAAAGGAAACTCAAGGTGTACGTATACACTACGAAATCCCGAAAGTAGACCTCAACAATGTATACCTTTTCCTCTATTTTAAAGTGTATTTTAAATCTGCAGATTCGGAATAACTTATTATTTTGTAGATAACTATCTAATTTGTATTTGTAAGCATTCAAATTTTATCGAAATAAGTTTTTAATATATTTTAACGGAACTTTTGAAATTTTAATTTTTTTCATGTTTTTTCAATTTTAAACAGTGATAATTTTAGAAATATTTAGTTAATCTTCATGAAACTTGTGTTTTTACAATCTTTATAATTATACGAAGGGCCTAAACCTCCAAAATAAGCAAGGTTATTAGAAGTTTATTTTAAACAAATTTTTAAGTATTTATGTCTCTGAAAAATATCGTGATTTTTTCAGCCATCTTCAAAAATAGAATTTCAAAAGAAAAACTATTCAACGCAGATACTTTTTTCGAGGTTTAGGCCCTAAAGTACAGTTAAAGGAACGGTTTCCAACCAGAATTGAGTATTTAAGATAATTTGAACGTGATTAAGCACTGTTTAAAAATTATGCTAATTAGGACATAATTTCCTCATTAACAAATTAATAATTAATATTTTGTAAGTTTTTTTTCAGAAAAATGGTTTTAACAACAAATCACTAACCTACAGTGAACAAATTAAATTTTTTAAGTCAAAAATAAGAAAAAAGTTGTCTAGTGTATACGTACACCAAAAAATAATGTTGAAAGAGAGGGAACTATACATTGCATTCGGCTTTTGGGAATCAGCTATATTTTATAAATCAATCTTTTTTTTTTCAGATTGAAAGATGAACAGGAATAAATAATAAGCTCGAATATTCATTGTTTTTGGCATCACCAGGATATATCGGAACCTGGAATCATAGTTTTTTTCAAGTTCTATCTGCAACCGGAAGTACAGAAAGCACAGTGGTCCCTTAGGGTGTAACTGCAATGTTTTAATAAAGAACACACATATTAAAAAATGTGTAAAGTTTTCTTTTAGATAAAGCTACACTTTACATTAATTGCAGATTATTGTGTTGTTTTCTTTAAATTTTATAATAATATGAGTTAAATTAATGTAACAAGTTTATGACATGGCAAATAAAATCTAACGAGTTTGGTTATCTGGCAAAATCAAACTCATTATGCTTCCTTCTTACCTAATAAGCTTTGGTACTAAAGGTAACCATTAGTTAAGATTGTGGCTAAGTTTTTCCCTTTAGCTCTATTTCTTCAAGCCTTAAAATTTATTTTTTTAAAATTTAGCCTTATATTTAGAATAAGGGGTTAGAGTATGTGTTATTAACCTCCTTAAACTCAAATCGGGAATGCTTGAAGCAACGTGAAGCAAAATAAACAAATACGATGTTTTCCCAATCATAACTGTTTCTATTCTTTGCATATTAGGAAAAAGAAAAGATTTCTCCAACTCGTCTTTATAATAGTAAACGAATGCAACTGTAATAGTAATGATCAAAAGCAAATATAAATTATTATTCTTCATTCTTACCTAATAAGCTTTGTTACTTAAGGTAACCATTAGTTAAGAGAGTTGCGAAGTTTTGCACTGAACTTAACTATCTATTCAACCAGTTATTTGTTTTTAAAACCATCCAACACCATCAGCATCAGAAACATATATACATTCAGGCAACAAAGCAGCTTGTTTTCACACTGATATAAGTGTAGGAAAAAAACAATTCAAGACTGGAACAAAAACGCTTTTGCATCAACCCCCAAAAATTCGCTAATGAGCCGGCAAACAATGCAAGAAAAATGTAAAGAATGAGCAAAGAAGGTGCGCTCGCAAATGATGTAGTTGTAGTATATACCCGCGAAATCGCGCAAATAAACAGAAAAGTTGCGCCCTGAGCGATTCACCTGTTATTGCTCCATAAAAAAATCGTTTGTAGAGAGGGGAGGGGCGAGTTGAAGCGAAGTGATCCCCATTTAGCCGAAAGATCTATTAACTAAGGCAAAGAGCAAACCGGCAATTTTTACAAATTCGTAGCTCATTTGGAGAGGTAAATACTAACATCGGCGCTGGAAGAGGGCAAACTCGTTGACCGGGTTGTGGTAGATGGATGCCTTTTCCTTTGAGGGGTGATATGGTTGTGGTAACGTATCCGCATTGCTGGAGAGGGATGTATGGAGGTTTTACCCCCTTTTTGTGGTTCTTGTTCTTTGTGTTATTTAATGAGGAATTTCTCATATACGTAAAAATAGAGTTCGCACTGGAGAAATAAACTGATGTCCGTCCCATTTTGTTTAGTTTAATGGATTTAACAATACTCTCGTCCTTATAATGAAAATTCAGCAAAACTGCAGATAGATATTATGGATTTTTTAATATTATAGAAATAGATCATTCTTTATACAGTCGAGTCCGCTTAATGTGATCGCAATTGTCCGAGACTAAACTGATAACATTATCCGATCGATAACAATAAGCGATCTCATATAAAAAAACAGCAAACAGTGTAACTAGATTGTTTGCTTTAAAATCAAAATTATGTCATCGTAATAAATGTATACGAAACTCTAATTTTACACTACGTAAAATTTTAAGGGGAAAATATAAGAGTAGTTCAGTTAATAAAATTAAAATAATCACTTACTTTGTATTTTTATAGAAGGTATCTCTTTTTCCGCTCCTTTATATCCTTCCACTCCAATAAACAACTTATTTATTACATAATCTGAATTCCAGTAAACAAGGGAAAATCAAAATCTCTTATCAGAAACATCTGCAAAGCGTGAATCTTGGTGTTTCTTTAACCAATCACAAGTATAGATTCCGACCCCCCCCCATAACTGTTTTCTTTCAATATGCGGAATTTTTTATTTTTCTTACTCATACTGAGTTTCAGAAATATGAAGCGCCTGATATTCTCATGGAGCAGATATTTGTTAAAATTGACCTTCAAAATGAAACTCGAACTCAAAAGCGGTCGTTTTAAAGAAGAAATGGACAAATTTCGATAATATTAAGCGGAGTGATGATCCATAGTTGATCACATTAAACGATGTATTTCACATTAAATTAAATAGGAATGATCGGGACCTGTCGATTTCGATAACATTATCCGATTGATAACATTAACCGTGATCACATTAAGCGGATTCGACTGTACAGCGAAAAAGGCAATTAGGAATATGTACGACCTATTTACAGTCTATATACACATGAAATTAAAACCTTTAGATTGAAATTTGAAGTTCTTAACATGCTTCATAATTAGTTACCTATTTCGATTGTTGATAATTTTAAAAATTTAAAAGTATGTGAGGCATTTAACTCTTTATCAGATGATCGGCTCAATATCCCAATCGTATATTTAATTTCTGTATTACGAGTGATCTGGTTTCAACTGTAACTTTGCCAGAAATGCCATTTGCCATGCAAAGAGCTCAATAAGGGATACATTTTTAAAATGTCAAAGATTGCTTTAAATTTCTAGTGTAAGGTTTTGAATTTATCTGTGACAGACGGATCTTAACAGTTAATAATTGTGTGTCTTTCGACTGGTATTTTTACCCAAAACAGCAGCAAATTTATCCAAACTTTCTTCTCGAGCATTTCAATACGTAGAAAATTTGAATTCGGTCTTCGATAATTTTAATTTTTATTTTTTACACCGATGATTACTGAAATATGACGATAATTTTTCCCCTTGGCCAGAAATAATAGTAAATGACTTCTTATTAGTATTAATTTAAAAAAGTTCTATATTGAAAATAACACACGACATCCTTCGTCAAAGAACACCCATATAGTCACAACACATAATTCTACACAGAAAAAAAACGCCCCAAGACATAAATATCCACATTAATACCAATTTACCTAGGTTATTGACACCTGTAGCACCCAGGGCGGGCAATAAGTCGCCCGAAACGGCAACCCGACACCCTCCATAGGGAAAATACATCATTACTTTCTCAATGACATCTCATAAACCTCCAGATGATTCCTTGGGTGAAGAGCAAGTGGGAAATTATAGCTTGCGTGGTGATCGTTTGTATTCTGCAGTGACATATTCTCTTTCGATTCTCCTCCCCTCTTGCCCCCTCGAGAAGAGGGGTCACGCGTGCTTTGGAACAACCGGCCGATTCGTTTGGCTTTTGACCCCTCCTTTGAAGGGGCTTGCCCTTATTGTTTTTCGGGGTGGTTAAGGTAATGGAATTAGGTGGAGGGAATGTATTGTAGGAATACCGTTGGAATGTGAGTTAATCGTAATATTGCAGTTGAATTTATTTCATCATGTAGTTCAGGGCCGTTACCAGACTTAAGTCTCTAGGGAGAGTTAGCTCATCGTTATTTCTAAGCTATCCACTGACTGACAGCAATTTTTATATACGTTGAGTTTTAAATTAGTTATAGTGTTAAATTGCACGTAATGTCAACATTTTACAATGAGAGCTCAAATTAAAATGGGGATCTTGAGGTCAACCCCCAGAAAAATTGGGTTACATCGAAAGAAAGATTTCTTAGCACCATATTAGTTTGATAATCCTTTTGGTTACATCAAAAAAAGAACAGCTTCTTGCAAAGCATGAAATTTTCAAGGGAATAAATTATAAGTAGAAATCTAAATTTCTATGGGGGTGTGAGGATCCTCCCCCAGAAAATGTTTGAAATTTGTCCTAAACAGTGCTTAAATCTATGTCAAAATTTCGGGGGGGTTGAATCCCTTCCCTTGGATACCATCAGGTAATGAGGTACTCTCACGTTTTTAGATTAAATTTTATTAAAATATTAGGTAAAAAACCATGGAGAATGACGTTTACATCAAGTATTTTCATAGCCTAGTTTATGAGATATAAATTTTTGAAATTTCGTTTTTTGTTTGGGCGTGAAAACACTCTCGAATCACAAATTATGCGCTGTGATGTCCCATCCAATAGAAGCCCGTTTTCTGATCACGTGAAAACCGTAAACACAATGTATTTCATGCGCTGTGATGTCACATCCAATAGAAACCCGTTTTCTGATAACGTGACTTTTCTGGCGTTTTGGAAAAATAAAATTGAATTTTAAATTATTTAAAACAACATTTTTGAACTTAAAAATCAGAAATTTGGGAGTTTTAAACCATAATGTATCAAAAAAGTATAAAATCAAGCAAATCCTTCACCTATGCAAATACCTCATTATAGTGGGATTTCTAACTTCACGAAAATGGGTTTCGCGTGCTTTTTCGTGATTATGCTTAGTGAAAATAGCCATTTTGTTCCTTAGAATCTGTAGTTTACGAATCGCGATGGTGGACACTTCGGGTCTGCGCCAGGGGATGGTGAGAGGCGCAGAAGTGGAAAATCGACGAGTTTCAATTTTGTGTTGTTTGGAGTCAAAATGGTTCCTTTTACTTTTTTAATTTGCTCAAATGCTCCATAATACGAGAGAGGCGAGGGAGGACTAACGGAACATAGAGTTTGGAAAGGATCAGTTCACTCCAGTAGAAGGGGTGAAAGGATAAAGTGGAACGTAAAAATTTGTAAGCCTATTTTCTCTGAGGCGCAGGCTTATAGTCGTCCATTAACGTAATGAAAGGTGCCATTCTTTTCCTTATTTTCAGGCGAGAAAGAATTGCGATAGTAGAAATCTGGCAACGCTCACTAGGGGTAGGGAGAGGGGCAGGAAAAAATTACGAAAATCAGCAATATCTCCTGAAAAATAATTTCTTTTCTGCACCAACTGCGGTTGAATGTTTTGTAAATTGACACCAAAAATGGGTAAAATGCATTAAACCGATTTTCGAACGATTCTTCTACTTAAAATAGGGCCTGAATGGTGTAGAAAAAAATAAGGGGAAATTCTCAACTTTTAAGTCTTTTAAAAACTTATTTTTCCTCGTGAAGAAGCACTAATTTCAGGCTAATTTTTCCCTTTATACACTTAAGAATACGAAATACCATCGTAGATATCTGGGACCTGCGATTAAGGAGGGGGACAGGGGCAGAAAAAATATTCCTGTTTTTATACTCTTCGTGGGAGTAAAATTCAAAATTTTCTACTTTTAAGAGAGTCATAAGTGGTGCAAATAAAGAAGATAGATACCTGACATGTCTAACAGCCCGTTAGAAAAGAGTTCCTCCCATTGGAAGGTGAAATGGAAGGGTTAAGCGGAACATAAGGAATTATATGGGATGTTTTGAAAAAAATTGTGTCTATTTTAGTGAAATAATGTAGAAATCTATTTGAGCAGGTTCTATGTAATCTGTAGAACTGGAATCCCTTGCCTCTCTCGTATTATGGAGCATTTGAGCAAATTAAAAAAGTAAAAGGAACCATTTTGACTCCAAACAACACAAAATTGAAACTCGTCGATTTTCCACTTCTGCGCCTCTCACCATCCCCTGGCGCAGACCCGAAGTGTCCACCATCGTGATTCGTAAACTACAGATTTTAAGGAACAAAATGGCTATTTTCACTAAGCATAATCACGAAAAAGCACGCGAAATCAAGTTAGAAAAACCCCTATTACGTAAATTATATATTTTAAGTTCATTTTTTTTTAAAAGACATTGTTACCTTGTTTAATTTCAACTTTATTACAAAGGAGTCACCGAATTGAATTAAAAACAACAAAAATATTACTTACCCTAATCTTAATTTTCCCCTTCCATCAATATCTTACTGGATCCATGGGGCATCTCAAGAGCTTTAGAATAAAAAATACGAATTACCAGCGTATAAAAAAGAAATAATTTATAAATAAATCCCTAAATTTATAACACTAACAATTCGTTCAGATAATTAGCACTTATTAAATGAGATTATCCTTATGTATCTCCAAAATTTTTAAATGATGATTGAAAAAGACAGGAATACCCTAACACAACTACATCATATCACGACATCATCTTTATAGGCAGAGATATCATCTCTAGATTTTTGTCCAACAAATAAATTTCTCTGTGATCCAAACAATTCGGCATAATCCAGAGATATCCAGCCCGCTGACAGCTTGTTTAAGAAACCAGGCTCCGACCGAACGTTTCATGCTCACAAGAAAAAAAAACGATCGCGAAGCAATCACAAAATTAATTGAAGAGAACCATTCCAGAGCATCTTTCCCTGTTTGGAAGCAAGGAATGATAACGGCGAAAATATGGCCTAAACAAAACATCTCCGTTGACTGAAATGATATCTTATTGCAAATGGCATAAACAGTCAGTCACTGACGTGACGAATTTCAGCGGGCTTTCTGATGGACTTTTTACTGCAGTCAGTCGTTTTGTTTGATTACGCGGGGTCCTTATCGTGACAGTAAAAATAGGCCTTCTTCTCTTTAATTGACGGCACACGTGGAAACTTTGAGGAGTTCAGTCTTCGGCTGAAGACCGGACGTTTTCCTAAAAATACTCTCCGTTTTCTTGTGTTTTGCTAATAAAGTGATACAGAACATCAGAATCGGATCCAGGGCAGTTGCACAGGGGCATGTGCCCCCCCTCTCGGGGAGCGGTAAAGCTTCATTGCATAGAATGACATCAGAAGATGGTTTAAAAAAATTGTAATTTTGAAGCTTTTAAAAGTTTTAATGTGTAGCTTTAAGACTAAAAAAGTGTATTAACCTTCAATATTTTCAAAGACATCGTAGTTTCTGCTGTTGGAGGTCTTTTAATAATCCTGGTGCCCCCCCCAAAAAAAAATCTAACCTATATCTTCCACAACTTATAGAATATTTTTTCGACGCTGGAGACAAAATTTCCCTAACGCTTAAGTTATTTCATTTGACGATTTTAAAACACACGAAAATTGCTATGAAGTATTTTTTATCAGTTTTGTCGTTGAAATTAATGCTGAAGCATCGTTTGTATTTGTCAGTGTGCATTTATTCAAGAAATAAGGTAAACTAAAATAGGACGTGTTACAACAGAAACTGAAAGCTTATTAACGATGAGAATGAATCACAAATTAAAATTGAGTTTCCGATTCCCCCTCAAAGACGAGATTCGTAAACACTTTAAGAAATGATAAACAGAGTTTAAGCTCATTATTTTGGAAAGAAACCACATGCCTAAACAAAGAATCATTTGTACTCTTCGTTATCATCAAACAATGGAGAAAGAAGGATAGCAGCAGAATTACATCTTTGTGTTTTTAAGTTGCACTAGAAAATATTGCATGGTTATTTTTCGTTCAAAAAAAAAGATAGGACGATTACAACCACAGTGGCGTAGACAGAGGGGGTGCAACGGGTCTTTTGCACCCCTCAAGCCCCAAACTTTTTTCTTTGTGAAATTAAATATTTTAGAATTTCTTATTCCACAATTCCCGAAATTCTGATTAGATACACCAAAACAAGTTAAAAACCAGTTTTTAAGGTTCTAATTTTCAAAATTTTTATGGGGGAGGATCCCCAGACCCCCTCTGTTACAACTCTATTTTATATTAGGTTTGTCAAAACGCAAAAATTTTACCATTAAACCTGTATCCGAAATTCAGATGAGGGCCTAACAAAACGAGATGAAAATGACGGGATCATCAAGGAAAAATGGAA